>CM021743.1:8145649-8172590 GCA_011075105.1 Heteronetta atricapilla | reverse complement strand
GGAGAGGAGAGGAGAGGAGAGGGAGAGGAGAGGGAGAGGAGAGGGAGAGGAGAGGGAGAGGAGAGGGAGAGGAGAAGAGAGGGAGAGGGAGAGGAGAGGAGAGGGAGAGGAGAGGGAGAGGAGAGGAGAGGGAGAGGGAGAGGAGAGGAGAGGGAGAGGAGAGGAGAATATTGCTCTGATCAGGAGCAGCCAGGGCTGTTTTGCTGCTGGTTTCTAAGTGGTTTCACTTATCTCTTTCCTCCTCCACTACCTGAGGTTTCAAATGCTCCGGGGAGATGTCTCCATTAACCACAGTTTTCTTTGGCAGTTATATTTCATTACCGACTCTCTTCCAGCTAATCCTTCCCAGCTTTTGTTGTTGTTATTTTTATTATGATTATTTTTACAAACCCTTTGTTTCCAGCTGTACTTAACCTGGCCGTGTCCCTTTAAATACCACAGCCTGGGCAAAATAGGGGATCAGTCCTCTGACAGGAGCTAAAGTCCTGTTTGATCTGGATTAGATGCTGATTTTGCTTACCAGACTAAAGACCGAGGGGGACCATGCAGTGCCTGTGTTTGCACAAACCTGCCTGGTTACATTCCTCTTCTTCCCTGTGTCCAGCCGAAAGGGCGAGCGCAGAGCTGTGCGCACAGCTTGAAATCAAAGCGGAAAATGGTCACTTTAGCTGGCAACGTAAGAAAATGGAGGTGGGAGGACAGAGCCTGCAGCTGCGTGCTGCGCCGAGGAGCTGCAGACACTCCTAGGGGTGCAGGCAGGCTGCCACCACCGGCTGGTTCCCATGCGCATCTCCCAGCCTCGGGCAGAGACCACGTCCTGTGTCCCGGCGGGCCCAGCAGGTCCCACCAGGGCCCCCATACCCGGCCTGGCTCTCTGAGGACCCATCTCATGATGGGTTTGAGCGGCATGTGAGGGCGCCAAGGCCACAGCCGTGCCCTGTACCCAGTATTTCATACTAGCCGCAGGGATTGCTGTCCCCACTGTGTCTCATTTCCACATACTCCTGCCTCTTCTCCAGCCCTTTTCTTGCTTCCCCCTGCCCAGAGGCCAAGTGTTTCCTCTGCCCCCTCCAGCCCCATCCTCTCCCACCTCCGCTCTGCCCTGGGGCTGGGTTCCCATCCCACACCCCCCTCCCACCACAGAGCACCGTGGCCAAGCTGGGCCCCCGCAGAGGTGGCCGGGGCCACCGCTGAGGTCAGGTGCTGGTGGGGGGAGACCCTGCCGCCCCCATTGCACAGGCACGTACTGCCAGCAGAGCCAATTTAAACCTCCCCCTGCGGCTGTCGCTGTGTCGAAATGTCAGGACTCGCTGCGAGGCAGCGAATCGTGCAGCCGCCGGGAGTCCCTCACCATGCAGGAGCTGTGGCTCGTTGCCAGAGCAGGGGGCATGAGTGGAGGCTGCAGGAGAAACCTGGGGCAAAGCGTCAAACCTTACCCGTACCCATAGCCAGAGCCCAGGGAGCCCCTCTCAAGAGGCCCCGCTGCCCCATGCTCTGACCCTGTTCCCACCACACGCTGGGCTCACGGGTGCCCCTGAAAGCTGTCAGCCCAAGAGCTGCATCGCTGTGGCTACACCTCGTGGGTGACGCCAATCACAAAAGCAAAGGACCCGTCTCCTGCAGCCAGCCTTGCCTTGGCCTTGCCGTGGGGCAGAGTGTCTCTCTGCGAGAGGCGGGGAGGGCGCGGAGCTGCCCGCAGCTCTCTGAGGGTGGTGAGGGGTCTCCCAGCCGTGCGAGGAGCAGCCAGCGCCCACCGGTGCATTGTGCTTGCAGGAAAAAGCCTCCACACTCATTTCCCCCGTGCTTCGTGCCTCAGCACACCACGCCAGCAAGGCAGCAGAGCAAGACCCCTCCCCGGCGTGGTGCAGATACAGAACCCTGCTCAAGAAACCAGTGCCTGAGCCGCCTGTCTCATCTGCACCAAGCTGGAGAAACTGGTGGTCTCCAGCAGCAATTTGTGTTTCTGTAAATCCTCCAGATCCCAGCTAGACAAGGGAGACCTGTGTCCACGACAGCAAGGTGGAGGGATGTCAGTGGTGTTGCTGCTGTATGCACCAGAGGGACGAGGGGGCACAGCTGAGAGCTGCTGAGCTGTGACAAGCGTTCCTGCTCACTGACAGGGTTCCTGCATGATCCCGTGTCGCAGGAGAGGAAGAAGGAAGGTGCAGGGCTGTGAGTCCTTCGTGGGCTCCCATCTCCAGTCTCCCAAAGCTAGAAAGCCCAATCTGCTGGATGTGGGGAGGCTCACGGCCATGCCACTGCTCTAGTCCCAGCCTGTGCAGCTGGAAGGCAAGCAGGCAGTGACATTGCTCTCCTGGACAGAGACGTGTCCCCAAGGGCACGTGGGGAGATGCAGAAACACAGGGTCACACAGGAGTTTGCCAGGGCAAAGTGATGTTGCATTAAGGCACATGTGGGTGAGAAAGGGGCAATTTTTCCTCCTGTTGGTCCATGGAGAACTCTCGTGGCAGAAGGTGGCCTTGTGGAATGCCCTGGGCACCCTTCCTTGCCAACCAGGAAGAGGGGAACCAGCACAGCCAGAAAGTAGGGGGGACCAGCTGGTACTTCGAGGAAAAGGAACTGAATAATTTGGGAGGTCTCATTCCTGTTCTTGTACACTTTGTGGGTTTGGTAGCACCTGCTCTAAGCACCTGTTGGCCCAGCAGCTCCTCCAGCACCAGCAGGCCTTGGGCTCAGCGAGGTGGGGCAGTTTGATGGGATAAGACTGGGTCACGGTGCCCAGACAGACCAGCTGCAGGAGAAGCCAGGCCAAGGGTCTCAAAGGCAGAACAGGAGAGGGCAGGAACCCTCCTGCCCTTCAGGATCCCAACATCCCTCCCTGGGGGGCACAAGGGGGTACAGGACTGGCTGGAGGGGACAAGGCAGCCTGGATGTGATCCCACCTGAGGCTTTGCTGGGCCTGTCAGCTCCACTGGCACTGCCATGTACCCCCAGCTGGTCCCCATTGTCACTGCTAATCCCCACTCAGCTGCTGCCGTTCCCCTCTCATCATCCTCACACTAACGCCAGGGCTGCAGCCACACCAGCCGCTCCCTCCCCTCCCCACCGTGCAGAGGCTACAGCATTTTTTTTCCCCCGATAACACGGCATCTTGTATTTAGTAGCCTCCTTCTGCTGTCACAGGCCGACCTATTTCTCACAAATCCTGACTGCTCTGGCCTTAAAACATCTTGACGCAGTGCTGAAACTGGCCTTGGCATAGCAGTGAGGCCCCGATTAAGCAGGATTGGTGTGAACTTTGCAGCCAGCAGACAGCGGCTGGGGGAGCGGAGCAGCCGCAGCACGGCTCGAGTGTGGGGACCCCACATGCTCCTGGGGATTAGCCAGACCACACTCTCGATTAGAAAGAGGGACACCACTGCTCAGCCTGGCCACCCGCTCCTTGCTGCCCACAGGCTCCTCCATGCCATGGGGTGCTGCAGGACAAAGCCAGGGAGGCAAGAGATGTCTTCCTTCATGCACACAAAGCCAGCACATCCTGAGCATTCAGGTTGCAGGGATGGGGGCTGAGACCTCCACTGCCAGCATGGCAGGACTGCTTCCTGTGTTATTCCTTGTGGGAATGAGTGTCAGTGCCTACCCACGGGCTCCTTGCCAGGGACCCTTCCTGTAAACATCCAACTGCCACAGCTCAGCTACACGGAGGTCTCGGGGGGAGGGGGAGGTGGTCAGGAAGGTTGAAAATCCCAAATGGAGTAATGTGGATGTCAGGCTTCAAGTGGTGAAGGATCCTCTTCCCTGGGAAAAACCTTCTTCAGGCTTGCTCTCGTACAGAGGTAACGGTGTGAGCAGCACTCTGTCCTGGCAGGGACCGCTCCTCCATCACACACCTCTGCACGGGCAGTTCCTGGGGAGAGAAGACAACACAGTGATCGCTCCCAGTGGGTAAGTGACATCTCAGTCCAAATCTGAAAAAAGAACACCTATTTAGGAAAATTTCCGCCAGAGATGGAAATTGGACCAGAAATCTTCCAGGAGCTCTGTGACAGGCAAAGTTCCCTGGGCCAGCTGGGGGGAGCTGAACTTGGCGAGGTTTGTGTAGATTGATATTCCTACAGCCTTGAAGGTAATCAGGAAGCCCACAACAGCACGAGCAATCTACCTGTACACAGGTCAGGATCCACATGCCCGGTGCAGGGCAGTAGCTTCTGGCAGACCCTTCTGGGCTAAAGCTGCCCCTGGAGCCCCACTAAGGGGGAGCAGCAGCTGCTGTTTCTGCTCACACACCAGGACAGGCTGGGGAGCATCGCTGTGCGGAGGCTGGGCAGATCCTGTCCTGGCCCCGCCAGCTTTCAGGCTGCGTGCTGTTCTTACAGAATGAGCCTGAGCTGTCCCATCCCTGACCCCTGGGATGGGAGGTGGGGAGGAGGGATGCCTGCCACCCTTCTGCCTCAGCTCACCCATGGGGCTCTTGCAGCTCACAGAGGACACCCGGGCTCCTGGACTCATCCTGCTCCCAGCCTTCATCCATGCTGGAAATGGGCACCCTGCTCCAGGCAAGACAGCGGCTAGGGCTGGACGTGGCCAGGGGCTGAGCGTGGTGCTGCAGGGCCCCAGACACCTTCCCGTGACAGCAACATGTCCGTGGGTCCAGCTCAGCCACCAGCAGCATGCAGTAGCCCACCAGGGCCGGGGGGCAGAGCCATGGGACCCTCACCACCGCCAGCCTCCAGCCCTGCCCGGCCCTGAGCCTCCTGCCGGGCAGGAGCAGGAGGCTGCTGGCAGGAGGTCACGCCTGGCCGGTGGCGCTTGCGGCAAGCCCGCCATCCGGCTCAGCTGAAGCACATTTTGTTCGGCGCTTCCTGCATCCTGCCCCCATCCCTGTGCCGGGGCGGGGGGGCACGGGTCAGCCCAGGGCCAGGCCGCTAATTGCAGCCTGCAGCCCGGCAGGCCGAGGCGGCCGGCAGCCCACTGCCTCTCCGGCACCGGCACTGCTCGGCTCTTCCCGGTGCAAACCGCTGCTGGCATCACTGCTGTGCCCCAGCTGAGCTGCTCTGCAGCCCCGGTCCAGGCTCCATCCTCTCCAGGCATCGCTTGCTGGTGCCTTCCCATGCGGAGCCACTGAGGTCGAAGCGAACTCAGCCCCAGCCATGCCCTCTCTGTGCAGGGCCAATGGCAAGTTTTGTTGGCCTTCCGGTAGCTCCTCTTCCAAGTGTTTAATGAGGATGTTAATTAAGCGCGACCCCATGCCAACCCTTGTGGTACCACCCAAGCAGATCCCTCGGTGATGTGCTGAGCTCATTATTATCATCTCCTGCTCCCTGTGATGCTGGTCACAGCCACGCAGCCCACCCAGCCTGGGGAGCAGCCCCCAGCAGCATCGGGGTGGGCAGGAGACCCAGCGCAGCACAGCACAGCGGTCAGGCCTGACACCGGCACCGCAGTGGGGCATGGTGCAGAGGATGGGCTCAAGGCTCAGCGGTACCTGAGTCCTGCACCATGCCACCAGGACAGGAGAGAGTTAGGCACAGCTCAGTTGTGAACACAGGGCTGCCCACCCCATACAGCCAGGAGGTGCAGAGGGGCTGTCTGGTGAGGAAAGTGAAGACAGAGCCCATCATGGAGGTGAGGTGGAGGGGCCAGCCCAGAGCCCCAGCACCCCACCTCCCACCTGCTCCCCAGCTCCTTTCTCCCAAACCTGTTTTCCTTCCTGGGGAAGGCCCTGCCCAGCATGTCCCCTGCTAATACCCATTATCCTCCTGCAAACACCGTGTGCCCTGCTCCCATTCGCATCCCCTGCCAGCACCCACAACCCTTCCCTGCACTGGCTGGAGGAGAGCACACAGCGAGAAGGACATAGATGCAGCAGGGCTGGGTTCAGTGCAGCAGCAAAGCCAGGGGCTACGGAGTCACTCCCAGAGCAAAGACCCATACAGGCTCCACGCACCAGCTGCAGGGCACCACAGGCACTGTCTGCCTCGCTGTCCTGCTCCATGCTCCCTGCCCACGGGGGCTGGGTGCTGCTTACATCTCCCTCCACTCCCAAGGGCCTCCCTGGAGCATTTGGGCTGCCACAAAGCACCAAATTGGGGTGATGCCTGTAGAGATAGGAGGGACATGTGCCCTGTGCCGCTGCGTGGTGAAAGCCTGGTGGCTTCCCTGGGGAAAGCAGGCACGAGGACACTGCTGGGAAGCAGGCAGTGGAGGAGCAACAGGGCTGATGAGATTTAACCCATCTACAACTGGCCCAGCAGTGTTTCAGCAGTTCCCATGGCTGGACACACAGCACCACGAACACACTGGTTGGGGGTGACATGGACAGGACCCCGCAGCTCCACACCTGGCCCCAGACTTGGGGGGAGAAGGGGGACACCTGGGTCTCGCCCTGCAGGGCAGCCCATGGCTATGGCTGCTGGGGGATGAAGCAGCTCCCTGTTCTGCCTCCCATGGGGTCGGGGCTCTGCTTGTCATTCTCTGTTTCTGCCCCCTCCCCAGGATGCTCTCTCAGCATGGGTTAAGGTCTGACCCCCCCCCCCCCCAGTATTCACAGTCCCAAATGTTAGCCACAGTCATAAAAACACAGCCAGACTCCTTTTCTGCAGAATGCACCCCCACACATGTTCCCACTAAGTGATTTCTGCTGTTGCCCAAGCATCACGAACTGGGAAACATCTCCCCACACACCCTTGCTAGTGTCACGCTGGTGCAGGGCTATGCGTGCCCTGGGGCACAAGCAGGGTCTGTCTGTCCACACCAGCCATGCAGATCTGTCCCTCACCACGCTGGCTTGGCTCCATCCCCACGAGCTCGCCATCCCGGGCACGGGATAGAAGTGCACAGGGCACGGCGGACAGCAGTGCCCAGCTCCCACCCACACTCCTGCCTCAAGGAGCAGCCGGCCGCGGGGGCAGCCAGGTTGAAGGCTGCTGGAGATGGAGTCTGGGGACAGTCTCCTGGGCGCCCTGAGGCGCTTCCTGCAGTGCCTGTCCTGGGCAGGTCGCTGCCCACAGGCGAGGAGCCCACGCACCGTCCTTCCGTCGCTGCCCTGTTGCCCTCCCTCCCTCGGGGTACACATCTGGCCAGCAGATGCTGGAGCCGGGACAAAGCTCAGCTACATCCCAGGGCTCGGCAGACCAGCCTCCTCACTGGGGCAATGCTCCTCATACTCCAACGCACCCGGCACCCCTCACTGGGGTTAGGGAGTACTGGTTTCCACCCCCCCAGCACAATGGGGAGCACAACACGGCACCCCAAGCCTTGGCATGCCTGGCACAGTGCCACAGTCAGTGTCCCCTGTCCCGCTGACCCAGGGTCCTGCACAAAATTAGCCTGGACAACTGCTTCCCCAACAACGCCGCCACCTCACCTTACTCACCTTGAGGAGTTCCTTTCTCTACGTGTTCGTTTTGTACTTGTCCTGACAAAACGAGTCTCAATGCAGTTATCTGTGGCATGTTAATTATATTGTTTCACAAAAACAAATGGCATGCGCTCCACGGCAAAACTCCAGGCAGGTCAGGCTGTGAAATATACCTGGGAGGAGACAGGGGTGGCTTAACCCAGCCACTGCCGGGATGAAACGTACAGATCTTGGCATCAGTGCAGTTCCTTGGTCATCATTTCACTTCACTGCTGCGTCTCCCTTGCAGGGATGTGGTGGGGTCCCCATGGTGCCGACACGCTCCCTGTTGCTCGCAGACACCGGAGTAGAGCTGGGCGCAGCGGTGCATCTCCATGGCAGGTGCTGAGATGTCCTGGTGTCCCAGCCCTGGGCAGGCACAGGGTCCACGGTGAGCCCCTGCCAGGGGGCTGGGCCCATCCCAGGGGTGGGAGATGACGAGAAGCGTTGTGGCAAGCTCACGAGCTGCAGGCTATCCCTGGGGTACCCTTGCAGAGACGCAGCATCTCCCCTCCCTGCATGCCCACAGTGCGGCGATTCCTTCCCTGCCGCTCCAGGGCACGAGGAAAGGGGGTAACCACACACACCCGCGTACCAGGGGAGGATCCTCCACCGCCCAGCATGGCCACCGTGCAGCCTTTGCTGGGGACCCACCACGAACCACCAGGAGCAAAGGGACGGTGAGTGCGTCCGGTGCAACAAGCACACAGAGGCCATGGGTGCCGGCCGCTGCACAGGCAGCACGGCGGGCACGAGGGAGCCAGAACTGTTTGAAACTGGGATGGAGAGAAATAACAAAGCTGTAAATCATGACACAAAACATGCATTCATTTTATTCACAAAAACAGCCTGGATTGCTAAAACATTACAAACAGCATTTCAATTTAATGATGTAGAGAGCTGGAGAGACGGGGATTTGAACAGAAGAGAAATATCACTTTTCATAACTGCTTCAGCACAGGTCCTGCAATATTATTTTTATTTTGATTTTAACTTCAGTAAGTTTACAAAAATTACTTCTAGAAGTAAACCATTGCAATTAGGATTTTTTTCTGTATGCAGTATTTCTTGTTCTATATTAATAAACTAACAATGACATTTTTTTATTTTTTTATTCTTTTTTTCCTTTTTCAAAGACCACCATTTTTGTAGCAATTGTTTTCTTCCATCTTTTATACCAAACCTCTTGCTGGTTAAACTTACATACGTGAATGGCTAGGAGAAGGGATACTACATCGCTTTAAACATATTCTCATTTATAAACATGAAGTTGAGGCATTCTAGAAACTATCCACTCTATTGTATGATGGGAAATAATCAAATAAAAAGTATAAATGAGGGTGCAATTAAACAACTGTGCTAAATTACAGTAGTGCTTATTAGTAACTAGATTTTAAAAGGTTACTGTAAATTTACATTCCCTACACAAGTACTGCATCTTTCACACATAAACAACATCAACACCAAAACACAGAAAGAAACTGATTGTCCATACTCTGTCTATTAAGTCTTGGTACTTTACAGATCCATTGTTTTTTTCTTTTAATTATTTTATTTGAAAAGCAGTTAAATGTCTGACTAGGACTCGAAGATGTTAAACAAACGCAAAAAAAAAAAAAAAATTATAAAAACAGGAATGAAATTTGCGAGAAAATATTTTTGGTTCTAAAGAGACACAGGTGCATCCATTCATTTCAGCCAAAAATCCCTTGCCTGAGACAACACAAGCAAGCAGTGACATTGCACTTGGATGACAGAGCTTTGGGATTCCCGTTCCTACTGAAACCATCTGAACGCGGCTCCTGTAGGAAGCATCACCTTCTGGAAAGGAAGAGAGACAGGGGAGGGAAGAACAGAACAAAGAAGGGACAAGGCGTTAGGCTGGGGCCAGCTCAGCTACCTCCACGCGCAGCGGCTGCTGGGGGCCACTGGCCTGGCTCCCGGGGGGCGGCAGGGCTGCGGGACGTGGGGCAGCAGGTGCCCAACAGCAGCACCAAGGCCACCGGTGACGGCCACTCGGCCACGCAGGCCGGCAGCCCGCACGAGGCACGGCAAAGCCCACCCAGGACACTGGTCCGCAGCCATCACGGGCACCTGGCCCTGCCTGGCTGCCGCCTGCGGGCCTGAGGCCAGGCCCAGCACCCCCGGCAGGCTGTGCACAGGGGATCCCAGCACCGGGACACCGGCAGCAGCTGAGCTGCTGCACGGGCAGGGGCAGGGGCAGAGGCCTCCATGCTGGACACCGGCCTGCATGGCGCTCCCCGCAGCACCCACCCAGCCTGGCTCCCCTCCTTCCCAAGCCCCTCTGAAGGTGTGGGGGGGAAGGACTGGCCAGCCCTGGGCTCCCCAGGGGACACCTGGAAAAGCCACCCCCCAATTGTCCCCGCACCGCACAGACACAATGGCATGGCCTCCGGCTTCCCCTCCAGCCGATAGCAAGCACAATGGCTGGGCTGCGCTGAGTGGCCGCTGCCGTGGCAGGCACAGCCAGCTTGTCCTGTCCCCTTCTGTCCCCTCATGTCCCGTCCCATCCAGTCTCCTGCAGCCTGCCCATCTGTGGTGGGGGCCCTGGCCACCCACTCATGTCAGGGACAGACAGACAGCAGGCAGAGAAACCAAGCGCCCAGCCATATCCTGCAATGCACTGCATCGCCTAAATGCCCACCCCAGGCCCAGCTGGCAGAGAGGTGTGTGAGGGCACGGGGAGGGAAACTGAGGCAGGGAGTCAGCTGGCTGGGCTTGCACAGCACCTAAAGAGGCATATGACGCCCTCGCAGGGAAGCCAAGAGCAGGCTGGGGCTCTTGCTGCACAGAGCAGCCCCAGCACCACCTCTCAGCATCTCACTGAATGGGGGGAAGAGGGATGAAGACAGCCACTAACATGGTCCAACTCTGACCAGGCTCAATCTTGCATGGGACAAAGTGCCTGACACCAAACAGCACCTCTCTGAAGCCACCTCCAGGAAAGGAAAGAGGAGAGACCTGGTGTGGGGAGAAGGTCCCCACCTCTTTGCTGGATAGAAGTGGGAAGAAGCCAGAGTTTATGAGACCACAGGTGGCCTGCACAAGGACCATGATGATCCTCAGTGCCAACAGCCCCCATGCACGGCGAAGTGATGTTAGCCAGAACACAGCAACATGATCACCAAGAGGATGCGCCTCAGATGGGACAGCAGGCCAAAACCTAGGGCACCCATGAAACCTTCATCCTTCAGTTTCTCCATATCCAAATGAGCACGAGATATCAACGGGAAACAACCCCAGGCACTGAACCAAGGCTTGGTGGGGACATCCCTCTTCCCAGCCCATCCTGAACTCACTCATCGTGGTTAGGAGAAGCTGCAGGGAACCAGAGGCTTTTCTGAAACAGCCCTTCTTGCACAGCCAGAGCACCATGCTGTCCCACCTGTCCACGCGTCCCACCTCGCTGGCCCTAGAGTCTCAGCCCACAGCCACCACAGCAGGACACCAGTGGCGACTGGTTATTCAGGCCTTCTAGACGTGCAGATAAAGCTTAATGGCAGGATAGGGATTTAGCCTGATTTTTATGTTGCCATAAAGGTTTAATTCTATTTTTTTTTACTGCTTGATTTTAGATCAATGTTTAATCACAGCTGCGGCCCCTGCCCGGGCTCTCTGAGGATGCTGCTATCCACACGTGTGGCTGGCAGACTGACACAGCCCGGCAGGGTCACTGCAGGCTGCTCTGCTCCCACTCAGCCCTAGCACAGGCCCCCACGGTGGGGACAATGCCTCACAAAAACCCTATGAATTTTTCAGCCCAACTTCAGCACTGCCACAGCTGATGCCCAGGCAGGACCAGCAGCGCATGGAGCTGCCCAGCTGGCTCTTCCAGGCAGCGGCATCTCCGCGTCCCCAGAACCACCACCATCTCCAGACAGGGCTCCAGGGCACCCAGGTGACAGTGGCTCTGGTGTCTGCCCTGAGGCTGGCCTAAGGCAATGCAGCCGCCAATGCTGGATGATGTGAGCCGACACTAAATGACACAGCTGACCTTGGGACATCAGCCAGGGTCCCAGGGTCCCTCTCCCAGCCACAGAGGGACACAATCTTGTTCAGCTCTACCAAGATCAATGCACAGCACAAGCCCATATCCTGACAGTGGCATTCCAGGAGGATCTGCTCCAAAAGGGAGATGGCAAAGCCCCAGAGCAACCTGTGTCTGCTCAAGCATCACCAACTTTCCTCGACCTCAACCGTCCTGCACCCAGGAACAACAGGCCCCTGTGCTACAAAATTGAGCAGCTCCATACTCCCAGCCAGCTGCAGAACAGGAAAACAATCAAGGGGGTGACTGTTTCATGGGCTCCCCATGCTATTTATCATCCCCAAACCAGAACTGTGCCGGGAGAAGGAAGCGGCTCCTCTGGCTGATGCGAGCTCTGATTCTATTGACCCGCTTTAGGACTCTTCAGAAGAGATGAACTTTTTTTTTTTCTTTTCTCCCTTTTTCCAGATCACTGACTCAGCAAATTAGAACAAGAATATAATTTAGCAATACAGCGGTTTTTGAAAGACACAGTCCCTCTCTCCTCATCCCCACCGCCCAAATAGATTTTTTTTCCCCTTCACTATTCATTCAGAGCTGATGCTAATTGAAAACGTAGAACATGGTTAGGGAAACAGTGGGTTATCTCTTTGGGAAGAGCAGTGCACGGGCAATGCCCTCGTGCCAGGATGCACGATCCGGCTGATGTCAGGGTGACTTCTAGCCTTTGCCAGCTTTGTGGGTGCGTTCAGCAGCAGGAGGAAGACAAGGAAGCACAGAGGCACAGCTGACGTCTGGATGTGCTCCCACAGAAATCACACCCAGATTAGGCATGATACATGGAGGAGCCAGCAGACAAGTCTCAGCCCAGCACAGCTGCTTCCCAGCACCCCAAGCCTTCACCCCCATTGCCCCCACCAGAGGTGACCACGTGCTGTGCCAGCCATGCATGGCCCTGGGTGAATTTGCATCCCATGACTCCAGACGCCTGACCATTCCTGCAGGCCCCATGCCAGCAATGCACCTTCCCTGACCGTTTTAGCACGGCAGCACCCCAACCCAACGGGGGGGTTCAGCAGCTCTCTTCCGAGGCCAAGACCGCTGTGTTGACACAGTGTGTCACCCTGCAGAGCGTGGGCGCAGCATGGGCAGGGGCCTGAGGGGATGCTCCACAAGGCACCGAAGCAGGTGCCCAGGTCAGGGGCTGCATCCCACAGCACAGCAGCTGCCCCTGGCACCCACCCACTCCTGGGAATACATGGACTCAAGGATGCACCTGGGTGAGCCTCACCAGACTCTGCCCTGGGGAGAACAAACATCGCCCCAGCACAGACGCAGTGGCCCACATGTGCCCTCGCCTGCGTCCTGCCCAACACGCGTGCTGCAGCCACTTCCCACCCGAAAACATGGGCGTCCTCGCTCCCTCTTGGAACAAAGAGCATGCTAAAGGCTGGGCTCCTAGTGCACCGCAAACACAGGCTTCACCACCACTACTGCTCACAAGCTCTACCCTGAAAGACACCTCTGCCATCCTTTGAACCAGTCACCAGGTTAGAAAGTGCTCCCTGGCTTGTGGAGAGCTGACACAGTGACCCCTCTATGGATGCTGGCACTGGCGTTCAAGCAGATGCCAACACAAGGGCCACCATCACCCTGGGGTGGGGAGGGAGCCCAGCTCTCACCCCAGTACATGAGGAAGGACAAGGGCAGGGACAGGGGCACTGGGAAAGCACACAATTCGTGGTGAGAACTGTTAATGGAAAAGAAAAAAAGTAAGAAGTACCAGGTGTTTTATTATCTAGGGCAAGATCCGAACCCAGGAGAGCAGCCCAAGGAAGGGTTAGGGTGCCTGACAGGGGCCGGTTACCTCCAGTGCTGCAGAAGGCTTCTTTTTGAGTTCTTCACATTTTCGGAATTTGCAAATCTGGTGGCCAGTTTTGCGATTCCTACAACTGCTGCACTGCTCGCAGTTTATCCGTCTTCGGCAGGGCGGGCACATGCCACATCTTTTCCGTTTCTTTTTCCCCGAATTGATGGCAGATGCCAATTCATTCTGCATTGGATACTCTGCCAAGCCAGCCATATGGAGCGCGCTCTCTGCCAGAAACACGCCAGCAGGGGTCATAATGAAAAGGCCTGGGTTGATGGGAAAAGCCCCCAGGTAAGGAAAATCAGAGGGGCTGTTCATTGTCTCTGCAGCTGAGACTGCCTCCATATCAGAGATACCAGTCCCATGGTCGCTTGCTAGAGGAATATGCTCCTGTACCACTCTTTTGAGCATTTCTGTCGACTGAGCAAACTGTTGTAGGGCGTTCTGTCCTTCTGAGGAGATTTCTGACACCCTGTCTAATTTGCTCAGCATACTAGAGATGTTTTTGTGCTTTGAGGTAGAATTACTTTTTTCCACAGTTGCTTCGTTGCCATTAGTTAAGGGGTTGCCTTTCTCTGAATGTTCGCTTACCGAGCTGCTGCTACCAAAGGTGGAATAGTGGGAGAGTGGACGGGACTTCTTAAGACTTTTGTTCAAAGGTTCACTTATTATTCCACTTTTGTTCCTCCTTTCGGAGTTGACAGGGGGATGAGAGTCATCTTGATTATTTTTTTCCGTCTCTGGCTTGTTCCCAGTGTCTTGATGGGAGCCCGAATTCGACATGGTGCACGGAGCAGAACAACAAAACCAAACCAAAAAAAAAGCACCCCAAAACCAAAGCAGAAGACCCCCAAAGCCCTTCTTGTAGCACCAGCACACCAGCCACCGGAGAAAGCTTAAACGGGAACGCTCATGAACGGGGCGTATCCTCCAGGGTCGGCTGCAAAGGTCTTCAGTACAATTTCAGTGCAAAGACATACTCTGCGGCTCTGATACAAAACATACGGCTCTGGAAGTAGAAAATAAAAGAGAGTTAGTACTGGCAAGAGCAAACAGGCTTTTCAAAGCATCTCTTCCTCCCCCTGCAATGAAAGTCTCAGCGCCACAAACAAAGAAACTCCAGGGAACGGACCTCGGTGGAGATCCGTTCCGCTGCTCTTTAAAAGGGTCGCCATCCAGACAGAAATTGGGGGGCACAAAGGAAGTCCTGGCCCGGCAGCAATGTCACCGCACAGCTGAAGGGCTCTCTGTGCCTGCCGCTCCTCCCCCAGGGACTGAAACCCCAGGGAAGTCACGGGTCTCCTCTCCTGCTCTGCTCCAGCAGCGTGCGGCCCCGCAGCGGAAGGCAGGGCAGGCGCCTACAGGCTGCCCCGACAGGAGCCAGAGCTGGCGCACCACGGCTCCCACACCCTCCCTGCAGATGCTGCTCGCCCAGCACAGTCAGGCTGCCCTCCTCATCCTCTTCCTGCGCCCTCGTGCCCAGGCCAGCGCTGCACTCCGGCACTGGACGGGTGACGGGACCCGCAGGGCAGCCTCAGCACCCACCTCCAAGCCCCTCGCTGCCCGCCTGCCCACCCGCCAGTGCCATGCCCCGGTGTGCTCTGCCCGCACGGCCACCGCAGGCACCGCCGCTCCGGCAGAGGTGATGCGAGAGCCCTCTCGGTGCGGTTCCTCCGTGCAGAAGCAACGCCGCAGCCCCTGGGGCGCGTCGGGGGCAGCTGGGCCCAGCGTGGCTGCAAACACTTGTTGTTGTGAAATTCCTCCTCCTCCCCTCCCGAGCACGCACGCATGCACGCACGCACAGGCACCGCCGGAGTAATCAGGCTTTAGAGGAGAAAAGCTCCAGGGCTTAGCGGAGCAGGAACCCACGTCCCCACCCCAGCAGCAGCTGGGGGAGGGCAGTGCCGGAGGGGGCCCCTCGCCCGCCACGCTGCCCTGGGGAGGCTGCGCACAGCAGCCCCCACGCAGGCAGCATTCCTGCAGCCCCACCGTCCCGCAGGTCCCACTTGGCTGCGGCCCCTCGCTGTGCAGGGAGACGGCCACGCACGGAAGGTTCTGCTGGGACCCCTGTGCTCAGCCTCCCTCCCCTCGCAGCAGCCCCACGGTGCCTGCACCCTGCCGGAGCCCAGGATGCTTCCTGCGGACACAGCCTGGCAGCAGAGCTCTGCGCGCCGCCTCACAGCGCTGCCGTTAGATGCTGACGGGGGCAAGGTCCCCGTGCCAAACACCACATTACTGGAACAGGAAGAGAGCCCATCTCACCCCGATACAGGAGACAGCTCGCCTGCGGAGAAAAACACCCCCACCCTTGCACTAAAACCGCTTGCTTCAGCTGCTGCGGGATTTAAGATGCAGTGTGGATCGATGCAGGACTCGGGTTCCAGCCTGGAGCTCTCCAATTCACGTGGGAAGGGAGGGCTGCAGCGGCAGGACAGCCTGCCCTTCCGACTGGCGGCCACGTGTGCAGCGCCGTGGCCCAGCCCCGGGCCGGGCAGGGAGAGGTCGGCAGCAAGGCCAGGACGCGGCTCCGTCCGGGCGGCCGCGGGGTGCTGGGGAGCAGCGGGCCCCGTCCCCATCCCCGGCTCACTCCTGCGGCGTTAGGACGGGTCACACCTTAATGACAACAGCGACCGGTGCTGGGGCCAGAAGGGGAGCGCGGCAGGAAAAGCATCTAACGGGAGGATGTGAGATAAAGCAGCCTGGCGGCGTTATCTCACGCCCGCCTGTGACCGCCTTTCCTGCGGCCCTTCTCCTCTTCCGCCGCTCGGGGCGGCAGCCCTGCTCCCCCTGCGGCGGGCAGCGCCTGCCTCCGGGCAGCTCGCTGGGCCACTGGCACCGAGCCGCTGCCCAGGTGAAGGAAGGGCCGTGGCCACGTGGGCACGGATCAGGGGGCGAGCGCCAAGCGTGCAACACCCAGCAGGGCTCACCCCATTGCTGCAGGAGCGCCAGCAACGCCAGCGCTTGGTGCGGCACCCGATGGTGTTGGAGGCTCCCGGGCTCCTCTCGCAGCGGCTGCAGGAGCTCAGTCGCTGCTCGTGCTGCGGCAGGGAGAGCACAAAATGGGCTCGTCCCCTGCCAGCCACCTTCGGGGGCCTGAAACCTCGCCGAGCACCGAGGCCCCACGTGCCTAGGCAGTGAGGGGCTGGGGCTGCAGGCTGGCAGCAGCAGGCCCACAGCTCCAAGCGGCAGTCCCGCGTGGCTGCACAGGGCCGCTCCACTCTGGCCCCTGCCCCGCACACCCAGGCAGCAGCTCACAGCCGGACCCAGCCACTGAGCAGGGATCTGCAGCCCCAGGGCACCGTGCTGGATCAGACCCGGATTTACCAGCCTGCCAAACTCACGCTTCTGTCCTCCCCATAATCCGATGGAGCCTGAGCTGACTCTGATACCACTCAGACACTTCTGGGGGCTCTTTTTCGCACTCCTTTCTTTGAAACCCCACTGCGTGTCGCTGGCCCTGCTGCAGTGCAAGTGGGACAGCAGGACGCCCCTCACCTCCCGCAGCCAGCTGGGGGCTCGCTGCCAGCCGTGGCCCTCCCCACGGGGCCCCCAGCCCCATGCCACAGGACAGCAGGCACTGAAGCAGGGAGGACACTGGCTGCAGGACGTCGGTCCCAGCTGGAGCATGCTGCTGCCGCCAAGCCCCCCCTTGGTGCCCGGCTCCCTCCTGGCTGTGCTCCTGGCAGCCCTGCACCTCCACGTCTCTCTCTGCACAGCAGCACGCTGCGGTCTCCGTCTCCATCAGTTATTTCCAAGGGCACATCTTCCCCCGCGGTCGGCCGTAACGGCCAGCCCTCTCCAGCTGGCTGTATCAGGAACCTGCTCTCTGGTCCCACCCCGCTGTGTAAATCAGGTCCCAGCAGCTTGGAGCCGCCCCCCCCCCAGCCGGGGCTGAGCGAACCCCGCAGCCTCCGCCGACGTGGGCTGCTCACCGCAGAGCCTGCCAGGAGGGGAAGGGCTTTGTGTGCTGCTTGTAAATGGCTTTCCCCAAGGACAGCGAGGACCATGGGACTCCCACCCTCAGAGCGGCTGCAGGCAGGGCACGCGTGGGTCCCGCTGCTCGTAGTCCCCACCTGTCACCTGCAGGACCCACGGGCACCCCCGGAGCACCCCACAGCAACCTGGGCTGGGAGCGCTGCGCTCCAGGCTCAGCGCCGGCGGGACGAGGCCCCCACACAGCCCCTTCCCCGCTGCCCCTGGGGACGACGGCTCCTGGAGTCGCCACCGCGTACCCTCTCCACCCAAGCGCGCTGCCGGCCGTCGCAGCCGGGTGCCCTGGAAAGCACCCAGCTGCCAGAGCAGAGGGGCAGCCGTGCCGAGCCAGCAGCCCCGCCGCCGCACAATCCCGCCATTGTCCCAGCTGCAGCTCCGCGGCCGCCAGCTCCAGCCATCTGCACCCGCCTGGCGCTGCCTCCGGCTCCCGGGGCCCAGGCCGCGGGGTGCCCGGCTGCGGCGGGCACAGACAGGGCCCCCCCCCGGCCAGCGGGGCCACCCCACGCCCCCACACGTCTTGGCCGCTCTTCCCCAGCCCCTGCCTAGGTTGCTAATTACTGGGGTGGGGGGGAAGGAATTAATTATCTTAATCCCGTCTTTATGATTGACCCGAGTAAAGACGGAGACACCCCCCCCTCTCCGTTCCTGCCCCCCTTTGCGGCCCCCATTCCCTGGGGAAGGCGCCGGGCGGCGTCATCTGGGTCCCTGTCGGAAGGTGCTTAGCTACAGAGGCGGCATTAAGCAGCATGTGATGCGCTTGCTCGCCCAGGTCTTTGCACCGCACGGCTTAGGCTGGAGGCGTGCCAGGGTTCAAAGGGACACCAGCAAGGTCAGGAGGCCCCAGGCCAGACCCAGTGGCCCCCAGCCCGATGCACAAGGTCCTGGGCAGTTCTGGAGAGGGCTACAGAGACCTGAGCCTGCAGAGACCTGAGCACCATTCCTGAGGGATCCCCTCCGGCACGGACTGAGCCTCAGGACGGGTCTGGTAGATCCAGCCCCAATTCCAGTGAGCTCCAAGAGAGCAGGAGCCCGTGTAGAGGGCTGGGTAGCCCCAGAAAACTGCCTGGAGCTGCCCCTCCGTGGAACTCCCTGCCCCAGAGACCAGGAATGCCAGCCTGGATGCTCCCTGGGTGAGCCAGCAGCGGCTCCTGCCATCGCAGCCCCAGGCTTCTCCTTCCCATGGGCTTCACCCAAAAGAACCCAAAACCTCCAGAGCAGCGCACCCCACTGCTCCCCTTCCCCGCCACAGCAGGGCTGCACCCGGGGCTCAGCTCGGCCCGCCCAGCACTACGGCAGTGCCAACAACTCTGAAAAAAAGGTGGCAAGAGGAGTTCCCGTGGCCCAGCACCTGCAGAAGCAATCATCAAGCGGAGCGCAGAGCGGCTCGCTGATTGCAGGAGCCGTTTATCGTCAGAGAGGAGCGGGAGAGGCGCTTTGCTTCTTGTAAAAATGACGGGCGGTGCTTTCCAGCCCCCCTGCATTATTTCACTGTCCACTGCCCAGCATTACTGGAAAGTAATCAGCTCCTTCAGATGTAAAAACTCTTGTCTTTAAAAATAACTTCTGCTTTCCTTTAATTTTAAATAAATCAATCTCCTCCCGTAAGAGCCACTGTTCGTTCAGCCATGCACAGACACGACTGTAAAGAGAGGAAAAAAAAAAAAAAAAAAGAAGAAAAGCTGAAGCCGAGGTGCTCCCAGGCTCAAGAGACAAAGAGAGAAAATAAAAGTTCAGCTTTTTAAATTCCGGGAGCGCGGCTCCCTCCCCATTGTGCGCTGCTTGGTGGGCACTGGGGCCACGCCATTGTCTGGCCGGCAGAGGTGGAGCAGACGGACGACGGAAGGGAAACCAGCGTCTTTTCAGCCTCTAAAAAGGAGGCACTACGTGGCTGTAATTGTGTCCACTGCGGGGTTTTTGTCCCCGCTTCCTCCCCCCTCGCCCCTCCCCACGCAGCCGAGGCAGCGGCCAGCCACCCAGCACGGCCCCCACCTCCCAGTAAAGCACTGGGACAGGCAGGCGGGCAGGCAGGCAGGCAGACAGACCCACCACGTCACCGCCAGCCCTAACCCTTGTTGCTGCCCTGGGCTGGAGGCACCCTCATGGCCCAAATTGCACGGGGGGGGTGTGGGGGGGTGTCAGACGTGACCCCTGCAGCACGGACGATGGGCACGATGCCAGGGGTGGGGGTGTGACGGGTGTCCCAGGGCACCCGTGGTGCATTCTGGCCACTGAATAGCTAAAAACACATGGGGAAACCAAGGTGAACCAAGGTAGGAAGGGAGAAATCAAGCCGCAGTCTCCCAGGGCTGAATGTCCCCGTAGCACATCCATTCAGCAGGAATGGGGCCTGTTAACGGGCACAGAACCATTAGGTAAAGACAAGGACATCCTTCACCTACGCTGTTTGCAAGTCGTCATCTCTGCCAACCCAACAGCCCCCAAGCTCTGCTCTTCGCATTCATCCTCCCAAAAAACTGGTCCAGCCAGAAGATCAGCTCCCGGAGGCGCAAAGAAAGTTACCCCCACCCACTTCAGGACACCCAGAGAGGATGCGGAGGGTTGGGGTTTTTTTGGGGCAGTGTTGTAAATGCAAAGCCTTGCCCTGGGCACTTGCAGGTGAACTGGCCAGAGGTGTGACCGGTCACCAGATGGGCAAGGAAGGGCTGGTTGTGGCAGCCGCTCTGCTCCTCTCTGCTCCCGAGGTGGCACTGGGGGACGCTAAGAAGCCAACTCCTGAATTAAAAAGGCTATGGAAGATTAAATCCAGCATCTGGAAATAGCCCTGAAAGCAGATGGCAAATCATCATGGTGCACAGAGTGGCTTCCACCGGCCTCCTCTTTGCAGACGACCGCTCCTGCGGTGCCTCCCAAGAACAGCACTGGGCACACACGCAGCCGGAGCAGCGAGTGCCAGGCGCTCCGTGCCATGCTGCCCACGGCTCACGCGCCCACCAGGGACGAGCAGCGGGGCCACGCCGCCTTCCTGTGCGTGCCCAGACCAGCGGGCAGAAAGAAATGCCACCTCCCCAACAGCTCCTGCCTCGCACAAACACACTCAGACCGACAGCAACGTGCCCTGGCCTTCCCAGGAGAGCACGCCTGCTGTGCCGAGGAGACAGATACGCCACCAACAGCATCGCCACCTCTGTGCCCAAGGGGAAAGGGGAGACCCGACCTGGTGCTGCCAGCAGCACCCCGATATCCTCCCAGCCACGGTCCGGGCAGCTGCTGACCCCACGCTTTCAAGGGACCCAACCTGCCCCGGTGCTCGGCCACCACCATGGGGACCACCCTGGGCCCACGCGGGCCCTTGGGCTGTCCCACGCCACCCAGCTGGGAAACGTGGCTCCGTCCTGCCTTTGAGGGGTGGTAGTTATGGATTAAGGAGTCTTAAATGTCAGACGACCAGGCGCTCCCTCGAAATCCACTTATCTCCGCTGCCACTTGGAAGGGCCAGAGCAGGGCGGTTATGGAGATAACGCGATTTGAAACGTCCATCCGAGTGTTTCAGGGCTCCATTTGCCCTGTGGACAACTCCAGGAGCCTCCTCCCCCTCCTCTGCTCACACAGCTGCTGCCCGGGGACCCAGGCGAAGGAGAGCCCAGCCACAGCCAGCCCCTGCAGCCCGGGGACAATGGGGGGCTTGGCAGCGTCACCTCCCCCGGTGCTCTCCCTGCACAGCTCAGCCCCCCCTCGGCCCCCCACCCGGTGCCAAAGCTGCGCCGTTCGCTGCCCAAATCTGAAAACGACTGTAACTAAAACCTACCAGATTGAGACTCGGGGGGGGCCCCCCCCCCCCCCCGCCTCCCCCACCTCCCTCCAAATGGGATTGAACAGATCTGTGTTTGCAGGAGCCGATCTCACAGCCAAGCAGCATCTGACATTCACGCGCCGTGGCACGGCTCTGCTGGGGAGCGCTTCCATGCTCGCCCACTCCCGGCCCGGCGTCAGCTCCCCAGCACCGTCCCACGCCCAGGGCCGGAGGAGGAGGCACGACACAACACGGGTGCTGAGGAGCGAGCACGTAAAGCCGTGAAATCCCAGATAATAACATGAGGTGCTGTCCCCTCCAGACAGCCAGCAAGCCAGCACGCAGTCTGTGGGACTAGGAGACACTGGTCCACCTTGGAAACGAGACGTGGTCCCAGCCCACCAAAACCACCCTGCCAATCCCCCAGACCTTCTTGGAGGGAAACCTCCAGCACGAGGGGTGCAGATGAGCCCCCCCAGCACCTCCCCATCATGCTGCCAAGGGTGACCGACACTGTTTCAGGGCTGCGATGCTCAGGGGACCGGGCTGACCACCCCCACGGGAAGGGCACCGGGGACGTTTGCTGCCCACCAGGCAGTCCCGTCCCAGCAGCCAGGAGACACCAAGCCTACGGCTGCAGCATCCTGGGGCAGGAACGCGGCACCACTACCCCAAGCACTGCCCTGCCCCAGGGGGTCAGAGCAAAACTGAGAGAGAGTGTCTCAAAGGAAAGGCCCTGAACCCCTCCAAGTGGGAGGGGACTTAAGAGGGAACTGAAAGAGGTTTTGGCAGAGACATGTCGCTTTCCCTCGAGCCAAGAGAGCTGCAGGGAGCCCTCCCACGGAGCCGTCCCGCCACGGCCCTAGGCACCCCGGGAGGAGCACCGAGTGCTGCAGAGGGACCCCAGACAGCCTTCGCCTGAGGAGAGCCCCCCAGCCCTCCAGAGCTACGAGGCCTAAGACGTGTGAATCACCACAGTTAACAGATGGGCCGATTAAAGCATAAATTACTTGGGGTATAACTGATAACCAGGTCACAGAGAGACTGATCAGCATCAGCAAAGCTTCTAGAAGTTAATTAAAAACAAAGTTGTAGGCACGGCAGCATGGGAGTATTTGTTGATGAAGAGCCCCAAATCCACCAGCGCCACGTCCAAGAGCAGTCCCAGCACCGAGGCCCCTCTTTCTCCCAGCTCTCCCAACACCGTGTCCCTCCGGAACCCCGTAGGGGTGCAACGCGATGGCAGAGCACACCCCGAGGGGCTGCTCAGGACCCCCACGGGCAGCAGGGCAAGGGGCCAGCTCGGCCACGCGCCCCAGGAGCTGAAGGAGATGCAAAAGAAGGGGCGCGGTGAGGACATGGACCAGCCGGTCAGCCCTCTGCCGGCTGAAGAGGTGGGCATCTGAGAGGACCTGGTGGCATCTCAGCCTCCCACAACACCACAAACACCCCGAGGGCCAGGCTGCTGCACTGACAGCAGCAATGTGCAAATCAGCCCAGGGCCCTGAGAGCGCCTGCGCCCAGAGAGGGCCCATCAGCATGCACGGGCTGCTGCTGAAGGAGTCGTTTTGACACCAGGAAGGTGGCTGTGCCACCAGGAAGCAGCCAGGGTCCACAAATGGCAGCTATTGACAGATGTCTAATAGGACGCAGAATAATCCCATCTTCCTCCGGGAGGATTCGGGTCGCCCTTGCCCTCACTGGGGGCTTATCCATTGTCTGGATCTGCTTGTGGTTGTTATTTTTGGTCAGCACCATGTTTTGCTTGGCCATGCTTGCATAAGAAAAATAGGAAGAAGAGGGAGAAAAGGAGGAAGGCTGGATGGCCAGGGCTGGGGGTGGGCACGGCACTGCTCTGTGCCGCGGCAGAGCCCCCCGCACCCCGCAGCCGGGCGGTGCGGGCTGGGCTGGTCTCCTCCCAGCCCTGTGGCCACTTTGGGCACAGCCCCAGCTCAGTGCAGGAGCTGCCCTGTGCCTCCAGAAGCCCCAAGGTACTGGTGAGGAGCAGTCCTCACTGCAGGAGCTCTGGACCCACAGCTCCACCCAGGTGGGAACAAACCCCAGACCTGCCTCATCCCCCAGCCTTGGACCCCATCCCGTGCTTCCCAGGCAGCAGCCAAGCCCCGCTGCTGCATCTGGGGCTCCCCAGGGGTTTGGGCTTCCCAGCGCCGCGGGACACAGCTCTCAGCACAGCCAGTGGCCGGGATCTGCACCCAGCCCCCCCAGCTGAGCATAACAGGGGGTCAGGGCAGAAAAGGGGGTGAGGGGAGTCCAGGAGCTCCCAGGGCAGAGGAATTCAAGTTGTGCCCCAAGACTTTGTGCTTCTCACCACCTACCCAGCCACCCCCGGCAGTGACTCGCAGCGCGTCCCCGCTCGCCAGGAAGGCACGGCGCTCCGGTCCTTTGTGCGTCGGGCTTGCTTTCTAACGCCACACGTTCTGCCTGCAAAGCACTAAGACAATGAAAGGCTCCCTCCCCGCTCAGCGGGCTCTCACTCCTCCCGCCCCGCTTCCTGCAAGAGATCGAGGGCACGCTGCACAAAACCGACTCTCCCGAGCCTTCCCTGTGCTCAGTGCCACTTGTCATTCAAGCAACCCCGTGGCCTTTAAGCTGCCAAGGTACCAGAGCTGCTCCGGAATCGGAGTTAGCTCAGCTTCTGCCCTGGAGCAAGGAATCTGAAACACTGCCACTGGAAACGAAACAGAGCATCCATCATTTTTCTTGCCAGGAATATATCCAGCCCAAAAAGAAATACTGCCTGCTAAACAGCCAGCAACAAAAGCCCTCGATTTCACCAGCAAAGCAAAGCCCAGCATCTCGCCTATCGGTCATTTCCACGCAGGTCCTGATTGTCTGCTCAGTGGCAGAATTAAAAATCACCCGAAACAAAAGGAGCAGAGAAGCTGGGCTAGGGCCGGAGGGGCCGGGGCTGCAGGAGGGCTGGGAGGAGGGCGGCGGCGCAGCACTGGGTCAGGATGGCTGGCGGGGACCCGTGGGCCCCACCCAGGATGCTACGACAAAAACTCAGCGGCTGGGAAAAAAGGACGCAGGTGTCAGAGCCAGGGCTGGAGGGGCTGAGCTGCCTCCATGCACCTCACAGACAGGCAACGAGCCCAGCGCGGCTGCTGCCTCCCGAGAGCCCCGCTGCAGGGGGGCTGCCCGCAGAAGGCCCCCGTGCCCGCTGCCAGCGTCCTGCCCAGGAGCCAGCCCCTGCCCAGCGGGTCGCCCCCCGGCATTCCCCCGTCCCCTCCCCAGGAAAAGGAGCCGCACATTCCCAGCCAGGCCCAGCCCCCAGCACAGGCACGCCAACCTAAATATCTGCAAGAGGCTCTCCCCTCCATGGGAACAGCCGCTATACGCAGAGTTCACATGCCCCAGCAATGCCTGATTAAACTCCCAAACTCCAAGGGAATACCCCTGAGGCTGTCTGAAGATAAGCTAGAAACTAGACCGCTCTCAGGAAACACAAGAACTGGGAAAGAGCAATCACATTTTTTTAAATCTACAATAATACAGATCAAACCCCGGCGCTCCTGGTCGGGCACCGAACGATCGCTCAAGCCTCGGAGCCCCCATGCCGCTGTGCGCGCTCGCAGGGCTGCCCGGCGCTGCACATCCTGCTGGGGCTGGGGGTGATGGAAGCTGGAGACCCTGGGTCACGGCACCTCAGGACAGCGCTGCCTGACCCAAGCAGACGCCGTGTCCTCATGCCACCAGCCTGGCCGCATGCACCGGGGAGGTCTGGGGCCTAGAAAGGCGAGCAGGCAGACCTGGGTTCACTCTTCTGCATCAGGCAGAAGATGCAGAAGGTCCTGCCACCTGTCAGCATGGGAAATGCCCGCACAGAAACCTCCAGACCCAGCCCACCGCTGCTGTGGGACCAGCACAAGCACCCGGCGCTGCAGGAGCACGGGACAAGAGAGACGCTTGTGCCAGCACCTCATGGCCAGAAGCTTGTCCCTGCTGGTGGCCATGGCCATAATTCATCCCCACACCCCAAGCTTCTCCTCTTCTGCTCCACTGGAACAAGCAGGAGGACGGCAAGGGAACGCCACTGCACAAGGCCAGCAGGGAGCAGCGGGTGCGGACGCCTGCTCCTCGCACCCCTGGAGCCGTGATGCTCTGCGGATGCTTGGTCATTGCTGTGGGAAACTACAGGCACCGTTTCCACAGGTCTGCTCAGGTCTCCCGTGACCCTTGCCGCCCCTCTCCCCCCCTTTGGCTGTGGCACAGTCACAGTCCCAGACCCTCCGTCCCCAAAGCTGTCTCACTCTAGGCTCGGGGTCAGAGATAAGGGCGGTACAGCATCTGACACCACAGGTGAGCTGGAGCATCACAGGAGCAGAAGCAAGGAGACGCTGCCCAAGGGACGTCACCCAGGACCCTGCTCCCTCCATACCTGGTGCAGACGGAGCGCCCACATCCTTGTCCCTTGGGGAGCAGAGCCACAGAGGTTTTGCACTACGGCCATGACCAGTGACAGCGCTCAGAGGCGCCAGGGCTCGAGCGGTAACAGCCAGCTCCTGGCAGCCCGCAGCTGGGCTCTGGGGGCAGCTGGGGAAAGACGCGGCGGCAGAAGTGGGGGCATCGCTGTTGTGACACTGGTTCCAGCAGCGACTGTCTGTGATGTCATGAGCAAAATTCTGCCATCAGCCCACGGACAGGGAGAATCGGGCCACGCAGAGCCCCTGGCCACAACCACCCTCCCTCTGTCCCTCCACCCATCCCTCTGTTCTTCCATCCCCACGCAGCACCAGGACCACGGCGGGAACCCTGCACCGATGCCACGCCATGCTCTGCATGGACACCGAGCCCCATGCCCAGCTCTCTGCTGGACAGAATGTCTACCAGCTCTCCTGGTTCCTGATGCTTCCCCAGCCCAAGGGGAAGGACTTCGTCCTTCTCTGCAGCTTACCAGAACAGCACAGAAAAGCAGCAGTCCTAGGCAAGAAGATGGAAGAATTGTCAGGAGAACAGTTCCCAGAAAACGGCTGGGCAAAGTGCGGTGCCTCCGGGGTATGGTGGCACAGGAGGGAGAGCCCCGGTGTCCTTTGATCAGGTGACAAGTTTGGTGACAGAAAGCAACTGGATCACTACAAAGCACATAGACCTCCACTGGGGTCTTGCACACAGCCACGGGGCAGCGTTACTGCACCAGCAGCACTGCCCCACCAAAAAGCACCGGTGGGACGGGTTGTGAAGCAGCAGACAGGAGCTCCAGGCACCATCACTGCCTGTGCCCATGCTCGGCACCTCAGGACCTTCACCCATGTACAGAGGCACTCAGGCAGGCTGTTGGTCCTTCTCGGCCCTAAGCTCCAAGGGTTTGCAGCTAAAACTAGAGTTAGGCATAAATGTTTCTACCTTTTCTCACTTCCCCAATGGCTGAGGAACACCTGGGATGACCCCACTGGTCTTGTGGTGGGCTGCTGGCAAACCTAGGACACGATTAAGGGAGTTTGTGAAGAACACCGTACAAGCAAAACAGCAGAAGGCACGTTTCCATTCCAAGGGCTTCACAAAGGCCCATCCTAAGTTTTTTCCTCCTTTGTTTGTTTTTGATGTGTCTGATGTGTGGCATGTCCAGGTTAAGGGTACAAAACAGCCCTCATGAGGCCCAGCAGCCCCCCTCTCTGGGCAGGGCCCTCTCCTCCTGCTTCACCCCCTGGCACGGCCACCCAGCTGCCCGGGCCCCACGCACCCTCCCAGCACCTTTCCTCCACGTGGCACAAGCCTGGGCGGGCAGACATCCCCTCAGGACACACAGTGAAAGAGGCACTGGGAAAGCCATGGGGGTGAGCCCAGGCACCTCGCTCCCACCGCCTCCCCAGGGACCTCAGCTGCAGCCCCTGACCACCGGCCTCGTGCTGGGAGCCGGGGCTGCCGGCACCACACGCACAGCACCATCCCCGCACAGCACCATCCCCGCACAGCACCATCCCTGCACAGCACCATCCC
>CM021743.1:8128624-8145639 GCA_011075105.1 Heteronetta atricapilla | reverse complement strand
ACAGCACCATCCCTGCACAGCACCATCCCTGCACAGCACCATCCCCGTGCCCCCGCGGCGGGCGGCCCCACTGCAGCTGGAGCAGTTGAGGTTGGACTAGTGCAAGTCCCCGCTGCAAGACCCCCGAGGCGTAAGGCTTGCTGAGCTCTTAATGGGCTTACAGAGCTGCTCCGACCCACGCAGCTCCCCCAGCACAGGGGCTGGGGGCCTTAAAGGTGCCACCAGGCAGGCCCCATGGCACCTCCGGCACGAGCCAGCCCCAGCGCAGCGTGGGCCATGCCAACGGCTGACAGCCCAGAGCATTCAGCGTGCCCCGAGCCCCCCAAACCTCTGCCCCAGCCCTGAGTGCTCCCACATGGCACTCGGCCGTGAGGACAAAGAGGGATGTGTCTCCCCCCACCAGCTGCCCCGGCGCTAATCCCCCCGCCACAGGCCCCTAGGGATGCCACCAGCCCCCAGGGACACCCAGCTCCTGCTCCGCAGAGCAGCCGGGAGCTGCACCCTGCATGCCACGGGCCTTGTCCCTGCTGTCCCCGTCCCTCAGTCTGGCCCTGCTGACCCCAGGCACGGTCACACAGAGTGAGAAGGGACCCGGGTCAAGTGCCATGCGTGCCCTCGGTGCTATTCCGGGCACAAAGGGGACCCCAGGCTCAGCGCCACTCACTGCCCCCGGTGCCTCAGCCACCAGCACCCACAGGGCACCCGTGGCGAGCAGAGGAAGGGACAGGGTGATGGGTGCCTCAGCGAGATGGAGGAAAGGAACAGCCCAGGTCAAGGGCAGGATGTAGGCGAGATGGTGGCAGAGGGCAGGGGACAGGCTCCTGCCCCCACCAGCGCCCACCTGAGCCCCGTGCCTGCACCCTGCACGCTGTCCCCACGCTGGCACCTTGTGCCCGTGCCTCACGCCTCACAGCTCCCCCTTCCCCAGTCCCCCTCTGCAATTCCAGCTGGAGGGGTCAGGAGCGTGCAGCATCACGCCCCATCCCAGCAGCGCTGCCTTGCAAAATCGTTTTTTCAGCTTTGGGTGGAACACGCAGGAGCGAGGAACAAGCGGCCAGCAGGAATGGAACAGGGGCAGCCCAGGGGAAGCCCTGCTCTAAACCAGCAAAACCATCCCCAAAACCGCCGAGCTGCTCTTCAAACACCGTGCCATCCTGCTGCTCTGCCTACGAGTGGCAGCTCTGCCTTTATGCTTTAACGTATTTTGGGGGCTTGGACTCCGTCATGTAGATTGGTGCCTTTGGGTATTTTCAGAGGGGAAATATTAAAAAAAAAATGGGCACACAACTGAGCTCCTGCGATTTCCATATCAGCTGCTGTACATGCACACGGCATGGAAAAATCCTTAGGAAATTTCTGTTAAAAAAAAAAAAAAGGAAAACCCACACAACATTGAGCTCGCTGGACACAGCATGCCAGGAGGGGCTGACAGAGCTGTTACGGTCTATTGGGCCAATAATCCACAAACTAAGACGGATTTATTGTACATGGCAGATCGTAACAGCTCCAAAGAAACCATCACTGTCTCCTGTGCTTAAAATTCACTTTCTTTTGAAAAAAGGGCCAAAATATGGCTTTACAAGATAAGATGCGTGGTTGTACCGTTCTGTGACAGACAGAAGCCTGTGCAAACACATATATGTTTTTATATATATATATATATATATATAAATAAATAAAATATCTGCTCTTCCAAAGCAAGCACTGCTGCGTTACGGGGCTTGGCGCGCTGTCGTTACCACTGGATTACGAGGCTAGGTTTCACCTCTGCGAGCAGGCTGGATTTGCAGGGGCATTGTTTCCACCACAATATTACCACCGAACACATGGGAAGATAAAAAAACAGCGCGTTAAATCCAGATCGGGCCCTGCAGATATCTGGCTGGGCTTACTGGGACGGGGGAGCAGGTGCGGGGTGCAGGCTGGGGGCCCCCTCGGGAAGAGGCGGGCACGAGCCCCCCAGAAGTGAGGTCTGCATCAGCACCGCGCGTGGGGAGCGCTTCCCGGTGGCACTGCTGGCACACCACCAGGCCAGCGAGCACGGGATGGGGGGTATTTAAGAAATAATGCAAATAATTAACACCAGAGCCTGTGCCATCCTCTGCAGCTTTGCTTCTGGGCACCTACATGGGGACAGGAGCCCTCCGGAGGAGCCCAAGCCGGTGCGGAGGAGTGGGGTGAGACCAAGCCTGCAGTAATTGCGGCGTCTGTTCAAATCACTCCAACGCTGGAAATCACGCTGGGCCTGGATGAAAGCTTACAGTGCGGATGATCATATCAGACTGGGATAAAAGAGGATAAGCTAACAGGTTTAGTGCACAGCTTGTCTGAGTTGGTGCTGCCGCAGAGGGAGGAGAGGAGACTCCCGCTGACCCTGGGGGTCCCGGTGCCAACGATCACCTCGCCAGGGTCCCGGCGCTCCGGCGGCACTGGAGCCAGCGTCCCTTGGTGGGAGACGCCTGGAAAAGGGACAGGGCACCCTGCTTTGTGCACGGTGCCTGGGCAACGGGGCAATGCTGCGTGCTCTCCCAGCAGGGCAGCGCTCTTGCCGTGCTGGCCAGTCCCAGCCACCCCCTGCCCCAAACCCTGGCAGGGGCACAAGATCCCGGCAGCAGAAGAACCACAGAGGATTCCCCGAGCCCCCTGGGCATGAGCAGGCAGGGGCAACGCTGGCAGCAGCGGAAGCTTTTGGCTGCGCTCAGCGCTGTGGGGACGCCCGCCAGCTCCCTGCGGCCACTCCGCCAGCCCGGCGGGCAAGGATGGGGCAGGGGGCTCGTGGCGAGCACTGGGACGGGGACACAGCCCCGCAGGCAGGGCTCACTGGGCACTGGGTCAGGGTGAGGGAAAGCGAGGGGCTCGGACCGGCCTCCAGCTCCGCAGAGGGAGTTTAGCCGAGTAATTAGAGCAGGAGGCTGTGAGTCAGCAAACGATGCGTAACCTCGCCGATGTTGACAATGAGGCAAAAGATGGCAGTTTCGACTGAGAGCTCCTGATGAAAGGGCGTATTTATATATGCAAGAATCAGAAACTCTGAACAATTGCATGGCTGGTGACCCGCTCTGCAAAACACGCTACTTTACAATGACTGTCCAGCTGCCAAATATTTGACGGCTTTAAAAATAATTGGAAATAGAGACGTGTTTGCAGCCTAGACCTAAAGGAACAAGGTAGCGGGAGGAGGGACCAGGCTGGTTTCAAAAAAAAATAACGACAGACGGGGGAGAAGACACCCGCCAGCCTCTTCTCCGGCATCCAAGGCCGCGGTGAGCTGGTTAACTCTCGGTTCCACGGCTGACCTTGACAAACGCCGTGCTTCAGATGCCCTAGAGAGAAGAGCCGACCATCGCAGAGATCCTCCCCGCACAACTGCCATGCTCCTGGATTTATATTGAGGGCGAGTGCTGGCCTGGAAGCAAATCCCGGCTCCAGCCACAGGCTCGCTCCCTCCCAGGGGCTGCAGTCGGAGGCAGCGCGAGCACAGGTAGGGAACGCTCCTCCCCCACGGTGCAGCAGCCCTGACGAGGAGAGTTTAATTAACCCTGGAAAGCAATCGTTAACCATCCAGCCCGGGTAATCGATGTGGAAGGGGCAGCTCGCTTCGGAGGGACCATCTGCTTTGGGGAGGGAGGGCTTGCTGCCCACCTGCCCCGTGCCGCCTCCCCGCGCGAGCTGAGCTGCCTACTGCTGCTGCTGGCCAGCAGCGGGGCTCAGGGTGGGCACGGAGCCCCCGGGGCCTCGCCACGCTCAGCACCCACCGAGCTCCCCCAGCCGTGGCAGAGCTGCGTGCAAGCGGGGAGCGCGCGAGCCAGCTTCCCGCTGCGGGCTGCAGCCCCAGGCACCAGCCCCTGCTCGCTCACCCCCTCTCCTCTCTAATCTCTCTTCCCGTAAAGCCCCAGGTCTCCAAGCCACGTGATTTCCTATGAGTCGCAGCCCTTGTTCCAAATACCACCTCTCCCTGCCTGGAGCACGGCCCCACGGCACGAGCCCCAGCCGAGGCACAGCCCCACTGCTGCCCGTGCCCCACGCCCGGCACCAGCACGCCGGGGACGCGGCCGCTGCCTGGGCTGAAGCGGGAGCCAGGAAAGCCAGGCACCAACCCGGCCCTGCAGGGGGGGAGGCTGTTTTCACCAGCACACTGAGTCTGGGGCAGCCTCAGCCCCAAAGGCACGGGCACTCAGCACCCTCTCCACCCCAGGCCCTCCTCGGCCCGCACCCCATCCCTGTGGCTGTTTGCTGCCTTGCACACCCCAGGCCAAAGCTCGCCCGATGGTGGCTGGGGGGGCTTGAGGGGTCACGGAGATTTGTTAAAATCATTAAACTTAATTTAGACCACAGCACAGAAAGACGTCTCATGGGCAAATTTTTTTGCTGACAAAAATCGAAGCCTCCTTCTCCTCCTGCCCTTGGGGGGATTTCTTCCCAAACCTAAGCAAAGCCAGGCCCCCGGTGGGGGACGACTGAGGCTGTGCGGAGCCCTGCAGCCTCCCCAGCCTCCAACTCCCGGGGCAGGGACCAGGGCAGGGAGCACACGCGGGGCTCCACTGCACCCAGCAAAAACGTTGGCCTCATCCTGCTCACGCTCCGTCCACGAGCAGCCGCAGCCCCGGCACGGTGCGGGGCAGGCACAGGCTGTGACCCCGGAGCCGCTCCTCCCTCTGGGGCACCCGTGCACTGGGGAGCTCAGGACGGAGGGATGGGGATTGGTGCTCAGAGCCATCTCCGAGGCCACGTCTGCTGGCGGAGCCACGTGGGGACGAGGGCCCAGCAAGCCCGGGATGTCCTCCAGGCGCTGGGGCCGCTCCCCGGCACAGCGCAGCGCTCGGCACGGGGCCGCAGCCGGCCTGGCACTGGTGTGCGGCAGCGCCGCAGTGCTAAGGCAGCCCCGGAGGGGAACATCAGCACCTGGTCCTGCAGCACGGGACTTGGCAAGGCTGGGACCTGAGCCCCTGGAAGGCATCGCAGCTCCTGCTCCTACATGGGGACCCTTCCACCTCTGCTGGGGAGCAAGGTGCCCGATCCCCTCGCATCACAGCAGACCCACGCCACCCAGGCACAGGACGCGAGATCTCCATGCAGGCAGAGTAGAACGGCCCCGGGGTTTGTTCCAGCATCTTGACCCCAGTGCCCCTCTGCTCCCCCTCCTCGCCGCGTCCCGCAGGGCCACAGCACGGGCACGACCTGCATCGAGGACACAGAACGGCACCCGGACGCCTTCGGGCACCCCGACCTTTGGAGCTCCCCAAGCCGGTGCTGCTGTAGGGATGGCACAGCACAGCCCTTGCACCAGGAAAAAAAATCCTGCCCTTGTCCTCTCATCTCCCTCGGGGCCAGCAGGGAGAGTTCAGCTGCTCCGCTCCCACGAGCTGTCGTGAGAAGCAGGGTGACAGATGGGTCTCTAGGACGGCCTTGACCAGCAGGATTAAAGGTGACCCACCGACCAAAAAGCTGGTGTGTGCCCTCCTCTGCCACGGGGCTGGGGAACACAGAGGGCTCATCCGTAATGCCCCTCACCTTGGAAAGCAGGGTCCCTGGTGCCAGCCAGCAGGGTCCCTGCAGAAAACAGCCCAGTGACTCCGCCACAAGAGGTGGCTCTCAGGGGAAATGGCCGTGCTTCACCCCTCCAACTTTCCACTTGCTGCAGCAACGCCTGTTCCGCTCCTGGCTGCCAGGGGAAAGGCTCTGGGCAGGGAACAGCCTCACAGCCTCACCCCCAGAAAAGGGAACCCCATATCCCCCCCCTCCGACAGCAGCAGCACAGATCAAAGGGGCTGGTGCCCCCCGCCAAGCACCTCCCGTGCGTTAGCACCAGGGGTGGGCACCTGCAAACGCACCCAAAGCGCCGCTGGTTGCTCGTGGCCAGCAGCGGGAGGAGGCAGCAGGGGCTCAAGCAGCCTCGGGGTCTTTCAAAGCCCCCTGCCAGGGGCACCTCCGTGGAGCCCCCGACTCGGCGCTCTCCTGGCGAGCTCCGCAGCGCTCATTAGCGAGCCGGCACAGCGCGGAGGAGCAGCCCCCGGAACACTCGGTTCCTGAGGAGCCCCCTTCGGACTGCACAGCGCTGGGGTCTGCACGGCAGGGGCGGCTGGGGGGGAAGGTCGACCATCACCGCGCCGCTGCCGGCAGAAACGGAGGCAGGAGGGGCCGGGACACGGCCGTGAGCTTGGAGGCTTCCAGTTTCAGTGACTCCCACCACCCACCTCCGCATGACACATGGGGGACAGAGAAAACAGAGCGGGCAGGAAAGCAGCACAACGCCAGCAGAAACAGAAGGAGACCGGAGCACGGGAGCTGCCTGTTGCCCTTCCGCACCCCACTGCCGCATTCACCCCACCCTCCCCTCGCACAGAAGAGGCTCGCCAGCAGCATGGCCGAGCTCGTTTGCCCTTCAAGTGCTTGGAGGAGGACAGGAGGTCCCAGCTCCACACCGGTCCTGAGCCGGCAGCAGCAGATCCACCCTCGTGCTTTCTAAAAACGGACGCCACAACGCTCAGCCCATACGGAGGGGTGAACACTGTGGAGATGTGCAGACCCTGCCTCTGCAGGGACCCTGCTTCCCTCCCAGAGCACACCACAAACCTCAGAGAGGGTCCCAACTCCCGGGGAGGATTTCCCCTCAGCAGGTAGACAGCCCTGAGCCAGAAATGCAAACGTCCGATGGGAGGAGAAAGGAGGAGGAGGAGGATGCACCAGAGACACCATCTGGACTCCCTTGTTGCTCTGGGCACGGCTCAGAGCGGTCACCACTTTCCATCCTGCACCAGAGGACCCATCCGTGCCCCCAGGCTGCTCCATCATCCTCCCAAAACACAGCCGGCACGGTCCTGTCCTCCTCTGTGCACAGCAGCCCTGCAGGGAGGCAGGACCTCCCTTGCCCCCAGTTCCAAGCATCTCCCCCTCTGGCACCAGCGGGAGCGGGGGGCTCCAGCCCAGTGCGGCCGGTCCCCCTCCCACTGTGTGCTGTCTGAGACATGAGCAGCGACAAAATTTAAGGCCTGAAGCAGAGTGAAACCGAGCACCTCCGGCTCCCAATCAGCTCCTGCACGCGCTGGCATAGATCAGGAGCGCGCCGCCGAGGCAGGCTGCGGAGACCAGCAGCCTCTCCCCGGCCATCCCGAGGGCTCGCAGCCTCCTCGTGCTGCCGTGCCGCACACCGAGGTTTGGCACCGCGGCCAAACCCCACGCGGCAGCGCCTGCCCCATCCGGCAGCACCAGCGTCCCCAGGACAGCACCAGTGCCCGAGCTCTCGTCCCCGAGGGGCCGCCCAGCCCCGGGCAGCAGCACCACGGACTGAGCCACGGCCAGCCCAGCGCCAAGCCCGCACGCACCCGCAGCACGGCGGGGGCCCGGCCAAAGAGGAGCCTCATCTGACAAACGTTCAGCACGCAGCCAAAATCCCAAGTCCCCGGCTAATCCCCAGAGCTCGCCGCTCAGCGGGGAGCCCCAGGCCCATCTGCAGGACGAGGCTCAGGATGCCGGGGACAGACGAGAGTGGCTGACGGACAACAGAGACTGCTCCTGCACAGGCAGGGGAGAGCTGCGGACGCAGGGGCTGATTTGCTCCTGCCTCCCCAGATGCTCTGAGTGTTTTCTAGCCTTCCCTGTCGAGTTAACGTCCTTTCACATTAGCTGCTGGAGCCGCAGCCTCGCAGCAGTGTCAGGTATTGCCAGGATTCGGCTGCTTGCAATTACTGGGGCACTCAGCGCGGGTGCAGGTGAGGGCACGACAGCTGAAAACGCTCCCCGTGCCCCCTGCTTCTCTATCCCGTGGGAGCCCAGACCCCCCCCAGCTCACACCCAGCACCCCCAGAGCGGGGGGGCTTGGTGCTGGCACCACCACCCCCAGTCACCTGCCCCCGCTGCCGTCCCCCTCCGTCCCTCCTGCCAAAAGCCCCCCTCCACCAATACTCCAACCGCCGGCTGTGCGAATCCATCCCATTTTAATCTTCACGGTGCATCAGCATGGGGAAAAAAAAAAAAAAATCTTTTTTTTTTTTTTTTGTCTTAATCTTTACCTGGGGTCATATTTACTAATCCTCCCACTAATCCCCTGACGCCTTCACAAATAAAAAGGCCCCGTCCTCGCAGGGGCTGAACGCCTCGGGGAGGTGCGCGGCGCTCGGCAGCTCCGCTGCCTGCAGGACCGGGCACCGGGGTGCAGCGGGGAGGGAGGCAGCGGCCAGCACCCGCAGCCCGGCACGGGGAGCGACCGCGCCGCTGCTTTTGCATTCAAGGTGACTCCGGTTTTCCCATTAAGGTGGCTAATGAGCGTTTTTAAGGGCTCTTTATTTAAGGAAACAAAACCTAATGCTGGCAAGGAGAGAAGCCGAGCAGTGCTCGGCAGATCCGGACACACCGATGGGTGGAAGGAAAACCTACAGCCCACACCTCAGCTCCTGGGGGCTGTTTAGAGGCAGGGTGACAACTTGCCTCTTAGGAAGGGCTGGGTGGAAGGCCAGCCTCTGCAGAGGTTCGCTGGGATCCCCGGGAGCACCCTGCCCACCACGCGCTGCCCGGCAGCGTGCTCTGCTCCTCAGCCGGCTCCTTCCCCCCGCCGCCTCGCACCCTGCTCCGTGCTGCCCCTGGGCCACGCTGCAGCCCAGCCCCGGCCCCTTCCCTCCCATCACGCCTCTGCTAAAGGCCAGGCCCAAACATTGCTTAGTTGCTCTCTTTGCAAAGTATTTCGACACCTACGTGATAAAACAAACTCATCAATAGAAACGCCCTGACGGCTGGCTTTCCCCTTCCTTCCTTCCTCCTCCGCACACATACCCAGCTGCTCGCTTTGGAAGCGCCCATGTGCGAACACACAGCTTTTCCCGAGCCAAACGGTGTCAGTCTGGCATCGCATGCCGCGCTAGCGCAGTCCTGCCGGGGACCAGCACGCCCCGAGATGGGGAGCTCCGCGCCGGGAAGCTCAGCAGCGCCGGAGGGGAGCCGAGCCGTCCGCGGCAGCCAGATGTTACCCGGCCACGGCGACAGGAGCTGAGCTCAGGGACTGGGGGCCAGGCTCCATCCTGCAGCCCCCTGAGCGCTGGGGATTGCAGCACGAGCCTCCCACCACGTCCTCGCGAGGGGCCACCTCCAGCAGTGGCCCCGCTCTGCCTCGGTGTCCCCCCTATGGCTCTGCCCTCCCACCCTGGGGCTCAGCAGCTCGCAAATGACTTCAGCCACGGGCCCAGGAGGGACTCAAGCCCGGGGGGCTCCGTCCTCCAGCCCCCGCAGCCGCGGCGCCGGCTCCTGGAGCCCTTTGGGAGCGGGGGCTCCGCGCAGCACACACGGCAGGCAGCAGGCGCCCCCCCGGCTGTCGCACCCCGCCACCTAACTTGTTGTGGCAGCGCGGCCCTCTCGGACGCGAGGCAGCGCACGCTCGGCCGCAGACAGCACCTTGCTGGAATTTGCGAGCTGTCCTGATGCATTACGGCACAAACGCCTCGCGCTGCTCCCAGACCTCCCCCCACCCCGTCACGCCGGCTCCCCCCCCTTGGGGACGAGGCTCCGCCAGCTGTCCCCAAGGGCCGTGGGGCACGGGGAGGCTGGGGTCGGCCGGAGCCTGCCCGCGCCCCAGCGCTCCCACAGGCAGAGGGACGCAGGGCCCTTCCCAAAACCTCCCCCTTCTCATCTTCTGCATTTATTTTCCTGCCCCAGCTTTAAATAGCAACTTCAGCTGAGCTGGGAGCCGCTGACAGACTCCCACTGCCTCCTCCCGCGGCTCGGCTCGGCTCGGCACGGCACAGCTTGGCACAGCACAGCTCGGCACAGCTGACCTCCCCGCCCCCCCCGGCCCCCAGGACGTCCCCGTGCTGCAGCCCCGAGGTGACACACAGCCCCCACCCCAGCACCTCTGCACCGCTGCCTCCCCCCCCCGGGCGAGGCAGGGCCCAGACAGATTGCAAAACCCCACCGGTGACGCTTTCTGCAGGGCCCCTGTGCCCCAGCTGCCCTGGTCCCCCCCCTGCCCCCCACCTCCCAGGTCACTTCCCCTGCCTGTAGGAGGAAAAGCGTCCTCCCTGCATCCTCTTTCTGGATGAGCAGTGATTTAATTAACAGTTTCAGAAAGGGGCAAGCGCGCTGCACAAACCCAGACCAATCTTTCAGCAGCCACACAATGCGGGCGCGTGACGGGAGCCCACCGAGGCGAGCAGGGGCGCCTCGATTCAGCCATGCACCAAAGGCTCCTTGCAGGGCCAGGAGCAGCTCGAGGCCCACGCCAGCTGCTCAGGGGGGCGCAGCCTCCCCTCGGGGCTCCCGGGGGCACCCGGTGGACTCCCCAGGCCAGGTGCTCCCCACGTGGCCAGCACCCCCGTCCCCCACCCCGCAGCTCCGTGCCAGCCCGTGCCAAGGTGTGCTGGGCTGGCAGCAACACCCAAGCCCACCCAAATCTCCTGCCCGGCACTGGGCCCCCGCTCCGTGGCCTCATCGCCCCCACCCAGCCTCGTGGGTGGAGGACGGGGCTCGGCCCCGCCTGGGGCTGCCACATTGCTGCTCAGAGCCCCCCGCCCCGGGACACCTCCCCAGGCAGGTGAGCCAGCAGCCCTGCTCACCCCGCCGTGTCCTTCCCAGCCCTTCCAGCACACCGGAGCGCTGCAGGGGACCTGGGCGCGTGCCAGGGCTGTGGGCAGCAGGGACGTCCTGGTCCCCATTGTTGGTACACGCTCGCCGCACGCCCACGCTGCAAAGGATGCTCGCGGCGAGCCGGGTGCTGGCGTGCCTCTGCCCACCGCCTCCGGCACGCCCCAGGTCCGACCTGTAAAGCACGCGTCGGTCCGGCGGCCCCCCCGAGCCAGGCGCACGGGATGGGCCCCATCAGCCCCGCAGCGTGTGCCCCACGCCGTGCCCACGCGCTGCAGCAGCACGGGCACGCCGCAGCGGGATGCCCACGGGAGGAGGGAACAGAAGCGGCGGGCTGGAATAGGAGTGTGAAGAAACGCCTCTTGCGTGCTCTGTCCGGAGCCAGCGAACGAGGCCATATTTGAAATGCTTCGCATACCTCCGGTCATCAGATTAGCGAGATGAAGAAGGTAAAGCAGAGGGCAAGACGAGCACTCCCCAGAGTCAGCGATCCTCGGCCGCTCGCTCGCAGAGGTTACAGGAACTGGGGGAAAAGTCTCCGGCACTGGCACGGGGGAGCCAGGCACGGCACGGGGACGGGAGGGCAGCGGGGCCAGCAGCAGGGGTGACAGCGCTGGTGGCACAGCGCGGCGGGGTGGGGGACACCACGCCAGGTCCCAGCTGGCAGGCGGCACAGAGCGGCACAGCCGAAGGAGGAAGGGGTGTACGGGGGCAAGAGGGCGGCGCGGGCAAGGGTTCTGCCTGCCGGGGGCTGCCGAAGCCGGAGAGGAGACAAGACCACGCGCAACCCCCACGCGACACCTGAGGGCACAGCTCTAGCACTCTCCCTTGCCGTGGACTCAGATCTCCACCAGAGCAGAAAGAGAGAGTGCTGCACCGCCGTGGGAAGCTCCCCTGGGCCTGCTCCACGCTTTGCACCATCGTCAGAGGGTCTCAAGCCCCTCGGTAGCTGCCGTCCAGCTCCTGAGCCTGCCTCTGACCAGCAAGTGGGCTGAGGGATGAAGAGCCTGGAGAGCACAGGGACGGGCTGAGGGACACTCAGCCCCCGTGGGCGGTGGAAACGAGAGGCGATGTTTAGGATCATCCAGAGGCACAGCCTTTGAGATGCTCAAGTGACAGGTTCCAGACTCTAGACTGCAAAGAGCTTTTCTCATTGAGTTCTGAGGAAGAGAAAGAGGCACAAAAGCCACAAGAGCAGGTCCCAGCAAAAACAAGTGAGAATTAATGACCCCAAGACCCACAGGATGCCAAGAGACCACCTGGGGTCAGAATGGATGGAGCTCTGTTGCTCATGTGGGCGCAGACACACTCTCGAAAGGAAGACTGTGGGAGATGGATGTTGCCCAGGCATCTCTACAAAGAGCTGGAGTGGAGACAAGAACTCAAGGCGGGACTGCAAAGGCCAAAAATGAGACATCCATCACATCCTGGTGCTGGGCGAGAGCAGGGCTGCCCTCCCGCAGCAGGCAGACACCAGGAAACCAAGAGATGACCAAAGGCAGCAGAGGCAAAGGAAGCTGGAGGCGAATATCCCCAGCCTCATGCTTATTGAGGTACAAATCCACACACCTTGCTCAGGCCTGATCCATCCCCGGAACACAGACAGTGCCGAGCAAACTCACACCAGCATCGAATGGGTCTTACGGGCCCCACTCTGCCCAGCGGTCACAGCTGCCCCCTGTGCCCCGAGCCCCGCTGCCACCCCGAGAGCAGCACAGCGCACTGCAGAGCACGGCAGCAGCTTGCTGGGCCAGGGCAGCGCCTTCTCCTGGGCCTTGGCTCCAGCGTGGCTGTGGAGCAGGCGAGGAGCCGCTCCTGGAGCCCCTCCTGGTACCTGCAGCATCCAGTGCCACAAAGGTGACTGTCAGGCCCTCGGCAGTAACCTGATCTAGCAAACCAGAAGTGAAAGACCAAGTTTATAACGTAGCGCACGGCATAGTTATCACCCACACCAGGCTCCCACTGAAGACCTGTGTCGTGCCTTTGATGAGGGAGAGAGCCAAGAACCCAAGCCCTTCCCCAGCTCTCACCTCTCCAAGCCAGGGCACCAAGCACATCCCTCTCGGGAAGTCAGGAGATGGCATTTCCTTTCTTTGCCATCAGTTGTAGGGACAAGGCCAACACGAACCATCCCATGGCTGGGCCAGCTCTCCACAGGCATCGCTCTGTGAAGATCTGCGTCCTGCCAGCACAAAGGATGCCCAAGTTAGGCTATGAAAGATCATCTGGTACAAGCAATACCATTGGAGCAAGAGGAAACAGAGCCAGATCCTCAAATCCCAAGGCAAGAGCATGGACTGCAAGCCAAGCCTTGTAACGTGGATCCAGCAGGGCCATTATCCACATCCCTCCCCCATTCCATAGCCTCGCCTCTGGATGGGTGCCCCCCGGGCTGGTTCTGCACAGAGGATGGGGCCAGTGACACCTCGCTGGAGGTGGACAGCAGAGGCCACCAAGCAGATGGCCGAGCCCCTCGAGGGAGGCATGTCAGCCCACACCAGTGGGCAGAAGCACGCCAGGGACACCAGCAGCAGGAGCGGGGCAGTGCCGGCTGCTGGTCTGTGGCACGCCGGGCTGGGACCGATCCGGCAGCAGCCAGGGCGGCACAGCCAGCCGGGGGCCCGCACACACCGAGCGCGGCCGCTGAGCGTGGCCGGCAGACAACGGCCTTCGAGCAGGGGCCCGGTGCATGCCCAGAGCCCAGCACTCCTACAAAACACCGGGATTCTCCCGCCTTTATTCTGCCTATTGAAAAACCCGTGACCTTAAAAATCCTTTATTCACATAATAACAGGCTGCCACCCGTGCACGGCAATGAGTGTCATCCCAGGCTGCGCGGTGCCCTCCACCTGCTTCCAAGCCATCAGGAAAGATGAAGCAGGACAAAAGCACCCCAGCCACAGCACCGCAGCACATCCCCAGCTCTGTGGCATCTCAAAAGCAGGGAGCGTGGGGCAGGGCGAGGACCTGCTCTGTGGCACATCCGCACCACATCACCACAGAATCATCCGGGTTGGAAGAGACCTCCAAGATCACCTAGTCCAACCTCCAACCTAACCCTAACAAGTCCTCCACTGCTGATGGACAAGAACTCCAACTTCAACTCCATCTTCAGACACCCGAGGCCCATTGGCCAGGGTGAAACACGTGTATCTGGGGCTGGGTCACCCCGTCCAGCTGCCTGACCCTCTCTGCAACTCTCCCAGGACCCATGCCTGACCTCTCGCCTTCTGCCCCTCCTGCCCCACAGCTGCCCCTTCGTTCCCTTCCATCACAGCCCAACCTGTGCCAACCCGCACCTGCTGCGCTCTGCCCTCTGTGTGGGGCACAGCCAGATGTGTGTCCCCAGGAGAACAGCTCCGGTGCTCCCCAGCCCGGGGTGACACCAGGCCACCTCGCACGCCCAAGGGCGCGCATGGCGAGCGCTTGGGGCAGAGCTCTGCACCTGGTGCAGCAAACAGCACGGGACACGAGGGGCGGCTGGGACCATCCCCGGCCAGGGCGCTGGGGAGCCCCTGAATGGCCCCCATGTTCCCAGGAGTCAAAGTTGAGTCAGGGGAAAAGGAAGAAAAAAAGAAAAAAAAAAACCTTTGAGTGCAATATTTTAGTTGAGCAACAGAGCATGAGTAAAGGACGGAGGCTTTTCGTGGTCTGGTGAGTTTAAGCTATGAGCTGAAAGTTTAACTATTAATACACTTAATCAAGAGGTTGTTCCTACACCCAGGGCTTAGGAAAACAAACGTGCCACCGGGGCAAGAGAGGAGCAGCAGCGGTGGGAGACGGGGCCGGAGCAGCCCAGCGCGGCCCCGCTGAGAAGCTCCCTGGGGGTGCCTCCACAGAGGGGGCTGCAGGCCTGGGACAAGCGGGGCCAGATCCGGCCCCAGCAGCACCCGCCCAGCCACGGCTGCTCCGCGCAGGATGGCAGGCAGGCAGCCAGGACAGGGCAGCCCGCACCGGTGAGCAGCAAGGAACCCAGGGCTGCCCACGAGCAGAAGGCGCTGGAGCCGCGAGGGCAGCACATGCCGGCTGGAGGGAACGGGAGCCCCAGACCCAGCCCTCAGCACAGCCATCGCCCTCCTGCCCCCAGAACAGGAGCTGCGGTGGGAGGGAGGGCGAGCGGACACGTCTGGGGAGGGAAGGCTGACGGAAGTTGTGCAACGTCCCCGTGCCCCAGGACAACAGCGAGCAGCACCTGCGCTGCCCGCACCTGCCCACGCTCAGCACAGACGGTGCTGAGCCACGCCGGGCCCCGAACACAGCCTCAGGGCCAGCTGGGCACCGGGCACGGCCCTGCCCCTCACGCCACACCCGCACCCCTTCGGGGCGCTGCATCTCCCCGGCCACCTCCTTTGTTAGGGGAGGCTGAATTTCAGAGCACGGCACCCACGAACCCCTCCTCCGCTGACCCACTTCACACCTTGGGGAGCAGAGGGGGGACCCGAGCCCCCCAGCTGGGCAAGCACTACAGGATGCCCATGGCAGCACCACACTCACTCACCACACTCGCCCTGCCACAACATCCACGTCAAGGACAACTCGGCTCAACCCCTCAGACACCTCCTGCGTTTTCCCCACCGAGGCGGCGTAACTCCGCGGGCGGATGGGGGAAGCCGTGCGAGGCGCTCACGACGCAGCCCCACGGCCCTCACCGAGCCACGGCGCCAAGCCACGAGTGCCCTGCCAGCGCCAGCCAGCTGGGACAGAGCCCCCCGGCCCCCTCATGCAAGGAGGAGAAGCCCCCCCCCCCCGTTGCCCCGCTCTGCCCGCCGCCGGACGGCCCTGCGGCTCCAGCACCCGCCACGGGAGGCCGGGACGAAGTTGTGCGCACGGCCGGCAGGCCCTTTGTTACTTTGCTTTTGTTGTCACCCGCCGGCGCGTCCCCCCCCACACCCCGCTCCGAGGTCAGGGCACGGCAGCTGCCGGCCCTCCCCGCGCCACCCAGCGCCAGCACCGGCCCCGTGTCCCCAGCGCGCTGCTGGGGCTGCCCGGCGTGGGGCACGGCTGGCAGGGGACGCGGCGACCGCTGCTCGTGGTGTGGCAGAGGCCAGCAGGAGCCCCGGGCTCGTGCCAAACGGTGCCAGGACGCGCTTGAATCCGGTGCTGTGGCAGGAGCTCTTGGCCACCCAGCTCTGGGCTTCCCGCTGCGTTTTGCCTTTCCTCGGGGGTGCGGGGTTTATTTGGCTGCCAGGGATGGCAAGTCGTGCAGGACAGAAATTTTAAAAAGAGGGTTCCGACAGACTGAGGAGTGGATGGGGAAGGGCTCCCACGCCTGCCAACCCGGCCCTGCGAGGAGAGCCAGCCCTGCCCTCCTGCTGACCAGCACCCCGGAGGCGAGCACCTCGGCCTGCCCCGCTCGCCCCCCGCCAGCCCCACTGCCCCCTGCTCCTTGCCGAGAAGCAGCGGCGGCGAGGCTGGGGCAGGGACCGTGGCCAGGGCTGGCAGGGAAGGCCCCGAGACCCCCGGGCACCACTGGGGCTCAAAGGGACAGTGCTGGGGACGCTGCTGGCGGCTGCGCTTGGCACCCCCAGCCACGAGGCGCCGTGCCGGGGACCCGCGACACCCCGGCGGCAGGCCCGCGGCTGCCCGAGCAAGGCCCAGGTGCAGCCGGGGCTGTCGGCCGCGCCGCGCTGGGGCCGGAGGAGCGGACAAAGCCGCCACAAAGGGGCTGCTGACACAGCAGGGCCCGCTTCCCGAGCAGCAAAACTTCCGCCACGCAGGGCGGGAGGCACGGCCCCAGGTACCCGCGGGCGGCCGGACAGCACCCCCCGGGGGGGGACACAGCACCGCAGCCCCCCGCCTGCCTGGGGCCGCCCGGGCACGTGAGCCCCGGCGGCTGCGAGGGAGCTGACCCGGGAGTAAAGGTTGCCGGGCCAGGGTCAGGCCCGGCGCGGCGCGGCACACATGTGATCCGTTATCGCAGGATGTGTGCGCAGCTTTGTTTATGTGCGGGACGCCGGGCGGGAGGGCTGCTCCCCCCCCCACCCGCCCTCTTCTCCCGATCAATCATTTGAGCAAAGAATGAAAATGACCCAAACCAAACAAGGGCCTGCAATAAGAAGGACATCTCCGATGGCAGGATGCAACCTCGCTGCGAGGGAAAAAAAAATAGTAATAATAAAAATAAAAGGGTAAAGAAAAAAAAAAAGAAGCAGCAATTCACCCGTGGGGCCTGCCTGGCTCCGACTCAGCGGAGTTTCGTACAATAATCACAACATTCAGTCATCATTCACAAAATCCACTATCGCTTTACAGCTGGCAGCACCCGCTCTGGATGCGTATTAGATATATTACACATTGTACATTGCGATTCGTCTGCTCCCATTTAATCTTTTATTCTTAGTGTATGTTCAGTGCCCTCACATCAAACACAGGGGGAGCGGAGCTTTATGAATTGCATATTACAGATCCGGCAGCGAAGTGGGAAAAAAAGAAAAAAAAAAAAAAATTTA
>CM021743.1:8105373-8127624 GCA_011075105.1 Heteronetta atricapilla | reverse complement strand
CCCCCCCCGTCCCACTGACCCCCGGGTGTGTGGCCGTGTGCCCCCTGTGTCCTGGCCGCCCCCACGGGTGTCACTGCCGAGGGACACCCGCTGTGTGCCGCTGACCCCCGGGGTGTGTCGTTGTGCTCTGAGTCCCCACACGTGTCCCCCATATCCCACCCTGTCTGCTCCCATGGGGTGTCACTGCTGTGTGCCTCCCGTGTCCCACCTGTCCCCGGCAGAGACCCCACGGCGTGCCCCCTACATCCCGTCCCCCCACTTGGTGTCATCCCACTGTGACCCCTCGTGTCCCCCATGTCCCACCCACACCTGCAGGGTGTCACCACGCTGTGACCCCCACAGCCCACCCTACCCACATGGAGTGTCACACCACTGCACCACCTGCCCCACGGGTGTCACCATGGTGTGTCCCCCATGTCCCATCCGCATCCCTGGGATGTCACCCTGCCATGTCACCCCCAGCACCATCTGCCCCAAGGGTGTCCCCCCACCGCACTCCCCCACATCTCATTCACCATCCTACCCCTCCTCCTGCCCTGTCCCCCCATCCCACCCCATGGGTGTCACCCCACCCCGTGCCACCACCACCCAGGGTGCTCCCCCGTCCCCCACCCCGTGACGTTTCACCTCGCCGTGTGCCCCATCCCACCGCCCCCCAGCTGGCACAGGGCAGGCGAGGCCCCCCCTTCGCTCGGAGCGTCCCCAACTCCTCCGCTGCTTGCAGGGACGGTGCTTGGGACCCCCAGCCCGGCGCCCCCGAGGCTGCTGCCACCCCCCAGCCCTCGGGGACAAGGGGCTGGGACACCCCATGCCCCCCCGCAGCACGTCGGCCATCCCTGGGGGGCACCGGGCCCCCCGGCCTCACTGGTTCCCCCAGCGCAGTCGCTGCTGGTCACGCTTCGGAAATTCCCCCGAACGCACAGCATCGAGGCTTCAAAAACGATGCCTCGCCTTGAGGGAGGGGACAAACACCTCCCCAGTTTGGACCCTGCTGAGAAGTTTTCTGCAAAACTTTTTTTTTTTTTGCATCATTTTTCTTTCCCCTGGCACGGCGGCGCTGGCTGCAGGATGAGTCCCCGCTCTGCTCGAGCGAGGCTGAGTACCAAGCCTCCGCCGGAGCGCTCGCAGCCCAGAGTTTGGGGGATTTCTTTTCCAGTTTTGGGTGGTGGGAAATGAAAATTTGGAGCTAAAAATTCATTAAAACTCGCTCTTCAGCAGAGAGCACTGCAGCTTTCCAGGGACAAACAGCAACAAGCCCTCAGTCCTGCAGCCTTTTTGGTTGCCAGCAAATATCCAAAACCTTCCAAAAGAAAACACTGACAAAAATGAAACTCGTTTTTGTTGCCGTTGATTTTTTTTTTTCACAGGAATACAAAATCACTTCCCACCCCGCCTGAGTCTTTAAATGAAACAAAAATGTAGACGGTGCAACGAGGGGGTGCGGGGGGTAGGAACCATAACGTGAAGGCGCTGTGAATGCGTTGTTTGTATTTGATACACGTCTTGTTAATTATGCAAGTTTCACATATTTAGCAACTGGGATTTTCAAATGCGGTTGCTGCTGGTGTGACGATGCTCTCGCTTCCCCACGAGTGCCTCGAGCCCCGCGCGGGCGCTTCCAAAAAAAAAAAAAAACTCTCTCCATCGCTGCAGCGGGGACAGCAGGAGCCGTGGGGCCGTGGGGCTGTGGGGCTGTGGGGCTGTGGGGTTGTGGGGCTGTGGGGCCGTGGGGCTGTGGGGCCAGCCCCACGGCTGGAGGACCTCACGAGGGACCACTGCCACCCGTCCCACTCCTCACCCCGGTCCTTGCACAGGCTGCCAGACTCGCCCGTGCTCCAGTTCTCACACGAGGCTTGTGGATGCTGGTGGCACTGGTGGCACTGGTGGCACAGGAGAGGGACAGGTCCCCCCTGCCCTCACCTCTGTGAAGCTGTGGAAGCCCGCAGTGGGCAGACACACTGCCATGGCCGCGGTGACATGTCCACCCTCTACGCTGCCATGGGCTTCCTGGGCCTCCAATGCACTTCTTTTGCCCGTTTTTTCCCCATTTTTATGGACCTGAATTTGTCTTAACAGTGCCACCACGGAGCCGACGTCCCCCTCTCAAGGGCAGGGTGGTGGCAGGGCCTGCAGCAGCTGCGCCTGGGCTTTGCACACACCGTGGCATGACCTCACTCTCGGCTTATTTGGAAAGCTCGAGTCTTTGGGAAGTACCTGTGCTGAGGGCTGCAGTCATTCCAAGCCTGCTGGGCTGCCCGCAGGCGCTTGGTGCCCGTGGGATGCCGTGGGGGAGCCCAGCCCACTGGGACCAACCCCGAGAGGGGAAACTGAGGCACGGAGCCGAATCGTGAGCTGCTCAGCACCACGCAGGAAGCAGGGAGCAAAGCTGCAGCACGGCAACCCCCCGTGCTCCCGAGCATCCCCGGTGCTGGTGCCCGCTGCCCCACATCGTGCTGTGAGAGCAGGGGACGCGCCAGGCGGGTCCTGGGCGCCAGCGGCTGCTCCCCGCACAGCCCCGTTAAATCCACGTGGACCTGCCTTTGCCCTGGAGAAACTCCTGGCCTTCCCCGTGTGGCTGAAAGGAGGCTGGGATGCTGAGCCCTGGGCACAGGCGGCCCCCGGGCCTCCTCCCTGCCCCCGGGGCGGTGGGAGCGGTGACCCCCGGGGCTGCGGGACAGAGGGCGAGGAGGGGGCTGGGGGTGGAAGGTGAGGAGTGCGGGGGTCGGGCTGAGGGGGAAGGGGCTGGAGGGCACACGGGGGAGGGTGGCGATGAAAGCGGACCTTGGGGACGGAGGCCGAGGGGACGGAGCGGAAAGCAGGCGTGCAAGCGGCGGCGCTGCCTCCAGCCTGTGTGTGCCAGAACCGGTGCCAAACCCTGCCCCGCCACGCAGGGCACGTGGCTCCCGCAGCGAGGCCCTGTGCTGTCTCCTCTCCCCGGCTGCTGAGCAAATCCAGGACCTCTGCGCGGCTCCAGGCGGAGGCCCGGGGCCGGGCAGCCGCAGCATTGCTGGCATAACAGCGGGGAGCCGAGGCCGGCACCCGAGCGCTGCAGACGGAGCCGGGCGGGCGGCGGGCCAGCGGCCAGGCAGGGAGGTGATGGCGGGGCCCGCGCAGGTACAGCGGCCCCGGGATGCCAGCGGGATGCGGGGCGCCGTGGGACAGCGGCTGGAGGGCTGCCAAGGCTGCGTGAGAGGATGCGTCCCAACCACCTCCTGCGCACAAGCACGTTCCAAAAAAAACCCAACCCGAAAACCCTGAGCCCAGCCGCTCTGATCCAAGTGGGTTACAGAGCTGGCGCCCGCTCGCCACCTCCCCCGTGCCATGACCCAGCGCGGATGCAGGGCTGCAGGGACCCAAATCCGGACAGACGCCAATGCCGGCGCCTCTCCGTGAGCCCCTTGGCAACAGACCTGAGGTGGGGGCCTGGATTTCCCCAGCCGTCGGTGCCTGTTGAGATGGGTTCCTGCTGGAAAGCACCCAGCACCGGGGCGCTCAGCGGGACGCCGTGCTGCAAAGCTGCTCTGGGTGCAGCACCGGGGGAGCCCCCGCCCCAGCTGGCTGCTGCAAGCCCGGCATCTCTGGGGAAGGCAGCTTGCTCCTTAGTGCTGCAGGAAAATGGGGTGGCGAGTGGCGGGCAGGCTCTGGGTGTTGCCCTGCAGGTCAGAGTGAGCCCCTCCGTGCCCAGCCCTGCAAGGACACCCCCTGGCCCCCAGCCCAGAGGCCCCCCCCAGGCCAGCACCAGCTTTCAGGGCGCAGAAGCTTCAGGTCCCCAGAGCTGCATGCCCAGAGCAGCACGTAGCCCTCGGCCAGCCGCGCCGCGCATTAATTGAGGCTCTGTCTGTGTTAATTTTTAACCCCAGCTGTCTCCCACATGGCGGGCACTCGCCGCAGCGGCTCGTCCTGGCCCCTGCTCCCAGGGACGTGCTGGGTCCGGCCACCCCATCCCGGAAAGGGCCGGGGGGGACGAGCTCCTGCGGCACGGTCCCGGCCGGATCTCCCCCCCTCCTCCGTGGGACCCAGCACGGGGCCGGGGGGAGACGCAGCTGGGGGCAGGCGCAGGGCTGGCCGGCACAGCCGGGAACGGGGCGGCTGCGGTCGGGGCTGTCCCACGACTCCTTGCAAACTGCAGCAGCCGTTGCCCGGGAATGTCCTGGCAGGAGGGACCCGGGCCTCAAAGCAAACACGCGCGGCGGCAGTTGGGAGAAGGGCAGGAAGCCGCCTTCCCTCTGCCCTCTCCCACCCCGCACGGCTGCGTGCGCCCCGCCGTGCACGGCATGGTGGCGGGGCGGCTCGGCCCCGCGCTGCAGGGCGAGGGCAGCAGCCGGTGGCTCCGTGCCCTGTCCTTGCCCGTGGGAAGGTGGATGGAGCTGGCAGCCTGGTGGCCAACGTGGGTCCGCAGTGGGGGGTCAAGGCAGGACCCCCTCCCCCAGCGCCACGCAGGCTTTTCTGTGGGCTGAGTGGCTGTTCAGCAGTGCCAAGGGAGCTGGGACCCCGTGGGGGCATCAGGGTGCCCTGGGGACAGAGGAGAAGGGCAAAAGCACGCGCTGTGCTTCCGCAGGGCCCAAAGGTGCGTGGGACGGATGCACGGCGAGCGGGCGGTGCTGCCAGCACGCCTACGGCGTGGCAGCAGAGGAGCTGCGAGGACACTCGAGCCGCAGCGTTCCCACCTCCGGGGACCCTGGCAGGCGTTTTTTAGAGCAGGGATTCGCCTGGAATTCAGACGCCCACGTGGTCCAAAATAGCCTCGCTCCAGCATCCGGAGCGCCCTGCAAAAGCCATCTGCCTGCGCAGGCTGGGCGGGCAGCCGGGACGCGGCCGGGTCCCTTCCTGGTGGCTCCCGCTGCACGTGGCCGCTGTGAGCGGCCGGAGGCCGGTGCCCCAGCCCTGCCAGCCAAAAGGGAGCGGCAAGCCCCGTGACCCTCAGGCAGGGCAGGACGGGGACGCTCGTCCCGGGACACAGCAACACAGCTCTGCCAGTGCCCGCAGCTTTTTGGCTCTCCCAGGTGTCTGCTCAGCAGCCAAGTCTGGGAGGACACCAGCGGCACAAAAGTGCCTGTTCTCAGACCGAGGTGGAAGCTGAAATCCAGAACAAGCCAGACAGAAGAAAAGCTCTTCCACTTGTGCCCTTCCATGCTTCTTCTCCCTGTCTGTCCGTCCCTCGCACCACCGAATTCAGCGTCGGCCCCTGGCAGGGCAGCACCCCTCGGCACCTGGGAAGGGTGAGGAAGGCTCTGTGCTCGGGGGGCCCCCTCCTCACAAGTCCCCACGACTGCAGGGACAGATTCTGAATCGCTCCTGCCTGCAGCAGCACCCCGAGCAAACATCAATGGTTGAAGGCAACTGCAATTTTAGAGAAAGATATGTAAGTGAAATGATTTCCTTGGGAAATATCAGAAGTTACTTATGGCAAGAGCTAATTTGGGCACGCTTGAGTCAGGAGCTGTGGAGGAACAACCACAGAAGCCGTGCTGGCCTCCCCCTCACCAGGATGGCAGTCGGGGCACCACCTTCCCCCAGCACATCTACCTCCGTGCCGCCTGCCCCGAGGTCTGGCCCAGCCAGCTTGCCCATAAGGCAGCCACCAGCGGGGACAGCCCTTGGGAAAGGGCAGCCTTGGCAGGGCTCATGGCCCCGTGCTGAAAGAGATCCTGGGGGTCTGAGTCCCTGAGAATCACGGTGAGCATCATCTGGGCTTGCTTTTGATTGAGGACCACAGAGAAGCAATGACCTGGAGGCAAGCTCGGCAGCAGCCTGTGTGCATGGGCCAGCAGCCAGCACAGGCAATGGGCACGGGAGGAAGGTGATGTCGGGGTTGCCTCTGCGGGAACCTTCCCCACCTAGCAGGGAAGCACCCGGGCAAGCCCCCGGCTGGGGAGCTGCTGCCCCAGCTGGGCAGGCCTGGGTGCAGAGCCCTGTGAGAGCCCTGTGATGCTGTGAGATCCCCCTGGACACGTTTCCTGTTTCACATCCCCTCTTTCCAGCAGCGCCCTGGGCACTGCTGCTGCCACCAGAGCACCTTCCCCTCTGGGTGTGGGCTCCTTTGCCCAGCTCCGCTGTCTTAGGGGGCAGTCACCCTTGCACTTACACCCGTGTGCTGGAGAAGTGCCCCGGGCCCAGGGCGTTCCTCTGTGCTCCCATACACTGGCCGTAAAGACATCGGCAGCGACTTGCGATCGATGCTATTGAAAGGAGCTGACAGATCTGGCTGTATGGGTACAGGAACCTGTCCCCCCTTGAGCTCTTCAATGCTATCCATCATCCAGGCTGATGCCACCCCGCGCTGATCTGCAGCTTGTAATGGATTGGAAGATGTCAGAAGGGCCCACTAAGTCCAGATATGTCTTCCTGCAGACAGGGAGCGTAGGGGATGAGCAATAACCACGCATCTCTTACATCACAGGCTTGCTCCTGAACCTCCTAAGACACCTTGAAGCCATCTCTCCTTGCTTCATCTTCAAGGGACCCTTCGAAAGCAGAGTGTGACTGAAAGGGTGGCAACGAATTCTCAGACAGAGATGTGCACGGGTCCCATCTGGGTCTTCTGAGGGGCCGCAGACCCTTGTGCAGCCTCCCCAAGAGCAGAAGCGTAGGGGTGCGCTCACCTTGCTGCTCCGGCTGCCTGGGAGGCCACCTCCTCACCGAGAACTCTCCGCAGCACGTCCGGGGACACGGCCTGTCACCAGGACCGGCTCCCCACCACCCCACCTCACCTCGCTGCTCCCCCACGGAAGGCTTCCTGTGCTCAGGGGGGAAACCTCTGCAGCTCCCCCAAAACCTCTGCGGCTGAGAGCCCCCGAGGGTGGCGTAGGGCTGGGCCTGAAGCTGCGTTGGGCACCATCGGAGTCGTCGCTCCATTTCTTCTGGGGCAAACGCAACTCAAGAAAGCACGGCAGAGAGCCAGCCCAGAGTTGGATGGGAACAGATCACCATTTCCTTACCTAGGAAGACCAACTGGACTTGTCAAGAGGAAAGAAATTCATCTACATCTCACACATATGGTCTCATCCTAATGGATATGTATGAGCATAAGGGAAGAAGAATAACCTTCTGGTTAGGCTAAGGGCTTGGCAGTTGAGATTTCGAGATGCTATTCTCAGCGCTGTCCACACCTTGCTCCAAAGCCTTGGAAAAGCCTTCATCCATTCCCAGACCTCACTTTTCCGTCAGGAAGCACGGCCAATACCTATTTTGTGCTCGCTGCAGAGGAGAGAGGACGGACGTCTGAGACGCGTTTCCCCCCTCGGTTGACTCTTGTTTCAACTTAAAGAGAGCAAGCAGGAGAAAGGGAGAGAATAAATAGAAAGTCGCCACGAGGCAGAGCATCCCAATGCAGGCATCGTGGCAGCTGCCTTGTCATCCCGGCAGCTCACAATTGAAGGGCGAGAAGACGAAACCCACCCGGTTTCTCTTTTCGTGACGTACAGCCACGGCAGCGAGCCCCCGTGAGCGCTGCTCCTCGCAGCCCAGGAGCGGATTCAGACCCTCTGTGGGAGCAGGGGGCAGCGACCCTGCTCAGATGCCGGCACAGGCTCCATCCTCCTCCTCCTCCTCCACCACCACCGCCGCCTCCGAGCACTCACGCAGGAGCCCCGGCCCTGCGAGGAGAACGTGGAGCAGCCGGAGCGGCAGTAAATCCTTCCCTGCAGCCCGGGGCTCTGCCAAGCTCTTCCTTCCACCCAAATTTATGGAAAAGCAGGTCCCTGCCAGCGAAGCACAGTACAATTGCAAGGTGGAACGGTGCTCGCCGGCTGCTAAAAGGGCTCCTTTCAGCCTGCTCCGCTCCCAGCCCTCCTCGCTCCCTGGTGGCCCGGCGAGGGTCACCGCCGAGCCCCAGCGCTGCCGGGAGAGGAGCCCTGGGCTCAGCAAGGGGGGCGAGAGCCATGAGCGGAGAGCCGCCGAGGATTTGGTGGTGGTGGCAAAGGTCAGCCCCGCGCCAGCCCCTTCCTCTGCTGTCACAGCAGAGGTGGAGCTGACAGTGGACCCGGGTATTTGCATTTCCCGATGGCTGCGTGCTGAAATTTGCAGTCTTAATGGTGTATTAATGCTGGCTCCTGCATTTCATTACGTCTGAGAGCGAGGGAAGGCACAAAGCAAAAATAAAAATTCCCCAGCCCTTCACCTCCACCCAGCTGGTCCAAGCCTGGCCACCGAACGCCTGCATCCATCAGCTGCTTGCTTGCCCGGCTGCGAGCTGGCCCCCAGCCTGGAGGCACACGTCTGCAGAAACCTCAGCTCTGCGCTTCTGCCGCTCCTAAAGCCTCACATTTTCTTCATTTATCTTTCAGCCTGGGGTTAAAGCCCTGCCCTGCTCTGCCCCTCCGTGTGCACGCAGACGTCGCCTTGCAGCAGTGGCTCCTCGGCCGCCTTCCCGCTTCACCTCCTGATTTTAGGCAGGTCAGGGAATTCAATATACTTTTTTTTTTGCCCAAATCAAACTTGGCTGCCTCTGCTCTGCCGCAGCCTGGACACTGATTTCTGTGCCTGAGCTAAGTATAAAGCACTTGGAAGCCTCCCTGGTCTGAAAGCGCTGGAGGATGTCGGGAGCCAGTGTTTGTGAAAAGGAGCAGGAGGGAGCCGGGGCAGCACCGGGGGGCTCTGCAGGGAGGCGTGGGGGTGGCAGGAGAGGGCTCAGCCTGGGGGAACCTCCTGGCTTGTGCCGGAGCAAAGCACAAGAGTGAGATTTGGGGTGCCCAGGAAGCCAGTGCCCACCCTCTACCCCTCTCAGCCCTTGTGGGCACAGTGGCGGAGCCCAGCAGCCCAGCGCAGGCAGAGGGGAGCAGGCAGGTGGTCTCACCCACCCCTCCACCCTTGGGCCCTGCACACTCTGCGCCCACTCCCCCATTGCCCGTGGGGCTCCGCTTCCTCCTCCCCCTGCTCTGAGACTGGGGAAAGTCTCAGCCACCAGCACCAGGCAAGGGAGGAGGCACTGCCCTGGCTGCCCGCGCCGTCCCCAGCTGCAGCCCCGCACGCCAGGCTCCCCGTAACCCCTCTGACAGCAGCTGACCGGAGCCCATCCTGCCCACGGCAGCCCAGCGCTGTGGGTGCCGCGGTGCCGGTGCCGGGGGCTCCCCGTGCCGCCCCCCGCACCCAGCCTCCGCGCCGAGCCTCCCACCCTCAGCCTCCGCCCGCGGCCGCCTCCTGCCCGGGCCTGCCCTGCCTTTCCTGGCCGTAAAAACAACGGGCAGTGGAAACATTTCGGAAACGCTTTTTACAGTTCTCTAGACGGGGCTGCAGTTAACCCCTGCAGGAGCTGGCTGCCATCGGGAAAAATAATGTAATTCCAGCCACATGATTTAACGGGAAAAAGCTTGGTTTGGGTGCCGCTTTTAATGCAGGCTTTCCGCACTGCTCCTTGCGCTCTGTCAGCTCTCCCTGTCCTCGTGCACTGCCACGACCCAGAGCGTTTTCTGGATCAAACACTGTCTCTCACCACTGAAACTCCTCGGGATTTCTCCGGGGAGCTGCCCTGCTTTGCTGGGCCAGGGGAGCACGGCCGGTGCTGCTCCACGGCAGCCTGGGATAGAGCCCTGCTGAAACCCAGCCTCTGCTAGCGCGCTCTGGGCTATTTTCAAAGGCACCTACAGAGCATTAGGTCACAGCTACTGAAATAGCAGATTCCGGTCCAAATCAGGGTGATGAGCACATTTTGTCCAGACCTGCCCAGGTTCCAAGCATCCCAGCTCCGGTCCCCCCCTCCCAGTGGCATTCATGGGGTGGCTGAGCCACGCTCAAGAGCAGCGGGACACAGGGAGGTCCTGGGGCTGGGTGCCCCCTGCTTTTGCTGCGGGCAAAGCCCCCAGGCCACGTCTGTAAGAGGGTGAAACGAGGAGCCCCAGATCAGCGCCGAGCCTCACGCTGGCAGCTCCAATCTCGGCAGCTCCCGGAGACGGCGGCTGCAGGACGTGACATTCCCGTCATTTTATCTTCACACATGGGCAGTTTCCAACCAGCGCTCTGCTATGCCCACAGCAAAGTCTGAGCTCTTCCACCGCCTGGCACGTAAGCGGGGACAGGGCAAAGCCCGTGTCCTGCAAGCTGCCCGGAGAAGGGGCACCGTCCTCCTGAGCCCGGCCGGAGCCCACGTGTCAGCCCTGCCACCAAGGTCCCCGGGCAGGGACAAACACTGCCCGGAGTTAGAAAACCTGGGGCAGTGCCGTGGCTGGGGGTCAGACCTCTGGGTCCCAAACAGCCTTGTCCTGGCCCCAGCCACCACCCTCTGTGTCCCACTGCCCCGCCGGACCCATCGCCCCACGTGGCGTCCGGGGGGACTTTGCTCCAGGGCCGCGGCTGCTCCCCCTCCCCGAGGGCTCCGCACCTCGATGGGTGCTTCAGAGGCAATCGAAATCGCTATTTTTGCCTCGGGAGAATTCAGCAGCAGTTCAGACAAAAGCCTGGGATTTGGGCCATCTGCATTCGCCATCAGCTACTGCTGATGTCCCGCAGGACTTAACTGAGTCCCCAAATCACACCGTGCCTCAGCTTTGCCCTGCATAAAGCAGAGAGGCTGCTCCTTTATCTGTCACATGCTTTATCCTCCCTTTGTAAACTCTCCGGGGCAGAGACAGCCTCTCCTTGTGGGGACTGCCTTCATCCTGGCTGGAAAAATGAAACCTTCCAGCATCTTGCTGTAGCTGTGTAATCTGTCTGCACTTGAAAAATGGACCTGTCCTCACCCTGAACAAGGGCTGGGCTCCCCTCCTTAAATTACTTGTTTGCGCTGCAGAACTGGCTTGCTTTCCCCATGTGAAAACACGAGCGCGGGGGCATTTCTCGGGGTTCCAGCAGCTGAGGCTTGGCCAAATGCTCTCGCACAGGAGAGGGGCTGCAGCTCAGGGGGGAGACGAGGGAGGGAGGGGGTGTCCCCTGCTGTCAGCTGTCCCTGAACCTCTGCTGCTCCCAGCCAGCCTCTGAGCATGGTTCAACGTGCCTCCTAAATCCAGCAGTGCCCCAAACCCCCATCCCGGCTGGGGGAACAGCCTGTGGAGGTGCCAGAAGGCCAGTTCCCCAAGGCAGACTTGTTGCCTCGGGGAGGACCTTGGTCTGTCAGGGAGAACAAGAGCCCGGCTGGAGGGCAGGGAGGAGAGAAGCCACAGAGAGCCAGGCTGGGGCTGTGGGGGACAGGTGCCCGGCAGCTGGAAGCCACAGGGGGGTCCTGGTGGCATCGAGGACCTTCACGGAGCTGGGACCTTCCCCCAGTACCCCAGTCACTTCTGCAGCCAGGGGAGGGTTTGTGAGGAGCTGCGCCCCCCCCCCAGCCCTTCAAATCCAGAATTTCCCTCCATGCGTCTGTGCCTTAATGAACACCAGGGCTAGAGGATTTGACAACAGTCTCCATGGCCCTCAGGAACTCAGCTTCTACTTCCATTTCCCTCCATCTCCACCCTGGTCTCAGCTGAGAAACATCTCTTCCACCTTCCCCACGGCTCTTCCAGCACCTGGAGCCTGTGGCGCTCCCTTGGAGCACAGGCAGGGCACCATGGCTGGTGCTGGGGCTGTGCCACCCACCCCGCTCTGCCTCCCTGCTTCCTGGGACACCCAACAGGCAAGGACCCGCAGCCCAAGCCAGCACCCCAACTCCCTGCTCCTGCACCTGCACGAGGCGACGGGGACACGCCAGGGCTGTGCTTTGCTGCCAGCATCCCCCCACCGGGACTGCCGGGGCAGGATGCCCAGACAAGCAGCGAGGGCTGCGCACCGTGCAGCTGTGCTCGCTGCTGCTCCGGGCCTGCTGGTGTCGGACCTCAGGTGGCATCCCCCAAACTGCAGAGCCTTCCCCTCCAGCCATGGCAGAGGGCTGTCCGGGCAGCATGTCCTGCCTGGAGGTAGCTGGGACAGGGCGATGCCATCTGCCCTCCCTTCAGCTGGCTACAAGCAAGGGAACCACTCCCAAAATTTGGTGACGCTGCCGTCTCATCTCCCGGTGGCCTGGGACCCATGGGGAGGGATCAGAGGAGGACGGCATCGCCTCACACCCAGCACCGGGGGACAAAAAGGGCAGCAGGCTTTGGTGGCAGCGAAGCCTTCCTCCTCCTCTTCCAGACGACGAGCTCCTGGGGCACCGGTGGCCCTAGGGACGTCCAGGCTCGGTGGGGGGAGGCAGAGGAAGAGCCCCCCGTCCCTGGTGGAGCAGCGATGGAGGAGCCGGCAGAGTTGCCATGGAGATTTTCTCCCTAGCAGATGCTCTGGGCAGGTGCAAGAAGAGGCTCTGCCCCCCTCGCTGTGCGGCACAATGCCAGCCGGATCCTGCAGAAACAGGAAGCCTCTGCAACCGCCCGCCTGGCAGCCCAACGGCCACCGCCTCCCCCGCGAGACGGAGGGGGCAGCGTCCCCCCGCCCGCCTCAGACGGGGAAACTGAGTCACGGAGCGTCTGCCGAGGCTGCCCCCAGGGCCTGGCTTCGCCTGCCCCGGCACCGTCCCCCTGGGACGGCCGCACGCTCAGCACAGACTGCAGGGCCCACAGGTGCCAGGGTGGTCCCGGTGGGTCGCGGCGCTGGGTGCCCAAGCCATGCCGGGCCCCAGGGCACGCGGCCGGAGCAGGGCGCTGCCGGCCCCGGGGCAGGTGCAGCCCAGGAGCCCGCAGCTCGCCCTCCCTCTGCCCGCCAGCGGCTCGCTGCACGCCGGCTTCGCCACGCGTTAAAACCATCCGCCTCTTCCTCTGAAGTCACCGCTGTCGGCGGCGTGGCAATCAGATACTTAAAAATCCCCCCGCACCCCCCCCCCAACCCCGGCCTCGCTTTTCCACAAAGGACGCCTTGAAAAATGCGTTGCCTGTGCTTGCACACGAGCGTTTGGTCTCAGCGCTGCTCCCCCGGCAGGCTCTCTCCGGAGCATTATTACCGGCTTATTTCAAAACCACGCTCAGGACAGCCTTGTTTTTAAACTGTTTGTGCTGCTGGCTGCGAGGCAGCCGAGGTGAGAGCAGACACCGAGACAGGTTTTGAAGCGCTATCCGCGCAATCAAAAGCTGTTCTATTAAGTCTGGGGAGAGCGTTTCCGTGGTAAGTAAAAGTCGCTGCTCTGTGTACCTAGCGCAAAGGCTGCATTTAAAAACATGCGCGGGTCACCCTCACGCTTACGCAGAAACCCGGGCAGGAGATAATGGAGCCAGTGTTTGGTCACCTCGCTGTGCTGCCGGGGAATAACCCAACCCCCCGTGCCCGCCGCCGCCCGCTGCCCTCAGCCCCGCGGCCCTGGCACAGGGGTGCTGTGGGGACGGGGCACGGCGCTGCTCAGAGCCCCGGCTCTCCGGGCCATTTCCCTTTCCAAAGCCCCGAAGGCATCGGTGGCAGTGGAGGCCCCCATGGCAAGCCGTCCTGAGTGACGGCCAAGTGACATCGAGGGACAAAGAGGTGGACCTGGTGCTGTCGTATCCCCTTAACCATGGGCTGTGCGTGGCACTCGCACCCCTGGGGCAGGCGAGGGGTGGCAGCACCGCTGTGGGGCTGGGCACGTGTAGGAGCAGTTCCCGGTGGGTGCTAAGGAGGGGACGAGAATGGACGTGGAGGGGTCAGGCCTGCGGTGTGGGTATCCTGGGGACAGACGTGCTCCTTCCTGGGGGCGCAGGCAGTGTGCAAAGGGCTGCAGCGGGGCGCACACCCGGCTCGGCGTCACTTCGGGCCGCAGGACGGGGACGTGGGGTGGGCTCGGGGTGAGGAGCAGGGTGGTGCCAAGGGGCCCTGCAGGGCAGTGGGGTGGCTGTGGGGTGCCGCAGGGTGTGAATGTGGGTGTAGGTATGGGTGCAGGTGTAGGTGCAAGTGTAGGTGTAGGTGTGTGAGTATGGGTGTAGGTACGGGTGTAGGTGTGCATGTGGATGTGGATGTGGGTGCAGGTGTGCATGTGGGTGTAGCTGTACATGGAGGTGCAGGTGTAGGTGTAGACGTGCATGCGTGTGTAGGTGCAGGTGTAGGTGTGCATATAGGCATGGGTGTAGGTGTAGGTGTGCATGTGTGTGTAGGTGCAGGTGTGCATGTAGGTGTGGGTGTAGGTGTGGGTGTAGGTGTGGGTGTAGGTGTGGGTGTAGGTGTGGGTGTAGGCATCGTTGTGCACGTGGCTGGGGGGTGTAGGTGTGGTTGCGTGTGGATGTAGGTGTGTGTAGGTGTGCACGCAGGTGTGCGTGTAGGTCCAGCTGTGGGTGCAGCTGCGGGTGCAGGTGCTGGGTGCCGAGGCCCTGACGGGTGGCGGCGCGGTGCCTTGCGGCGCAGCGCCCAGCGCCCTGCCCTCCCCTCTCGCTCCCGCTGCGGGGCTCCTCCGGCTCGGTGCCCGCTGCGGGCCGGGTGCCGGGGCGCTGCTCCGCGGCTCCGCGGCTCCTCGGCGGCGTGGTCCAGGCCGGCTCTTCGGGGCAGCGCGGCGCGGGCGGCGCGCCAGGCGGGGTGTGCGGTGCCACCGGCGGGGCTCCCCGGGCCGCCGCCGCCGCCGCCTGACATTGGCTGGAAAGTGGAGCAGCGCGGCGGGGACGGTCGATGCGGATCGATCGCGGCGCGGGCTGCGGCGCGGCCCCACGCCGGCTCCCGGGACGGCGGAGAGCCCCCCCCCCCCTTCCCCGTGTCCCCCCCAAGCCGAGCCGGCTGCCACCCGGCGCCGCACACCCCTCGTGGCCCACGGGGATGGGGGACACCGGACACCCCTCCGCCCCCCGGGGCCTCCCGGTGTGTGTGTGTGTGTGTCCCCGGTTGGCGGAGCCGCTCCCGGGTTTGTCTTCCGCAACTCCGGGGTCTCGCAGGTGTCCCCGGCGCCGGGTCCCGACAGCCCCCAGGGGACACCCGCGGGGACCCACGGCCAGCCGCGGGGTCTGCCGTCCCCCGGGGTGCCGAGGGTTCCGCTCCGGTCGCTGCTCTCGGTGCACTCTGCGGGGGGGGGGGGGGGGGGACGTTGCCCAAAGTTTCATCCTGCCGGCAGGGAAACCTTTTTCGGCGTGTAAAACCAAGCAGCGCACATGCACAGCAGCCGGTACAGCCGAGCTCACTGCTTCCGAGTGCCGGGGAGGGATGTGCGTGTCTCCGCGTTCACTCTTCCCCAGCCAGAGCCACATTTTCAGGGCCCGGCCCACGGGGATCCCGCTGGACACCTCAGCATCTCCCCACGCCAGGGTGCCCTGGGAGACGCGAAAATCAGCCGTGCAGGGTCACCGCTGTGCCCCTCGCTGGAGCAGAGCGCGCTCGCTTTCTCACAGAGCGCCTTTAATTAGTGGCAGAAGGAGCTGGGGGGGCTGCCCGGGGGCTCAGCAGCGGCCGGGGAGCCTGGGGGGGTTTCAGCCTGCTCCTGTTGTGTTCCCCGCGGATGGCCCTTCCCCGGCACCCCCAGCCCCAGGACGATCTTAAGTCAATGGGTCACCGTGGGACCAAAGTTTCCTCAGGTTTTGCTCTTGTTTTCCGGTGATCTTCATAATAATGCTGGGGGATCCTCTTACACGAGGCACCCCGGGGGATACTTATCTTCAGCTGGACGGAGGGGGGCCATTTAAAATCATGGGGCTGAAAAGACTTGAAAGGAAAAGAGAAAAAAAAAAAAAAAATCCGCTGAATAAAATTATGAAGTGAGCTCCTGGGCTTGGTTTCCTCTGCATTTGCCCCCTTGGCATTCGCAGGCGGGCTGGGGGAGGCCACTCTGGATCCACAGCGCTTTGCATTACAGGAGGCATCGGCCCATCTCCTTTCCTTTTTTTTTTTTTTTTCTTTTCTTTTCTTCTTCTTCTTTTTTTTTTTTTTTAAAGGAAAAGAAAAATCCCTTTATTTGGCAGCTTCTGCATGAATCAAGTTAGAATTTCACAGCTATTTAACACCTGGTTACAGCGGCTGCAGCAGAACTGATGATGCTCCGTGCTCTGCACCCACTTTGCATCACAGGATCTCGCCGCTTACCGAGGCGGGGCTGAGCGTTTCTCCTTTCTCCTTTATTCGGCAGGGGCTGAAGGCGCGAGGAGCTCTGCGGGACTTCAGCAAAGGGTTTCCCCTCCGCCAAGCGGCTGCAGGCGGGGGGTGAGGCCCCAGCACCCCCAGCCCCGGCCGCCCCTCGCCGCCGATAACCCCGTCCAGCTGCCATCGCAGTTCGGTGGGAATTGAATCAAGTCCTTAAACCCCAAGAGTTAATCAAAGTGCTTTGAATATGTAAATGCTGAGTATTGTTTATCATTGCCTAGAGCTGATACAGCAGTTTTCCTGCTCAAAGCCCTGTTCAGATGGTAGCTCATGAAAATTCACAACGGCATGGCAAATAGGTGATGGGTATTATTACCCCCATCTTCCAAACGAGCAAACTGAGGAAGAGCCATCGAGCGACGCTCCCCACGGCAGCGGCAATCAGTGATGGAGGCCAGCTCAGTGCTCGGGAGGAGGCCGTGGGCTGGGTGTAAATCAGCGCCGTCCCTTCCACCACTTGCCTCATTTCCTCCAGCTGGAAATTTGGTTGGTAACGCAGCCAGCGATGGCTGGTGTGATGTCCTCCTCAATACCTACACCACTGGCTCTAGGCAGATAAATCTGTGCAGGCGAGATGTGGCTTTCCACAGGGCTCTCCTGCAAGTGCTCCAAGAATAAATCAGGCAATAAATTAATAAAAATACGTGACTGACCGGGAGCGTATAATGCACAGGGGATCCAGAGCAGTGAGGGCAAACTACAGGACCACGCAGCCCACGGGGAGCGTGACGGCGAAGCACCACGGCGGTCTTGGCAGGGCTGCCCAGACACCTGCATCCTCCGGTGGGAGGGCAGGGGCAGCCCCGTGCCGCTGTTGGCTTCCACCCCCCGCAGCAGCGCACTGCCAGGGAGAAGAGCCGCAGGCCCCCGCGCTGCTGCAGCGCTGGCTGGGCGCTGGGTGAGAGCCCGGCGCGCCTGGCCAGGTCCCTGCTCCTCGCAGAGGGGCTGGAGCAGCCGTGGGGCTGGGGGGCCTCGAAGCCAGCCTTGGCCAGGTTTGGTCCCAGCGTGCACAGACTCCACGTTTCAACCCGTTGATTCCTGCCCCTGGAAGAGCTTGTGCCACGAACCTGAGATGCGTGGCGCAGATGGAAAATGCCCTGGTTTTGGTTTCCCCTTGCACTAGGGCAGGCGACCCTGGAGGGCCAGGGCAGGCTCCTGCATCACGAGACGTGCCTGCCGCAGAGCTGCCAACCTCAGGGGAGGCTGGGGGGACAGCTGGGAGCAGGACGTGTCTCAGCCAGCCAAATTTAATCCTCCTACGTTAGCAAGGCTTAAAATAGGCTCCCTGCAGCATCGATGAGGGTGGTGGAGTTGGCCTACTCCAGCCCTCCCAAGTATTTTGGGGAAGCAGGGATGGCTGTATTGCAGACAAGCACAGCTGGGAGAAACTGCACCGTGTTGCTGGAGTGATCCAGTTAATTAAACAGACCTAGCAGCACCTTCACCCCGCCAGCCTCCCACCAACAGGGGCTCCTCCTGCCATGCGTGCCACCTCATCCCAGTGTCTTTCCGCAGCCCTCTCTTGTGCTCGCCTTTGGTCTGGGTGCTCCCCCCGGCTCCTTTTCTTCCGCACCTCACAGAAGCTGTACCTGGGCTGAGGCTGAGCCCAGCTCACCGGTGGGTCTCAACCCAGCCTCCGCTGCCCCAGGAGATGCCTCCCCAAGAAGTATTGCCCATGTCCATCGTGACCGCACAACAGCTCCTGGGTGGGCTGCGGGGGCCCCGTGGGGGCACAAGTGGTGCAGGGGGAGCCGGCAGGCTCCTGCTCCCTGCCTGTGGTGGGAGGAGAGGGAAGCCTGTGAAGCAAGGCAGATGTGGTGACATGCTCAAGGAGTCTCGCTGGCAGCGCTGGTGGTATGGACATAAAAGTGTTGCTGAGCATTCATCTTGTGCAGGGAACTTCTCGGTGTCCCAAGCACTGGATGGCTCCTCAGTGCAAATGCAAGCCACTGGGCTACTGCAGGGCCGGCTCCAGCAGCTGGCCACCACCCCACAGTGAGGAGCACCAGGGTTTCCCCGAGCTTCTGGATTTGCTCTCGAGGCTGCCACGGAGGTGCTACTTGGGCAGAGCTGAGCTTTTGTGGTCACCAGCAAGGCGGGCAAGCTCCCTCACCAGCGCTCCCGTTCCCTCAGTAGAGGGGAATAGGTATCGGGGCTCATGGGGCAATGGAGGAGTCTACCGAAGGCTGTCACCTTCCATCAAACAACCATGAGGAAGAGCATGGACAGGGAGACACAGGGAGCAGCTATCAGCAACGTGCCTGCACTGTGCACCTATCACCCCAGCACGTACCCAACGTCTGGAAGAGCTCTCCTGCAGTGCTGGAGCTCTGCCCCACCTGGTCAGGAACCAGGATCCAAGCCCAGAACATCTGAAATGCTGGGGTGGGGACGTGTTCCCCCGGGCAGGCTCCAAGAGAAAGGGCTCCTGCCCATGCCTCCTCCCAGCTGTGGGGTGCCGGGGCTTGGCCAAGCTTCCACAGGGTTTGGGGCTCCTGGCAGAGCCCTGCTGATACCCGGGAGCTGCGCTGGCACTGCCCTGGGTTCTGCCCCCAGCTCACCGGTGGGGCTTAGCTCCAACCCCAGCTCCCACCAGCCACTTGCCATGGTGCTGCCCTCCCCAGCCCAGCTCCTGCTGGGCTCCCATCCCCTGGGCAGGGCCACCTGCCCCCCCAGCCTCCTGGCCTCTCCAGCACAGCCTCTGCCCCTCAGGAGGCTCCCTCCTGCCTCCCCAGAGTCCAGGGCTCTGAAGAAGCCATTTTTGCTTCTCTCCTTCCTCTGTGCAGCCTCTGCGTGGGCCTACACACCAGCTGCCCCCCCCCCCAGCTTGTTCCTCCTGTGCAGCCCCCACATCCCCACCGAGGCTGGCACCAGCAAGGCTGAGGCTCCCGGTCTCACGCTTGATCCTGGCGAGGCTCCGTAGCATGCTCTGCCCGCAGGACCCCATCCTGCTCTCCCACAGGGTGCAGGGGTGGCAGCACTGAACAGGGCAGCCGAGGCCGTGTCCCCGTGCCCTCGCTGCAGCCCCCTGTGGTCCCTTGCTCTCTGCTCAGCCCCCATCCTGCATCCTCGCGGGGAGCCCTCGCCCTCCTTCTGCCCGCTCACCAGGTTCACATCACCCACGAGCACCTCCGCAGGGCTTCGCTTTTCCTCTGCAGCCCAAAAGGAGGTTTGCATTAAATGCGTTGCCCACACGCAGACCAGTTTTGTGTGCTCACATGCACTGCCGGCCCCACCAGGACCAAGCTGCAGTGCTGCAGACACCCGCCTCGCCCCGCTTTGCTCCCAATGCTTCTGCCCAGCATTGCCCATGCCGTCGGCTGCTCGTTGCATGAATGCGGCTGGCTCAAAAAGAAAACAAAAAGCCCCCCTAAAAGCCTCTGGTTGTGCATATATGTATGTGGAGGAAGGATTTTATTATGGAGAATTGACAGCATGTCCATTGTTAAAACTGGCAGCTTGCAAGATGGATAACAGGCAGCCGGGCTGAGCACACGCCAGGCGATGGCAGATCTATTCCCAACCAACCGCTCAGCCTTGGCCGTGTCAGTTCATCTGTCTGCTCCCCCAGCTCCTGCGCAGCCCTGGGGCTGCTCCGGCACTGCAGCCTTCCCATGTCCTTGGGAGGCCGCGTGCCCAGGCCGGCCTCGCTGCGTGGCTGGGGGCCGCCGTGGCCCCACGCAGAGACCATCACGTCGCCCCGTTCCTCACGTGTTCGAAGGCTGCTACCAGGCCATAAGGGAGAAAAGTCGGTAGGTGCTAGAGAAAACGGTTAAGGGATGACAAGGGGCACAGGACCCCTCCAGACCGCAGCAGAATGGAAAAGGGAGAGGGCTTTGTGTTCGCTAGCATCACCAGGGAAGGGCCAAGCAATAGTGCATGACCCAGGAGAAGCTGCAGCGTTGGACATTCCCGCTTGTGTTTGGAAACCCGTCTCACAGAGGACAGCAGGTATCCCAGGAGGTGACAAGACACCTCCGTCTTCACGGGCACCAGCGGGACCTCAGGCACTGCTGTGGGGCTCAGCACGCTGGGAGCACCTGAGTCGCTCGGGGCACCGTGGGATCTGCCACATGCTGATGGCGCAGGAAAAACGGAGCGTTTTGCCAGCTTTTTAAAGGAGGGAGTGGGACACCCCGGTTTGTGGCCTTGATAAGCACAAAATTGGTGGGGGGAGAACTGGGGACCTATTGCGTAGAGACGGGAAGGAGAGGTCTGTGCTTTGTGCCAGCCCAAATGCATGAAACGGATCTTGTCCAGCCCCTAGGAAATCATTTTGTGAAGGGGCTGATGAGCCGATTGGTAGCAGGAAGGCTGCTGCCAGGATGGGCTTCCGCAAGACTTCCTCTCGCGCGGCCCTTCGTTAGGGAATTAGGACATAGCAGCGCGAATGCAGCGGAGAGGAAACGAGTGCCAAGGGAGCCGCCATCGGGGGAGCTCCAGGGACTCTGCGGTGGCCCCAGTTGCTCTTGTTAGGGCTGTGGGAGGAGATGCGAGCAGACTGGGGACAAGGCCGGCAGGCGACACACAGCTTGGGGACGGAGCAGCCCAGTGGAGCTGCCCAAGGGGTGCAGGGGCTGGTGGTGGTGCTGCCAGGGCACCGCACGTCCTCCTGCCTCTGCTCCGAGCACCCACGAGGAGTGGACCGAAGCCCATGCGGGATGCTTGGAGCGCCTCCCCTGCCACCCTTCCTGACCCCGTAGGATGTGGCTCCATCAAATTCCCCCCCGGAACAGCCTGGCCATGCCCTGCTGTGCTCCATCCTGGATGTGGCCCCAGCTCTGCACGCCGCTTGCCAGCTCCAGCCCCAAAGTACTGGCAGCCAGCTGGGGAAAATGCTGGAATAAACCACCCGAGTGGGCTCTTGCTGGCAGGGCTCCGGCGTGGGAGCCGCCGCCGCCACCCATCCCGCCCCCAGGCCCCCCGTGACCCCGGGATGGGCACCGTGCTGTGGGCACGCAGGAGGCAGCGAGGGGCAGCCCCAGCCCACAGCACCCCTGCAGCCCTCGTCCTAAGCCTCCCCACGACGAGCAGTAAGAACCGCCTGCTCTGACAAACCAGGCTCTCCATTGCCACCCTGGGCACGTGCAGGACCTGCGGCAGAGGCTCGGCTTTCAGTTGTTCGCTATTTTTAATTGCTCTTTCCCAGAAAGGCTCACATACACTTCGAAACCTGCTTCCAGCTGGGAGTTTCGAAAGCTGGTTCCAGTTAGACGCATGGCGCTGGTGGTGCTCGTGGCTGTTATTTTTAGAAGGGCTGAAGGCAACGGCCACCGGCCGCTCGGCTCCGGTCACGTCTCGAGGCTCGTGTTCGCGGGGCCGTGGCGCTCGCCAGCATCTCGCCCCGGCACCCACGGGCCCGCGCCCACATCCCCACGGTGCCTGGAGCAGGGGCTCGGCGGTGGGAGCCCCCGGGGCAGCAGCACCGGTCGGAAGGGAGAGGGGGGACGTCTGGGCAGCGCGATTTTACGGCTGCCTTTTTCTGGGGCTTTTTGGGTTACTTTCATCTCTGCGCTTCAAGCTGTGCAGAAAGGAAGACCAAAAGCGGAGGATGTAAGCGGTGGTCATCGCTGAAGAGCCAGGACACGGAGGAACGTCTTCTGGTTTTAATTAAAAACCATTTGCTGGCAAAGTCTGAAGGCGTGCTCGGTGCCTTGGCTATGACAGGGCCAGCAGGGAAGGGCTCCCTGCAGGAGCCTCCGCCAGGCGCTGCGCGGCTCGGGGGGGGCTGCCCCACGGGGGGGGGGCCCCCCTCCCCCCCCCCCCCACCCCCCGGGAGCCGAGCACCGCGGGGCCACCCCCACGGCCACGGGCTCACGCACGCGGAGCCGCGCTGGGTTCGCCCTGGCAGCGATTTTTGTCCTCGCAGCATAAAAGCTCTCCAGAGACAGGCTCGGGGACTCGGCGCGAGAGCCGCACGTAATCAGCTATATTATATTTGCCCCCATTATTCACACGCTCGCTGCCGTCGGCCCTCGCTTCCCCCGCGCCGCTGGGGCTCCTCTGCCCCCTCAGCCCCCCCCCCCCCCCCCCCCCCCCCCCCGGGGGGGGCCCCCCCCCGCCCCCCCCCCCCCTGGCGGGGGGGGGGGGGGGGGGGGGGTGCCGCGTTCAAAGGAGAAGGGCTGACCTTTGCTGCTGCAATGAAAGCCGCATGGAGGGGAAAAAAAAAAAAAAAAAAAAAAAATTGGCTGCAGCGAGCGAGGGAGAGAGAGCTCTGCTGTGGTTTTACAATCCCTAAATAACGCCGGGAGCTTAGCTGTAAACACATGGCGGTATTGCATGAGCGTGTCTGTGGGGGGGGGGGGGGGGGGGGGGGGGGGGGGGGGGGGGGGGGGG
>CM021743.1:7975171-8105273 GCA_011075105.1 Heteronetta atricapilla | reverse complement strand
AAAAAAAAAAAAAAAAAAAAAATCTCCTGAATTATTTAGCAAACGGTCCCAGTGCAAGGGCTAATTCCGGCGGCAGACGGCCGCGGGGAGATGCTATCGGAGCGCCGGGCGCTGCCGGGCGGGCGCCGCGGGGCCGGGGGCAGCGGGCACGGCTCTGCCCGCTGAGGCACGGCTCTGCCCGCTCTCCCCCCCCAGGCCCCCCCCCGCGGCCGTGCCCACCCCCACGGCCCCCACCCCGCGGCCCCGGCACGGCAGCGGTTAATGAGCGGGCGTCCACGCCTGATTCTCGCCCGCCGCCGCTGCGTTTTCAAATCACCTTTTGTTCCCGGCTCGGCGGGGCGGAGGACGGATCCACCCCACCGAGCAGGGATGTTTACAGCCAACGCGCTCTCCTCCGCTCATCCCTAAACCCCCCTCCCTCCCTCCCTCCCTTCCCTCCCCCCCCGCCACACGCGCACACAAAAAGGGTAAAAAAAAAAAAAAAATATCCCCGCGGGGAGAAATGCCAGGCTGTAAAGGGGCAGATTGCCGCACTTCTCCTTCACCTGTAAAAAGTAACAGCCTGGCCCCCTCCTCCCGCAGCCCCCGCCCGGGGGAGGACGGGCGGACGGGCGGACGGACAGACCGCTTCGCCCCGGAGCCCCCCCCCCGCCCCGCAGCCGCCGCTGTCCCAGCAGCCGGGGCTTCCGCCCCTCTGCCTCTCACCTGCTTCTTCCCAATTTTTCGGAAGCAACTAACACTTTTCTTTGAAGAGCAACAGATGAGCGAGACCCTCCCCGCGCCTTTTATGATGTTAAAATTTATTGCCTGGGTCGCAATTGCCATTTTAATGATGAACGCTCCCGCTGCTTTAATGCGTCTCAAGCGCTGGCATTAAAAAAAAAAAAAAAAAAAAACCCGGGGGGGGGGGGGGGACGGGACACGCTGGCTCCAGGCTTCTGAAGGAGAATGAACTCCAGCCCATTTCCTGGTCCTTGCTCAAAGTTTTGCCAAATAGATAATGTGTTTTATAATTTCGTCTCCGCGCGGTGCTCTGTCTGGTAAGGGAGGCCCTCTGCTGGCACGGGGCTGGCCGGGGAGCCCAGCCGGCAGCACCCAGCCCCGCAGCCACCCCGAGCCCCCCCGGGTGCGGGAGGCCCAGGGGACGAGCCTGGGGACGCAGCCCGGGGGCGCCGGGGCCGAGGGGCCCCTGACTTGTCCCCGGCGGGGTGGCCGCTGCCCCCCAGGACCCCAGGGGACACCAGCGGGGCCGTGCGCCTTTGTCAGCAGATCCTTTTTTTTTTTTTCCTTTTTCTTTAACGGTGCCTGAAACTTGGCCTGGGCTATCGGGGAGATATTAAATTGCTGTTGGAAGCAACACCAGGAGGGCGGAAAAGCCGTGATGTGCTCTTACCTCCTCCCCACAAGGTCGAGGCAGCCAGCCCCGGGGGACGGCGCGTTTGCCTCGTCCTTCCTGCAGCGAGGATCACATGTCAGAGCCCAGCTAAGCTCAAGAAAATCAAACCCGTGAGCTCACAGCCTTGCTGAGCGCAGGCGCCGCTCGTCCTTGTGACCCTGGCCTGGAAATGGGGGCGAGCAGGCAGCCCTGGCACCGCCTGCCCTCTGAAGGCCTTCACCCAGCTCCTCTCCCAGGAGCCAGGACCGTGCTTGGACAAAGGGCCGGGGAGGTGGGTCCGGCTGTGGCAGGATGGGCACGGCAGGCATGGGCAGCCTGTGAGCAGGGCCATTCCCCATGGTCAGCGATGGCCAAGCACAAGAGTTGGTTTTCTCGCAGGGTGTAGCACGTCCTTGCAAAACCATCCGGGGGCCAGGCTGAGCACAATGGAGCCAGTGGGAGAAACCTGACACTGCCTCTATCAGAGCTGGTGTTTGTGCTGGGGTCCCCGAGGACCAGAGCAGCCCCCACCTCTCTCTGCCAGCCGAGACCAGCACCAAGGCACGGGTGGCACTGGCAGCGTTGCCCTGGAGCCGGGGCTGTGGCCAGGCTCAGATGCCTGTGAGCGCCGGGCCAGGGCTCTCATGTGGGGACCTGGGGTCAAGGATAGACCTGGGTTCAGCGCCAAGCACACGGTGCAGGGTCAGGGCTCACCAGTGGGGAACAGGGCCAGGAGCAGAGGGCTTTGTGCCATCGTGTTTGCTTTACCTTCCTGCCTGGGGCTGGAGATGCAAAGCAGCTGGGGACAGCAGCGCGAGCGGTGGGGGACAGAGTCCACGTGTGCACCTCGGCACAGGTCACGAGCACCACGGCAACGCCGGGGGGCAAGGACAGCGACCCCCATCCTCGCATGCGTCCCACGCAGGAGCCTCACGTCCCCCCTGCCCTGGAACGTGGGCACACACTGGATGTCCCCCCATGCCTCGGCCGGGGTGCCAGCCCCACAGCACGTGGCTACGGGGCAGCGCTGTGCAAGCAGGAGCACACAGGGATGCTCCAGCAGCTGCTGCCAGTGCGGGTGGAAGATGCCCTTTGGCCAGGAGCCGCCAGGCTTTTTCCAGCCCTGCCCAGGAAAAAAAAAAAGCCCACAAAACACCGGTTGTAGCTGTAGCGAAGAGGAAGCGGCAGATAAGAGCGAGGCTGGAGCCTGCACCGAGGCCTCCCAGAGATGAAAGGCGATTGCGAGAGAGCCTCCCTGTCCCCTGCGGACAAAGAACTCCTAAAATATTAACGAGGCCCTGTGCCGCCAGGTCCCATGGCCCCAAAAGCCAGCAGGAGCACGCAGCGCCCGTGCTCCCGGCCCGCTGGTCCTCAGGGGACGGAGGCGCAGCGGGGAGCAGAGCAGGATGCTCGCTAATTACCTCCGTGCTGCAAAACCTGCCCCCTCCCCTCGCCACCCCGGTAAGCCGCTGCAGCTTCAGCGCAGGGTGGGGAATTGCTGCTTTTCCACCAGATTAGCATTTAAAGAGCACGCACCGCTCCATCCGCCCCTACCCACAGCTGGCCAGGGGCAAGGTGACCTGTGGGGACACGGAGCTGCCATCTCCGTGCCCTCCAGTGCTGCCCCGCGGTGCTGGACTGGTGGAGAACTGAGGCAGGAGCTGCTCAGGGGTGTTTGCACATCAACTCCATACGGAGATGCTGGGAAAGCAGGGTGCAGCTTTGGTTCTGGTTTTTGGACACAGCCTGTGCTGTGCGTCATGCTACCCCCAGGCTGGGCACTCGCAGGCTCTCTGGGGTGGGGAGGGGATGCACGGGTGCTGCACAGGCACAGCCCCGCGGCTACCCCATGCCTGGTTGGGGAGGTGATGGACGAACCCGCTGCTGCTGGCCCCAGCCTTGCCCCCAGCTCCCTCCCAGCGGGGCACGGACCCCCATGGGATGCCACCAGCCCCGTCCTCCCGACACACCCAGCGGTGACTCGAGGTGCCTGGTGGACCCACATCCCACCCATTGTGTTCTCACTCCACGGCCCAGCTGGGGCAGAGCGGAGAGCTTTTCGCAAAGGATTTTTGGCTTCTTTGCATGAGAACTGGCGATGTCCCCGCTGCTCTGAATCCGCCGCTGGGTGCTGGAAGGGAGGAGGAGCGAGATAATAACAGCTCCTGCCGCCGAGTCCGGAAGCGGGTCCACACGCAGCCGTCAGATTGGGGGGATTTGCATAGCACAGATGGCAGCCCAGGAATTTCAAAGCAGCCCCCGTGCTGCAGCAGCTGAGCGGCTCGGCGGCCCCGTGCAGCTGCCGGAGGCGACGGCGCTGCCCTGGTGTCTGGGGCCGGGCGACAGGAGGAGGACGTGGCTGGCACGGCGCGGCACGAGGGCCCGCTGCGAGGGGCGCACCGGGAGCAGCAGCAAGGGGCAGGCACCAGCCCCATTGCCAAGGGGGCTGTGACCTCGCCGTTTGTGCCTCCGGGACGTGGGGGCTGCGGTGCCAGGCTGCACCCAGAGGGGTGAGGACAGGAGGTGACGCCGTGGGGCTGGGGTGCCCGTGTGGCGGCGGAGGCGCCTGCCGGACAGGAGCCGTGCAGAAGGGCTCCCGCAAGGGCTGGAGGGCGCGACACGTGAGAGACGGCGGGAGCTAAATTTACACCGCCTTGAAGCACGCCGCCTCCAAGGAGACAGGATCGCAGGCTATAAATACCTGCAAGGAAACAACGGGGACGGAGGCAGTGAATTATTCACAGGCGCAAGATGGCGGGACACAGCGCAAGCCAGGCCGGGGGGAGCCTGGCGGGGCACACCAGGCCGGACCCAGGCGTGGGGCACAGCGTGGCCCCGTGGGGAGGACGCTGGCCCCACAGCACGGGCAGGGCCGGGTTTGTCCCCGCCAGCCCCACGGAGCCGGCAGCTGCTCAGCGGAGGCGTGAGGCCTGTGGCAGGCCCCGGCCTGGTGCTGCAGGGCCTTGGGGCCTCCTGCCAGCAGCGGCCCCGGCAGATGGGCGGCGTGGGGCTGCGGGACAGCCGGCACCGCTGGCTGCCGTGGGGAGCTGGGTGGGCCAGGCCCCCCCGTGCTGGCCCTGGCTCTGCGGGGGGAGTGCGGCAATGCCCCTCGGTGCTGGGGACAGCCCCTGTCCCCAGGGACACCCACAGCACCCCCCCTGCTCTCCCTGTGGGTCTCCTGCTTTTTTCCCCCAGGAGCGGCTGCATCCCTCCAGCTGCACACGAAGCCTTCTGCATGTCAAGGAGACACCCCGGGGGTTATTCGGGGCACTGGAGCATTGCAGAGCGCGTCCACCCATGCCTTAAAAAAAAAAAAAAAAAAAAAGGAAAAAGGAAACAACAAAAAAAGGAAAGGAAAGGAAAGGAAAGGAAAGGAAAGGAAAGGAAAGGAAAGGAAAGGAAAGGAAAGGAAAGGAAAGGAAAGGAAAGGAAAGGAAAGGAAAGGAAAGGAAAGGAAAGATAAAAATGAAACGAAATGAAATGAAATTAAGCGAAGCTAAGTGAAATGAAACAAACCAAAGCCAAACAAAACAAAACAAAACAAAACAAAGCAGGCTTGCTCCCACGGGAAGCCTTCCCCGAGCCCCCTCTCCGCGCAGTGCCCCGCTCAGACCCGGGGGGGCCGCGGGCAGCGCCGCTTCCCTGGGCCTCTGCTGCCCCCCCCTGGCCGCGGCGAGGCGGCGCCGGCTCCGTCCCGCGGCGGGCCCGGGAGGGGGGTCCTGGCCGCGGGCAGCCGGGGCTCCGCGTCCCCGCTGCAAGTGGGGGGCCCAGGAACCCCCCCCCCCCCCCGACCCTGGGAGAGGGCCGGGACCAGCCCCCGTGGAGAAGCCCGCGGGCACTGCGGGACCCAGAGCCGAGGGCTCACGGCGGGGCCGGTGTGCTCACGGCGTGCTTGGAGGAGGAGAGGACAGCTCAGCTGCAGCAAGGAGAAACGGGACGGAGCAGCCTGGAGGGTTCTGTGCCCTCGTAACGCTGCTCGCTCCTGAAGGGCAGCACCGCGTGGCCGCCTCACAGCAGGAACTGGGCTAAGCAGGCAGGCCCAAATCCTGTGACTGCCGGGGCCAAGTCCCCTCAGCCCTGTGCCAGGGCCCCTGGCAGGCCCCAGGTCCCCTCTGGGGGTGCTGGTGACAGGACAGGACCCAGGTCCCCCGGCTCAGCCTCTCGCAAACTCCAGGGCACGGCTGAGCCACCCAAAGAGACCCAGGTGAGGCCGGGGCAGGTGCTGGCAAGGGAAGGGGTCTCCGGTGTGCCGAGACAAAGTGCAGCGACGTCCTGCCTGGTGCCTTGCAGCGGCCAGCACCTCACGGGCGAGGTGAGTTACCTGACCGTGAGGTGAGATTTGACTTGAGCATTTAATATGGAAGAGCCAACGGAGTGCCTGTGCTTACCTTTTGTAAGCCATCTCAGCCCCGCTTTGTGGTTCATTACCCCTCAACGAACCCAGGAATGTCTGCTTGGCAAAAGCCCATCCTCCTGTGAGGCGTCCAGCACGGACCAGGGGAAGTTCCTACAGCTCTGTCACCAGCATTTTCCAACAAGGGATGGCGAGTTGAAACACTGAGTACTTTATGTTGGTATTTAGGGTTACAACAGAAAAAACGTACACGTTGCAGCTTTATACAGCAGTGATAAATCAACGGGGTCAATCCCAGTCACTAACTCGGCAAGCACAGGCTGCTGACAGCTCACCACAGACCAGGGTGCCACGTATGGGCTATGCACACAGCTTTATCTCTGTAGCCAAGTTGTCTCTTGCACCTGCTTAGTTACAGCAAACAGTCCGAGCACATCCACGGGCAGGCTGTCACAACACAATCCTGCATCACCGTGCTTGCACATCTTCGCCAACTGCTCTGCTTAATTCCTTTTGTTTTCCTGAAAACCTGAGCTGCTACCCTGTAAGGTGCTGGCCAAGGGAAGAAAAAAAATAATAAAAGGCAAGTCAGGGAAGCCAAGCACAGAATTAACAGGAGGACGGCAGATCAGACACCTCGGGGCACCTCTTCATCCAGAGAGCTGTGCAGGAGCCAGGTCGACACAAGGAAGCCATGCCACTGCTGAAGCTGGCATCAAGGCAAAGGCACAAGCGGCAGTCATTTTTTCTTGAAGCTCTGGTGACACCAAGTTATTTGTATGCTCCACAAGACTCGCAGCAGGATCAGAGAGCACAGAGGCAGGGGTGCGCGTGACCCTCTGCACAACCGCAGAATTACCGAACTGTGCTGAACAGACCCCTGACAGCAGTACACTGCATCCGCTCACAAGGCTCTAGGTCCAGATTAAGAAAAAAAACAATACTCCTGAGCTGTATGAGTTTTAATAAAACGTGCTAAAAACTGGCTCGATAGCAGACACGAGGAATCAAAACCAAACCATCCCATCAGTTACTGACAGTGCCTCAGGAAGTGAACGAGGAGAGGATTCAGACACAAAACACCAGCTTTTTGTGTGTGCACGTAAGGGAAAGGGAGTCAGAAACCTGTCCAACAGTAAGTCCAGGCTCACCTTCGTTCCTTCAGACCAAGTAATTGATGATTTTTCCCCCCACACCTAGCACAGCCTTACTGGCGCTTTTCCACACCTCACAGCCACGCGGCCTGGCCTGGCGTTGGCTTCTCCCTGTGCCGCAGGGCGCTCGGCCCCACCACCTGCTCCGTGGCGCACAAGCAAGGAGCTGCCTGCGGCTGTAGCTGGTGTCGTCTCCTGGCCCCACCGCCAGTGCTGGGGGAAAGGACTGTGCTGGTTCAGCTGCACACAGGGACCACGCAGGGTAAGGGGGAAACTAGAGTATGGTGTTCGTGGCACAGGACACCAATCCTGACAGAGGAACTTGGAGCAGAGCTCGCACTGCCCAGCAGCCCATGCTGAGCGACCCCTAACCAGCTCAGCACCCGCCACCTTCCCTTCCTGCGTGAGCTGCTCCAGGTTTAGGAACTTGGGACGCTCAGCGGTGGGCGCCAGTCTCAGCAATGCAGTCCTAGTTACTCCGCCCCACGCCGCCTTCCAACCGTTTGCTTTTGGAGGTAGGTGTTGCCTAATTCCTCTCACCAGTGTGATGCTTTACACATTGAGCTTGTCACAACAGCCCGAGACTGCACAGGTCCACGTGTACAAATCACAGCTTCCGTGCTCACTTGGGTCCTCCTACCAGCACCAGCTTATGAAGGATGTTGCGCACCTCAGTATTAAAATAATAGTAGGTTGCCTTCTGAAAGGAAGGTGAGGAAAAAGCCCTGAAAAATATCCAGTATTTGCAGACTGCATAAATCCACTCCTGTCAAGACCAAAAAACAGGTGAAGATAAGTATGCCCATCGATGGGGGCAGTGGCACCACAGGTACAGGCTGCCCTCGTTCAGGCTTTGGAAGCTGATACCACTGTTATCTTCTGTTCATATAGATATATACATTTAATGAAAAGCTTTTCTATTGTGGGCGCCATACATCAGCAAAGAGCTTTCGACGGCAGAAGTCTAAGAGCAATTAAAAAAAGATGTATTAATACCAGCTGTAATTGGTGATGCCATTTTAAATCAACAGCAAAGTGTCTCTCTGACTGTTCCTGGCTAGGAGAAGCCCTGCTTGCCCCAAGCCCCGAGATCGCCATCAGTACCACTAAACTGCTTTTGATTGACACGAACAAACACAGATAAACAATTCAAGATTACACAAACTTAAGGACAGAGAGGAAACATACAAGGAAATCAGTTCAAGATAACAAGAGGTCACAGAACCTGTACTTCTCTTCAGGAAGCTCTTGAAGCAAGCGTAGAAAAGCACCACAGCTGCTCATCCTGTTCTTGCCTTCTTACACAGACCTTTCAATTTTGGCCACTCTCAGAAAAATATGGTCTAGCTGGACTTCCAGCGCTGATAAACGTGACTTCCATTACATAGTGAGCAGTGTAGAGCCTGAGAACTGCCACTAGCGGTTAGTGACCAAATGAACACAAGATCCCAGCTAATTTAACGTGCTGAGTTGCACGCTTACTCTCCATGACGTGGTCTTTCAAGCCCACAATTTGCGATTCCATCCTGAATCTGCTCTGCAGGCTCAGTACACCCAGCCACTACCTGTAAGAAGTCAGATCAGCAAGAGTCTCTGGTCATGGGAGCGGACTGACTTTTCCCCATAGCTGGAGGTGAAGAAATGTTTACAGCCACCTGAGCAACTTGATGTTTATCCATAAAATATTATTGATTAGAAATACATTTGGTCGTGGAAGGGCAAGAATTGCAGATACATCGGATCCCCACTCACCTCAGGAAGCTGTTCCCTGACTGTATAGCTGTAAGGGCTAAATTCTCACACACGGGAGGAAAGGGGAGGGCAGGCTGAGGCAGAAACACAAGAATAAAACAATTGTTTGACTAGAATTGAAGGAAGAACAGTAAGCCATGGGGTAAGTCACTTTAGCTGTGCGACCCTCTGAACAGTCAAGGCAGCTCTGGTTCCCTGTGGTGCCCCAGCTGCCTTGCGCTGTTGTACCAGAGTCGACTCCAGCTTTACAGAACAGAGCCCGCTGAATCACAGGCACAAGCTTTAGCGCTGGCTTGCTTTTAAATAAGAGCCAACTTCTCTGACTCGTTCCTTCTTGGGAAGAAGAAGGCAGCACTGGGCTTGCTGCGAGCAGATGCAGTTCTAGGCCAAGGAGTAGGCAGAAGACCACCAAGGCCCCTTAGGCCTGCCCAGGCAGCGCTGGCTGTTTTCAGTAAGGCAGGAGCCAGAAGGCCAAGAGGAAGGCAGCTGGGGATGGCTGAGCAGAGACAGCACAGAACTGGATCATCAGGAGAATGCAAAACTCATCACAAGGGGAAAGAAAAAAAAATGAGCCAAGGCAAGCTGAAAAACAGGCAAAAGGCACAGTTAAAGCAAAAAAAGCAATCAAGCCACAGTAAGTTTAACGGAATCATTTAATGGCGATCAAATTGCAACACATTACAACAGTACAGGTAGTGTTAGAATAGCTCTAGTCACACACACGTTCCAGGGGAGGGCAGGGGAGGGGCAGCGAGATGATGCTGTAGGAACTCCTAATGCCTCTGATGGCTGTCACGCATGCAGGGGCTGGTCTCCACACATCCAGAAAGCTAGACAGCAAGCTTTTCTCCTGTTTTTAATCTTCCATCAGGCACCCTCAAAGCACTTCTCACCCCTGTGTATTCCCTGTAGGAAACAGCTTCTGCCAAACCCCAAAAAAAACTACAGTTTGCCACTCGGATCACAGGCTTGTTACAAGCCTACACACAGGAGCCAAGGAAGGGAAGGAAACAACAGTTAACGGGTGAGGAAGAAAAATGAAACGTTTCTAGGTAGTTGTAGGAGACAGAGGTAGGCTTCCCTAATGCTGAAGGGATGAGAGCAAAATTGCTCCAAGGTACTTTAAGGAGTGGTTATGAGGGAAAGGATGGCCTTCCTTCTCCTCTGATATCCCTACAGGGGTTTCTTCTTGCAGGAGGCTTCCAAACTCCGTCTGGGCAAGTGAGCATGCCTGGAACCTACGCCAAAGCACTCCTCCACCTGGAGTGAAGCACTGAGCCTGTTCAGGAGGTGCATTATGTTAGGTTACCCTGGTTCTTTACAGCAAGGTGACGCATGAACAAATTTTAACCTCTTGGAGCAGGCCAGCTGTCCTCTGCACCTCCCACGGGTCCAGGTGTTCTGCCAGGTTTCCTCTCCCAACAAGAGCTGCTCATGGCCCACGAGGAATGCCGACTTCAGCTGAGCAAGGCAATTCCCATTGCCTTTCCTTTAGGCTTCTGATGTTCTACTGTACTTCAGCACAGGGAAGATGAAGAACAGCTCTAGAGCCCTTTTACTGCTGCAAGCAGCAAGAGGATGATTAGGACTGTTAGAAAATGAAGCCAGACTTTTCCATCAGTAGCTGCAGCTACCAAGAGCTAGGAAAGCCACAGCCTCCAGTGGCAGGGGACAGGTCACTTTAATGAACCCGCTCAGGGACACAGGACTGCATCCTCATTCCACTTTTCTCTGATAGCATTTGATGTGTCCAGGCAGAACAGAAAAAACTGTAGACATTTCAGTAAGCACTTGTGTAGGAAAGCAACCTCAATGCAGAACATTGTGCTCGCACTGACAAAGGGCTACTCAAGAAATTCAACAGCACATCCTACCCAAGGACAATTTGCAGATATCAAGTCACCAGGCCTCAAGTAGTGCCTAGAGTGAGTGCCACCTTAGTTAGTAGGTAATGTTGCCTTGGCTTAGAGTCCAGCACCCATTACCTGTTTAAGCTAACTGGCAATTCCTGCATATTGAATAGCGGCCACTTAGCATTGAGCTAGAGAAGTTTCTTCAATATATGGGATTATGTTATTTTGTAGGCAAGTACCATACATAGATACAAATAGCCCTTGCAAACTCAAGTTACAGACAGCACACATTACAAGGAGGTATACGCACTGCCAAGTAACACCAGCTGCTTCAAGGAAGCAATGGTGCTAGAAGATACAGGTTGTATGTGTTATAATGCAGCATGGCTCACTGCACTTGGAATCATTTGGCCTCTGGTGTACTCTTGCAGGGGATGGGTACTGATGAACATAAGCAATGTATCCAGTCACAGAGGTTCTGCTTTACAGCACTGCCAGAGTTGGAGGAAACTAAGCAATCCAACACCATTTTTTTAAAAAAATAAATAAAACAGACTTGCTTAGCACATGACAGGAAAATAAAAAGGAAGCTGAATAAGCATGTACAATCTACACCATGGAAGTTCCAGTGTGAAAAAAAAAGCCATGCAAAACAAAGCAGCTAAGTTAAAATACTAAATCAAGTAAAAAATTGGACAGGGACTGAAATTCATCATGCAACACGTTCAGAGTTGCTAGAAAGGCAACAAACAGGGCCCATGGCTTCTTGTCCTGCTTCACTACGTTAAACCATAGACGGTTTCAAAAGAGCAAGTTTCTAGTCCCAAAAGGCTATAAACTAGACCAGGTTTTTAGCTAAATCCTGGAAGAAAGGCTTCCTCCTCCACTTCACAGTACAAACGGCCAGCCCATGAGGGACTCCGTCCTTAAGTATTGCTTACTTCGGCTTGCCTTTGCTAAACCATGACTTCCATCATGCTATCAGTGTGGAATTCTGAGCCACTTGAAGAATTCATTTCAAATGAGACCACCATCTTAACACAGGCAGACGTGTTGCATCTAAGCTAAGGTTGTTTCAACGTTCAGGACTCAACTGTTTCAATTCCTACGTAGCTGTTACTTCCTTGTCACCTAGCACACATGGCACCCGTCCTATCACAGGAAGTAAAATCATCATCCATGATTTCTACACTTAATACCACTCCCTTCTCTCTCCCACTTACAGCTCTTCTGTGCATTCCTCTTGGCCTCTTCTAGCAACTGCTGGAGTCAGACAAATCTGTCACAAGAAGTCATTCTTGGGTGGCTCACTGGTAAAAGCAGCTAAAGGAAATCCCAAGTCTCACCTGTTGCAAGGTTTGCAACAACTCTACACCACTCTCATCTTCTCCAAGAAGGGGGGTCACCATGTACTTACTACAAGAACATGAGGATGACTCCAAAGGTGGAGCATGCTCTCTCCCTCTGTCATGAAGGGTCAGGAGCATTAGCTTGCATGTTATAAGTTTAGTAAAAGGTAAGGCCAGACAGCTGAAGACTAACAAAACCAAGATACTTCAGGCAGGTGTGCAGCCCCTGGCTCAAATTCTAGTTTTGACAATGCAACATGTTTTTAACCAGGGCCACACTTAAGCAATAGGCCACTTACTGCTTTTTAAAGCAGTGGAGACCTTGTGGCATTAACATAGGGGTGTCAGCCAGTTCTTACTTATCCTTGTGCACCATTTATTTCCCCTTGCCTGTAGCTCTGTCACCTGGCCAGGAACCACAGCTCTGTGCTCCTCAGTCTTCTGAGCAAAGCTCTGCTCTATTGCTTTGTAGCTGCCTCCATCAGAAGGCACTGCCTTGTCCCCCCAACAACAGTTCAAAGGCAGCAATTCCATCACATGGCTAATGCAGTAGTCTTCAAACCTGCTGGAGCCACACCTGTATTTAAGTTTCACCTACAGCTTGCTGTACAGAGGACTCCGATAACACTGCTCACATTTACAGCTAGAGTTGCACACATAGGGACATTGAGAGATGAGACAAGTAGAACAGATTTAGACCAAAGGCAGTGGACATTTATTCCTCATTTGTGCAAGAGTGTAAAGATGCATTTGAAAATGGATGGGGCACACCCCTGTGGCTGGAAAGCTGGAGGCCACAGCCTCTCCTTTATAGTTGATGGCTTTGTTTACAATTGTACTAAGAGGAGAAACTTGCAGACTCACCTATTTCACACGAATGATGCTGGCAAATACACTTTGTATACAAAGAAAAGTTTCAAACTACATTTTTCACTAGATTCAAGTGAAGACTTTGTTCAAAAAAGACACATACAAGTACAATTTAAAAGTGTATGAACATTTGCAAATGTTTAGTGCAAAGTAATTATGTAAAAGCTACATTTTATGAAAGTTTGTGCTGATGTGTTTGGTAGTTTGTTTTTAATACCCTTTTACATCCATTATTTTAGTTACATAAGGTTTCACTTACCTACAGTACATATGCATTGTGTTAGGTCCCATGCAAGTGGGAATAATACCATTAGGCTTTGTAAAATGTCATTCATTTAGTAAACTGCTTATTTGGTTTTAACAGTCAAGTTCCTGGCACACTACACATCCTGATTTCATGTAAGTGCTTAAGCTTATGGTTGTCTTGTTCAGGTGCATAGCCTTGTGTGATGCAAACCAAATCACGTCATGATTTTCAAATGCAACCATTTGTGAATGCAAAAGTTCTAGAGAAATCCACCATTAGTTTTAGCCTGTAACAAACTGCTCTTAATAATTAAAAGCCTATTCACACAAAGTTATATGTAATGACTGTAGTAATCAGTTTATTACACAGATTAATCATTCTTGAACGTACAAGCTCCAGGGGAGCAGTTGGGTCTTTAAATATACACAAGTTGTCTGTCAAATGGATTTTTTTACCCTTACATCCAGAAAGACCTAAGCAGTTAAAAAACTTAAGAAAAATAAGAGCTATTAGCTATGTATTAACTGAGAAACCACATACAAACCAAAAAGAGTATGAAGGAGGGAAGAGAGTTGAAACAAATCAACATCACTTGATGCACTAATAGCTCCAATCCATTTAAATGTTGACCAGTTAAACTTAGACCTTAAACACAGGATGTGGGTACAGTTTCTCTCATTGGTCATAACATTTACCTAAGGTGTCGGTCCTTCAGAATAAAATGAATACAGAAACAGCTTCAAGTTCTTCACCTGGCCTTTCATAACTGTTATGAGTTTAAAAGGATTCCACTTAAAATCCTTCATGGATCAGCAACACTGTCCCTAGAAATATGAAATCCACCATAAGTCTCCCATTCACATTTTATTACCCAATTTAAACCAACAAGGAATGCTTTTAGGCTCACAAAGTTATGACTGAAGAACTAGCTTTTCACACACACACTTCTCTGCTAGGAGTCAATGTTGGTACGGGGAAATACAGTATTTCTATTTTGTTGTTCCAAGTATGTACAACACGCAGCACTGCTGTATCAGGTAAACATGTGCACAGGGGAAGATGAGGCGTGGGCTCATAGAAAGCAGTCAAATGGAAATCAAAAGGACTTTCTCTTTCAGAGTTCCCCTATCTTTATTTGTAGAGGTTATCCAATAATTTCTTTAATTACATCGCATACTTCTGAGTCCATTCCCGAGCTATTCTGTTGTACCTGTATGTATAAAAAGAGGATTTACTTAACATAACATCTGAACAGTACTTCAACTCCAGTCTAGTCTACACATGACATGAAATTGCACTCTGCAGTAGCATTAGTTTGTAAAATTACAAAGCAAATCACAGTATTAGGCAAATGGGGAAAAAACCCACAGCAGTTCATGGATAAGAAGCTTGCTATGTTTATAAGAGGTATGCGAGATCTTTCTGATTCAAGCCACAGAACAGAACTAGAGCAGGTTAGAGAAGTATGTATTTTTAGGAAGTTTTTACCTACTCCTCTCCCAGCCCCCAAGTACTGTATCCCCAGGAAAATTACTATTGCCAAAATTTAAAATCTGTATTCCAGAAAAAAGGATGCTTCCCTCCCACATCATTCTTCCTCCCTTATGAAGTTAAGCCTAGTACTTGTTATTTGCTAGGCTACCAAACCCTGACAGACTTGTTCCATGCTACACACTGAATTTCGATATTCTGATGACTATCAGGACACAAAGACTTGTCCACCAGAAGTTTTTATTCTAAAGGTACAATATGCTCCTTCTTCAAAGCCACCTGTACCAGAATACCCTTTTATAGCCAGTGTCGAATCTAGAGGAAGTTCAAGTTAGTTATATAAAACAAATTGTTATTTAAAATACTGATAACAGCTGTGTTTCTCACAACAATTCAAGTTGTTCTTGTTCTACAGTTTGCTGAAAGAGCATATAAGATAAATAGCTAGAAAACATCTTGCTAAGTTTTTGTAGTGGAATTTAGTATGTAGACAAGGTTTTTTAGCTTAAGAAATTAGACAAAGCACTCATGAACATGGGAAAGCAGCTATTATTTTACTTTTCTGAGACTATTCAAGAGCAAGGCCAGTTACGTTTAACTACAGAAGTTTCTTAATCTTGCAAAAAAGTGTCCTACATAAAGTATGCAAGTGTAGTCAGTCACTTAGCTGTGGCTTGAAGCATATACTGCTTGCTAATCTTGCAACTCTGATTAGAAACAATCCATAGACTTCCTCAAATATGCAAGTTGATGGATCACTTTCCCTTCCTATTTTGTTCTCATTAGATGACAATATAGCTTCAGAAGTTACCACCACTGATAATACCAACAGTGAGGTATAAGAAACTTCACACAGTTAAGCTATTGCTTTTAAACAAAGCAATTCAGTCTTCTCATTAGTGAAGTTCTCTCAATATCTTAACTTTATTTCAGAAAGAGCTCGAGTCCTCTCACCCCACCCGTACACCACTTGTTCTTTCCTTGAGTCAAATTATGATTTTTTTTGTTACTGCTTTGCTCACATGACTCCATCACCAACTGATAGCATTGAAACATTCCTGCACTAAAGTAACTTGTTCTCCCTCTGCTGGCTATTTAAGATTAAAGCACACAATGAAGGCTATTAAAATCTGTTCACATTCAGCTTGGTTTCATATGAAACACATTTGCATTGTTCACTTCATTTTCATTAAATTAAGCAAACCTGTAATTAACAGCTACAACACTAATGAAAAGCTATTGTGTAGAATGAAAATGGAACAACAAACCAATAGAAGCACAAGGCCTCTGCTTACTCCACTTCCACTGGCAAGTAAGTCTTTTTCCTATGGCAATGAAGAGCTGTGAAGATGGCTGTATTACACAACCCAGGAAAGTCTCAGACTACCGATACAGAGCGAGAACAGCAGAACACTTCACACTTTTCCAAGAAACAGGTCTTTTCAGTTCCCCTTTACTAATTAAGCATGGATTCTGCTTATGTTACATTTTTGGCTTCCATACTTACTTTTCTCTATCTGTTTTGTAGATCCGTGCAATCTCAGGCACTAAAGGATCATCTGGATTGGGATCACACAACAGAGAACAGATGGACAAAAGTACTAGGGAGAAAAAAAGAAATACTGCATTAGAGTACTGAAGACACCTGCAGAATTCAGCCAGCCTACTTCCTGCCCCTCTAGACATTAGAACTAGCATCATTTTTTAAAATGCTAAAGGAGCACTAATTCCACATACTTCAGCCAAGACAATCTGAAGAAGAAAACTGGTTTAACTAATATCAACTGTGCATGACCACAGGCTTTTTTTTTTTTTTAATAACACCACCACAATCAGGAACCTTCTAGAGAAGAGTATCTGGTTACAGCCTTATAATCACAAGACAGAAGTATTCTGTTTGCAACAATACCTGAAAGCCTTCTCAGAACACATACCTGTTACTATACTTGAAATCCAGCTTTTGCCTAAAAAAGTGACCTTATTGTTGATGTCATACAGAAGCACTAATCAAAAAGCAGAGATCCATCTGAGATGAAGAAGTATGAGCTGCTCACAAACCCTTACTGGACATTTAAAAATAATGCTAGTCTTGCTGAGAATTAAAAGACTTTATCCAATTATTTCCCCAGCATAAGTTGAAATAAAATTTACTCTAGAGTAGTATTCAACACGAATCAAAAAAGCACTGCTTACTGCATTCATGCCAACCACAAAGCCCTGAACTTTAAAGTTTCACTATAAATACATATTGCATGTACTCCAGAAGCCACATCCCGCCCATATGATGCTGCTTAGTGTAGCATCAGCCTTCATCCATATAAGGAGTCAGGAGACTGCCTGCAAACCTACAGATAGCACGTGCACATTCCTACGTTCACAACAAAGCCGAAGAGATGAAAAGGCAGTAAGTTATAAGCAAAACATATTGGGACAATACTACATGAAGCATGTCAAGGACTTCTTGCCCTCTAAGAAACACCAAACATTCCTTTGATTGTAACTGGCTGAAAGTGTTACAAACAATGTCACTCTGTATGTCCCTTCACCAAAAACAGCAGTCATCACAAGACATCCTCCAAGGAACTTCAAAGTGACAGCAGTTTTAAGTTTGAAGGCACTGAACACCAATCCATTAGAATTTCCTTCAGTTGCTACTCTGACATGGAACAGAGGAGGCAGTGTGCTGAAAGATATCAGCTGAAAAGTGAAAGAAAGAACAGCATGCATTCTACAGCTCGCTTTTTACGTAGAGATAGCTTATGGAGACCACAAAACACAGAATGGCTAGATGTAGCCAGAGAGAAAGGGAAGAACGGGTCTGATTTGTGTAAACTTCGAAAGATTCTTGAAGTGTGATGAGTGAAAACTAGGTTTTAGCTGGTTTAGCTTCTCAGCGGTAAGAACACCCAGGTCAGTTTTTTTGAGTCGCTCTAACCCTTCACTAGAAAAATCATGATTTTCAAGTTAGAAGCTTCCAGAACACAATAATAAGCTCCACTCCCTATTTAAGTAAACATATTTCCTGGTCTAGAGTAAAGAACAACCTCTTCCTCCAGCATGTTCCTCTGCATTGAGTCAGAATAACACCATGAACTGGAAACAGCTGACCATCTCCAACTAGACAGACAGCTTATTCTTACAGGTGATATTCTACATTTCATGTGATACTAAGAACCAAGACTTCCAAGATGACTGCTAAATTACAAGAATGGTTTTGTCCCACTAATTAGTCAGTCTTAGATACCTAACTCAATAACATGGAAGTACTTAACCCTTTCAACTGGTTGTCTTAGTACCCTGACAGCATTTGGACCATGCACAGTCTCTACTGAAAGTAACCTTAGAACAAAGGGCAGCTTTAACAGTTGAGATGTAGTACTTATGAAAACAGCTCAACAGCTTGCCATCAGAAGAGCCATCTACAGACACAAGTCTGCATCTGCAAATGGCTTTCTTTAAAGGATCCTCTCCTTTCAGCTCTCAAATACTTTGATGTCAGCCACCTCTTCCAGCAGTAAGTTCCATAAACCAACTATTCATGGAACAACTGGAATTTAAGTTTTAAAACAACTATTTCCAGTTTCATTCTGCACTTGTGATCTTCTGTCCTTTTGTAATAAAGGATAATGGAGAGTACTTATTCCCTACAATCAATTGCCACTCAGGCCATTAATTCAAATACCTCACTGAGCACAGCATCATAGCATGAAGATTTTAGTTGCATGCTGCAGGTGTGTAGAAACCACTAGTCCTGAACTGCTTGCTCTCCTTTAACAAAGGCTGAAAGGTAAGGCAGACAATGTTACAATATACACAGCAGGTTTATTACCTGTCGTGTCTTCTACCCATTTCAGCTTTGTTTTTTCCCCCCAAGAATACCAAGCAAGAGTCATGCTCCTGTTAAGTAACAGCAACCTCTACCACCTTACACCCACCTGCTGCTGGTCCGTGTAGCTTGAACATGGCAGTTTCTCCAGCTCTTTTCCTGTCACCCATTTCTTTGGGTGACAGGAAAAGCCACTCTAATCCTCCCCACACTCAACACCCATGGTACCGAGTGGGAGCTCCTCATCCACACCTCACACCAACCTTGCTCTCGCCACCACCTGCTCTAACACCAGACCACAAAGGTGGTGTTCAGCAGTTAGTCAGCATGGGAAAACCAGGGTGTTGCTTTGTGACCTTCAGAGCTATAGCAATCCCCCCAGGGTTGCACATTAGGTCAGTTTTGTCTGGTAAGACTCAAGTCTGCCTTCAACAGCATTTCCCTTCCTGAAAGGAAAGGGAGAGTTCATCAGTGTCCCAAATCTGAGTTTTAGCTCTCTGCTTACAAACTATTGACATGAGTTACTCACTGGCCATTAAAAAACAACACTAACACTCTTTACTAGAGGACGTTGTCCTTTATTAGAAGTCAGTCACTAGCCCAGGGAAGTGGTAGAGTCACCATCCCTGGAGGTCTTTAAAAGACATTTAGATGTAGAGCTTAGTTACATGGTTTAGTGAAGGACTTGTTAGCATTAAGTCAGAGGCTGGACTCTGATCTCGGAGGTCTCTTCCAACCTAGATGATTCTGTGATTCTAAGTGCTTTCAATGAGTTCTGGCAATTTACTGACCTCAAAAATGATTTCTAGATTTCATTCTGCAGTAGTTCATTTGTACTATAGGAAGTCTCCCTCCAAAATTTTAATAAATGGTCTAGATCATTCAGTTTCAAGCTACGCTGCCATATTCAGCGGTCTTTTGATCAGTGAAGACTTTAAAAGTGTTGTCCATTATGCTTGCCCTGGCTTCTTGCAACCTCAAATCTTTGATCTGTGTGGCTTCAGCAAGCAAAAATTTACTCGGAATTTAGTTAAAGTGGTTTAATTTCAATAGCCCGCTGAACCCAGCTATTTGTACAAGATAATTCCAAGTTCTGAGGTTTTCCATCAGAACATGGCACACATGCACATGCTTTACACCTATCAATGTAAGCAGCTTTTAGACCACCACTAACACCCCTAAAAAAAAAAAAACAAAAGTTACCTTTGCATAAAATTTAAGGACCCAAGTGCAAGTGGGAAGAGGAAATAATCCTTAGCCCTTAGAGCATCAGCTATGCATATATACAAGTTCTTTGATGCATTAGAGTAATTAAGATAACACTGCAAAAGAATCAGCAGACCACCTTCTGCAGTGCAGTTGAGTATTATTGCAATTACTTCTGTAGAAAAACCTTGATGTTTATGTAGTCATTTGACTGGTGAACATCAAGATTAACACAAGACAGTACATGTGCACAAAAACAAGTCTTGTGACAACAGAATTAAGTTGAAGAGCTACACAAAATAGTTCGGGGTTTGAACCCCCTGAATAAGAGATGATTCATCATCTCTTCACTCTTAAATGAGTTAAGTCACTTCAGCTGTGATTCCCACCTATGTACTGCAGACAATGAAAACAGCTCATCCTTTAGAGGGATTCTTACTGCTGTGAAGTAACATGGAGCACGTACTGCACAACGTCTACATAAGGAATGGGGAGAACAGAACTAATCAAGGAGAAAGACTATTAACAAAGTGTTTCTAAAAGAGTTAGTGGTCTTTGCTTCCCCACACCTAGAGCATTGATACAGACATATTATCTGAGGCCAACTGTTTACTTAACACTCTGAAGCCAATTGAGGTCTAGCAACATCATGTTGCACAATGCTAGTCCAAGTTTCCACTTCAAGACTTCCCCTGAAGGGTACAAAACGCTCCAAAATTCAAGGGTAGTCTCTGAAAGTAGCTTCAATGTGCAGAGAATCACACCACTTACAGCTTGTCAGCAAGCTTAGCTACAGGTTACTGCTGTGAGATTCACCTCATCTTCTCAGTAGGCTTCTGCAGCGTGCTCTTGCATCACCAACAGTCTGCCATTAAGTATTTTATCTCTCCTGCTCTGCCAAACCTCAGATGGGAATTGCAGGTAGATGCAAATCCCATATGTAAACTCCATGGTTACGCTTCTTCTGCCATGAAGCTGCTCAGTCATTAGTCAGGACAGAATTCATTAAGCAGGCTCTCCACAGATCCTTCCAGCACTCGCCAAATGAGCAATATGGAAAACAACACCACCATCTGCCCACTGGAACACGCTATTGGCCCACACAACTCTGAGACACATCAAGCTCCTATAATACAGAGGTAGACAGACTCCTTTACAAACCATTGTCCTCAGCTCCAGTTGGAGGGAGTAAGCTACACAGCCAGAAAGATGTCTTTCCCAGAGCCTCAGGAGGAGAGGGAAGTCAGAGGTACCCATTAGTTTATACAAAACTGACTTGTGTTGATGGCATGGATGACTTTAATAATCAAGTGCATCACACAGGTATGACACACCTCTGCATGGACATGCAGCTGCTGCTGGCAGTGGTTGTTAGGAGTCAGAAGCAGCTGTATAACCCTTCACACACATTGTGTTGACGTTTGAGACAATGGCCAGGTCTACTCCTACAACAGTAAGGTACAGGTTACCACTGAAAGCCTCTATTTAAGCCCTGTTAGAGCACAAGAGACTCTAGAGCCACACCTTCTGGTTTCTCTAGACATGGCACTAAAAAGAGGCTAATACCAGCTCTGTCCTATCACTCTGTACTGAGACAGTGATCCTGCTTAATTAAGAAACGTAGATGCTTTTGATGCAGAAGCCCGAAACCTGACCTGTAAGACACAGGCTTCCCAAAGATCACTAGGAACAGATGATGATTATCTTCACTGTATCAGCACAGAAGTCACCTTCCAAAGTCAGAATTCAAAGCATTCACTTTGTGAAAAAGCCAGAATAGGTCTCATAACCATTACTTTCAGCTGTTCCCTTAATATAGGGTACTAGCCTCTATACTACCACTTAGGCTAAAACCTAGCTGGACTTACAAATAGGACTTGCTACAGAAAGCGCATACCCATAAAGCATTTATGGAGAAGCAGCAACTGAGGAGCAATGGAATATCCAGCTGAATCACAGAAAGGAGATTAAAAAGCAAGTACCAGCTCCAAGGTTATGAGCTACCTGAAAGAAACTTCTTAACTGATGCTCTGATTCAACAGCTGTTTGGTGCTATTACTGCTCTACAAAGACAAGTCAATCTGAAGTTGATCTACGAGTTGCTTCCTTTGGCACCAAAGCCTAGATCAGAAACTGAAGAGTGACAACCTTAGCTCTCTCCACAAAGACCCCTGTTAAAATTAACTCCTCTGTTAAAGGCAAAGAGCACACAAATCATTAGATTGAAAACACATCAGCTGACTTTTCAGAAGGGAAGTTATTCCTGTAGTCACCTCCTGCATAGGGCACAAGGCCTCAACAGACCAAGCCAGTCTTCTCCCACTAAAGGGTGGTCAATTTCTAAGAAATTAAGTAAGCAAATCTGCACAGAGAAGGTTTGTTAAAGTACTGGGAAAGATATGACAGTTACTTTGTACATCAAATTATCAGGACAGCAGGATGATAAATACTCGGTTACCAGTCCTGACTGAAGTCACACAGTTGTCCCAAGTTCACCACATAATCAAAAAGCTTGCATAGTGACATGGAACAGCAAGATCGAAATAGGAAGGTAGCAACAGTTGTACACCATGCCAATATCATGAGCCCACCTTGCCTGCTCCGCTCCAGGTGAATAACAGAAACTATGCCAGTAAGTTCTCGCTATAGAAAGCGATTTGTCATCCTTCTAGAGAACAGTCCACAGGCTCTGCCCGACTATTTTGCTTTTTAATCAGGCTCATGTAGGCAAATGCATGGTTTTGAATATGAAAGTTCATCAGCTCAGGTTTAGTTCAGCCTGTTTCTCTGGGGATTACAGAACCTCTGCTACCCTAAGTTTGTGACACCTATCATAGCTCAGGAATTCATAATTCCACTTCAGAGGCTTTAATCCAGCTATCCTACTTCTCGTACTAGCTAAGGATCCTCCCTTCCTAACCACCAGCCTGACAGCTAAAAGCCTCCATGTCTAGGTTTGTACTACCTCGGTCTGTTGGAAGCTTTCTGCTGCTGCTAAGGCATATATCTGGGGAAACAACACACTGAAGACTTAAGGGCTTTCTTCCAAGAACATGCACAGGGCACATGTGCAATGGTTTTAAGGAACATCCAGCTTTTATGTTAGTTATGCTCTACGCTTTGAATGGACAGAGCTCACATGACTCCTGCGTATATCAAAGCAGAAGCTCAATGTCCATCTTCATGTATAGCACAGGCACAGCCAAGTAGCATACTATAATGTGAGTGATCAAGCAAAAAAGCTCAGAAAGTGTATTTTGGGAGATACTGAACTATTTGACTGCTGACAGTGTTGGAGAAAGGCCTAGCTCTTCTCTTTGCACTCTTTCACATACACTGGGCAAGATCCCCGAGCCTCCTCTTCTCCAGGCTGAAGATTTCTGCTCTCAGCCATTCTTCACAGACGAGATGTTTCAGTCCCTTCATCACCTTCATGGCCCCTTGTCAGCCTCTCCAGTAGCTCCAATGTCCCTCCTGTACGGGGAAGCCTAGAACTGGACTCAGTACTCCAGGTGTGGCCTCTCCAGTGGTGAGCAAAGGAGAAGGATCACCTCCCTCAACCTGCAGGCCATGCATGAACTAATGCATCCCAGGACACCATTAGTCTTCTTCGCTGCAAGGGCAACATCTGGGAAGTTGCCAAAGGAAATACAGTAGAATTGGAAGAGAGTTGGAAATGCTAGAAAAGTTTCCCACACAACCCTAGCTCAGCACATTGTTACAGATCAGTGTTATGTGACAAAGCCCTGTTCCCCTGCCAGTCATTTGGGTAAGCATTATAACAAACAGAAGCCAAAAGAGTTGATCGGAAACTTCCTCATTTTGAAACCTGTACTGTGAAAATAAAGTTAGTTTGCTGGGTAGTTGGGAATTCCTAAAGTCTTAATAAATCAGTTTTAAAACATCTGTAAGAGCAGCACCACAGAGAACTCACTGCACTGGGCACGGAAGACTCTACTCTGAAAATTAAGTGAATGAGACACGTTACTCACTAGACAGGGTCTTCCAATGCACTGAATACAAGCTCCACGGTGTATTCATTATGAAATGCTTAATACACAGTGGGGAGAAGTAGAATGGGACATAAAAGTTAGCCTGACCTTTATTGAAGTACTTCAGTTAAACACTCAACTCTTGCACGATATTTGCCATATTCAAGAGAAAGTAGTGTTTTTCCCCCAAAAATGGCTGGTAACAGTTAAAAGCAAGTGAAGACACTTGATTCCACTGCTTCAGACAGCAGGGATTCTTACCACAATCATCATAAGTAACATTAATTTAAGCCAGCCTATGCATTCTGCTTAAGGTTTGGCATTAAGGTAGCCACCAAGGTGTGTTCAAGATTACATTTTGAGATGCCTCATGTTCTACAATAAGTACTCTTTAATGAGCATTTACTTCAAAATGACTAACACGAGGAAGTTACTCTATTCCATGAGATGCTCAGTGTTGTCCTCCCTATCCTTCAGGATCCATTTTCACAAGTCTAGGAGCAGTAAACGCTCAAAGGCGGAATGGTAGCCACTCAAAGGCAGAATGCAAAACCAACATGCTAGGTACTTCTACTACCACAGTGGTAGAGAAACTTCCTTGTTTATTTTGCAGTCTGAAGTAGAGGTCTCCTGATAGCTAATGCCTGAACTTTGAAGTTATTTTACTTAGCAGATACAGGCTTCTAAACCAGATAATCAGACTGCCTTCTGTAACAGCCTACCATCCTCCAGAGCATGAGGAGCCAAGATCCATACCTTTACCACTTACATTATCCTAATTAGGTAGTACTGACATGTTTGTCCCTAGTATTTCCATCAGAAAGTTAGAGGTTAAAATGAAGTTACTGCATTTTCCCCTTGCAGGGAAACATGCGCAGCAGCACGAAATCTGGGCTACTACATACTAATTGCAGCATCTAGTTCAAACATCTCATGATTTACCAGATGCCCCAGAAGGAAGAAGCTGCAACTGACAAGCTATTTCCTAGAACTGTTTCTAATCTTTCCTGACTTCTTTATCAGTAGAGAAGGCACACCTTCCCCCATGCCCACCCAGCTTTTCCTACCAGGAAAAGAATTTACTAGAGAGCTACAATAGCCCCGAAGCCCATAAAGACACTCTACTAGCCTGACCTATTTCTGACAGACAGATCCTTAATTTCTTTGAAGTCATACATCAGGATTTTTTTTTGCCTTTAACTCCTTCCTAAAGTGACCACCAAGGAAATTCCAGTAGGACTATTCCTCACTGGTTAAATTTGTACGCATTTTGTACTGTATGAAGGAGTTTGTATATTCATATGAACTCTTCTGCAGTAACAAGCTATCAGTAGTAAATGCACCTCATCTCAGGAAGCATACTCTAGGAGAGGAGATGGTGATGGAAGGGACTAGGTAGCACGGAATGGCCACACTGATCCCATAGCTTACTTCAGTTAGGCCATGAGGACACAGTTTGAAGAGGATAAGGGAAAGCAGTTCAAGGCAGAGAGGAAAAAATGGAGCTGGGGAGAAATTAGAAGCATACTGGAACTGTATCTAGGTTTCAAAATTAATTCCACAGTATAAACTATTTCACGAGTGATTAAAGCTCTGACAGCCATTAATACCAAGACCACAGATGCCCTCAACTAGCCTCTGTAATATTGCCCCATCTTTGTCAGTTCTAGTACTTTTTCCAGTACCTTCAAACACGCTATTTATCATCCCCATCGCATATGCTCACTTCAGAATCCCTATGACAAAGGCAGCTAACATGCCAGGCCACATTACACGCTCTGCAACTGTAGAATTCTAACATAATCAGAACATAACAGCTGATTAAGTCACTGAAAGTTAGTACTTAATACTAACTTAGTACTTCTAACAGTAGCTAGTACTTGACCAAGAGCATTCATAAGGAAAGCTGTGGCAACCTGACAGTCATTCGCCCTTTACTGACACCATTTCTTCAGGTTTCAACTCACAGTGAAGAATTCCAGCTTCACGCACTAGCAGATTCACTTCTGGCAAGACACAAATACTGTTTTGCCTTTTCATCTCTTTCTACAAATGCAGATGTCTTTGGCTGCATGAAGAAGGTAGGAATTTTCATGAGTTCAGTAAGAGGCAGACAGTTATGATATGCAAGAGAGGCAACAAGAGTCATCTGTCTGAACTAAAAAATGCCTGAGAACATCACATGTAGCTGGAGATAAGAACTGCATGTTTTTGTTAGCCTTTAAAGGCCACAGCTGTTTTCTTACATATCTAACTTGGTTTGCATTTTTCAAAGCCTTCCTTTGTCCTGTACTACTACTTTTTAATAGCTCAAGTGTTTAGCCTAAAGTACAATCTCCTGACAAGAGCTGCAGGACTAAGCACTTAAAGTAGAATGATTTTTCTGATCTACTAGCAGAACTGAACAGTCTCCTTGTGGAGAAAGTAATTGGATGGATGGAGCATCCAGCACTTGAAGACTTGTGAAGAAGCTGTTGTAAGCTGCACACGGGACCACAAGACTGAAGTTGTGACCACAGAAGCAGTTAATAGTAAGAACACAGCACTTTCACATTCTAAATCTAAATAAGTAATTCATTTCAGCAGAGAAAAATTAAATGAGCATTGGAGGTACCTTTTGAAATAGTTAGTGCTGGGGACCACTGTGATCGTAGAATATCAAGACAAATGCTGCCATTACTGTTAATATTTGGATGATAGATTCTTGTTGTGAATGCAACCTGCAGAAGAAGAAAAATTTCAGTGTAGGCTCACAAGCGTACATTACACCACACGGTAATGAATAGATCTATGGTACAAGCCACTCACCTTAGGTGGTTTGAAGGGATAATCTGTTGGGAAGTGAATTGTCAAGAAAAATACTCCACCTTGATAGGGACTGTCATTCTGTTAATGAAAAAGAATCAGTGCAGTTTGAGAAGTTTTTATAAGCCGACCGGTCATAAAAGCTATGAACATCAATGCACTCATACTTACTGGTCCCATTATTGTAGCTTGCCAATGGAACACTGAAAAAAGAGAGAGATTTACTTCAGTTTAGAGAAGCTCAAGTAACGAGCTACTTACGTCAAGACAAAGCAGTACAGAAAAGCCTATTTTAAAAACAAAACCTTCCGAAAAGCTGCAGGGAAACAAGCCAAGGAGCTGAACAGAGACAGAATGAAATACTCGGCACTTCATATACACTTGGTCCACACTGAGATTGTTGTGGAGGCACACACATTACACCCTACAAGAAATCCTGTTACAATAAAAATCCAGTTATATTCAATGCTTCAGACCCAAATTTGTGCATTCGATTTTGTAGTTTCCAATGAAGTTCTACCATCACCTGAATCAAAGCCCGGTCTCCAACAACTGCAATACCCTTTTTCCGACTGAGCTACAGCAAAGGTGAAGAGTAAGCTCATCGTTTTCTTCAACAGGATCTCTCCTGCGCTGCTTGTTAGCTGAATAAAGGGTCAGCCTAAGCTTTGTATATACCATATGTAAAGTAGTAACCTACAGGCAGCAGTATCTTGATGAACATTTATCTTCCACATAAACCTGGAAGTTTCATTGCAGCAGCAGAAAGCAATAAAAAGTCTTACAAGAATGAGTCTGCTAAATACTTGAGACTGTAATATGCTAGAATACTTTAGGTTAAATGGAAAAAAAAAATGAGTCTCACTCATATGCATCTGTCCAAGAGAACATCTTAATCTGGTAATACAGAAGACTTGTGAAGAACGTCTTTATGCTGCAGAACATAAGGAAAACAATCAATGCTGTTAATCTGTATGACAATTTCCTAATATGTGCCTCATGGGTCCTGCTTTCTCCTAAGGCTCTAACGCTAGCCCGTTTGCAACACGCCAGCTTAACAAATTTGTCAACTACTATCGGAAACTCCCCTCTGCTCAGAGATTGCTACATCAGGTCTTTAAAATCAGGAGTTGTACATGAAACTCCAGCTGCTACAGGGCCAGTCTTTTAGGTACAGAACCTGAAGCCATCTGCAGCTGTGAACTTAACTTGCAAGTGGTGTCAACAGCTTTCATGACTACTCGGGCCAAAATGTAGCTCTGACCCACAGTGGCACTTAATGTTCCACTCTAGCATGAGCAGTTTTTTAATTACACACTGTACAGACAATACAACTGGATATGATCTCATAGAAAGAACAGAAGGAAGCAGAGCAGAAACAGCCCTGCCAAGACTGAAGTACAAACGCAGTTGGTTCAAGCAGCAGGTTTTGTAACAAAGGGTATTACAGCTGGTAACATCAACTAGCATGGAAAGAGCAGAATCAGTGTAGTCAGAAGCTCCAGATAATGCCTCACGAGTTCAAACGTGATGTTCACCCATTTTAGAAGGTTCACAGCAAGTCCGTATCACCTGTAGCTGGACAGGGAGAAACACACAACAAGAGGACAGAGGGGTGGCAAAAAGCCAGTGAGGAGTACAGCTTATCACGAAAGAACCAAGAATTTCATGTGCATCTGTAAGTAATGGTTAAGATTCACTACAACTGTACTGCAGTATACACATAACACTGGATGTTAACCTGAATACCTCTGCACACTGACAACGTAAGCTGATATAACCAGTCATCATCTTGAACCCAAGAGAACACAGAAAGAATGCTTTTACACGAACTCCTAACATTACTGACTTTCAGTAGCTAAGCACAGGTACACGTTTGGATGGAAGTAAACAAAACCACTGCAGAGTACTCTAGAAGGATACTAGAACTTGGTAACATAATGCCAACTGTATTCCTGGAACAGAAGCTGGATGTGAGCTAAGAGGACAATGCTACCTCACCAAGAGAAAGAAGACGGTCCCTACAGTTGAGGCAGAAGCAGCTTTTCCTCTTCCAGAGTTTCTGATGAGCTGCTGACACATGGGGATAGTTTGTATCAGCTGGACCTGCCATAAACACTGCTTCGAAAGCGCAGCACAAGTCTGAACCCTGAGAAACATCATTCTGACAAAGCAAACCAAGGATGGGGTTCACTATCAGAGAAGGCTCACGTCCTCTGCTGTCACTGCTTTTCAATTACACACATCCAAAGGGTTAGCTCCCAGTGAGAGGCTTTCAGAGGTCTATCAGAAAGACATCATGAAGAGATTTGATCATCACTGCTGAATACGGAAAGGTTTAAAGAAGCTTTCAATCATAAACATTATGTTACCACCTCCTCCAGACAATCTGAACAGCTTCTGATAAGCTTTGGAAACAACAAAATTGATTATGGTGGCACAAAAACTTGGAAGTTTATAGGAAGAAAACTCTCAAATTTGACCTACATCTTAGTAATCACCCTTCAAGGCAACTGCAAGTTTCTTTGAAATACCACTTTAGCAGCAGGAAAGCTATGGAGTAGCTCAAAATCTGACAGAATTGCTAAAAACCCTCAAAACAAAATGCAATATTCATTCAGGAATTAAAATACTAAAATCAGTGGAGATATTACTGTTTAGCATTCCTTTTTTTAAAAAAACCTACTGTTAGGCTTCTATATGAATTCAAGTTTTCTTTCAGAAAGAACAGCTAAGCTAAGAGTTCTCAAAACTTAGATTGGGGTTCCCTACTTAAATATTCCCTGAGCTTGGATGCTACACAGAACAGCACCCATGGCAGAGATACTGTGTTGCACTGGAATGCAACTTGAACAGTTTTCACTGGGATGTCTACTGAAGTGTTCCCATGTAGCCTTTTGTATATTGCATAGCTGCTACAAGACAGCAAGAACACCTTTCCTCATCTCAGGCATTTCATGTATGAAATGATCATGCATTTAATTCATGACGCAGTACCTGAATTCACTCCAGGGCCCATGGTAAAGTTATAAAGCAGAAAGTTAGTTTATAAATGTTTCTGTAATCAGACAGCTTACTAATCTTGTCTACCCAAGTTATGACCAAGAGCTCAATGCTGCTATAAAAAAGGGAGCTTACCATAAAGCGTAAGAGCCCTAGTTACCAGAGAAGCAGCCTGAGCAACTTGTGAAACCACTTCAGTTTAGATTAAAAGCAATGGCCTCTTAGAAAAAACACTGTGCAGTAGGGGCCAACCATTAAGCTAGCTCATTCACAGCTAACTGATGCAGACTGGGGAATATCACTGGGAACTACAAGAGAAGTTCTTATACACATCCTTAACTCAAGTCACATGACATAGCTTGCCTTCCTCTAGTAAAAATCCCACAAGCAAGATAACAGGAGACCTTCTCACTACAAACATAAACACAGAAAAGGATTTCAAACAGTAACTCTTCTGCTTTCACACTACTCTTTGAGCTTCAAAAAGGACAGAAAAAAAGATGTCCAGATGACACACCAAGAACAACCTAGCACAGGAAAGATGACCGGCTGACCCATGGGCCAAAAGAAGTCCTGGACTATCCCCTCCAGTACGCTGTCCCCTGTAGGGAACCTGGCAGAGCCAGCTGATTTGAGTACAGTTTTTGAACACACAATACCATGTGATTTAAGAATGCTCTACCCCATCTCATCTCAAACCTAAACACCTATGTCCAAATCCAGTGGCAAAACTGCCACTGCAGCAGGATTCAAACATTCTGATTCTGTTTATGCAGAAGCCCTGAGGCAGCACATCAGATTGAGCACAGTCCTGCGCCAAACTTGTTTTTCCTATCTTATACTTTGCTGCACTCTATGACAGCACAAAACAAAGAACAAGCAGCTTTTCCAATCTAACAATACCTCATGATCCAAGCTTTAATTCACCACTTGGTTTTCCTTCCATTCACCTTTTACCTTGTTATCTTCCAGGACTGCGTGTTACCCTTCCAAGAAGTGCAGTGGTTACTGTAACTCCCAGGTAAGATACTGTTAACTCTGAACCTGATGTACCACCACCTAGCATTAGGAGCAGATTGCTTTACTTCTCCAGGGCTGTGTGACCGCACTAGACATAATTCAGGTATCGACCAAGTCCCGATAGCTGCATGAGGCTGCTTGCTGGTTTGGCCAGACAGCAACTGAAATTCTCCAACTTTTGCAGACAGCACGCAGTATGAGGATGCCAGAACAGTTACTCTGAAAGGTAAACAGCTTGATGTCTGAAGTACACAGAGCTGCCCGATCAAACAGAAGCAACAGACCTCCAACAATTCACAAGGAAGGTATAAAACAAATATAAGATCAGTACATGGAGTAGCCTTCAGTACTTAAAGAACAGACAAGTTCTCCTTGCTAAGACTGGACAACCTGCTTTAGAAGAAAAAGGAGTAGAGGTAGAGACTGCAAGTGTTTGCTAAACAGCAGCATACTTACTGTCATCACCAACAGGCCCTGCTGAACACTGTGCTGGAGGATCACGTGCCAGATCATTCAACTCCTAAAAAACAGGAACAGTTTGTTTCATTTAATTTCAAAAGCAATCATGTTATTGCTAAAAAAAAAAAAAAGCTGCTAGTAACACTTTGGCTATCGTTCTTGCTCTTCACAGGAGTCCTGCTTATGAACATTAACGCTCACATCACTGAGTTTTATGATACAAGAGGAGTGGTAGCCTCTCAAAACTTAGAGCTAGGGGTCCAGATAGCCAATTTTAAAGTAAAATGTTTGGCATGTGCACCCCATTACCTCTCCTAGGTTTCCACACACTCAGTCACAGTGAGGTTGGCTTTGCTGTCATTGAGAATAAAGCATAAAGAAACCCTAATCATCATCAAGGTATAATGTTCTCCACTGTGTTGAGGTCAGAGACGAGGTGGCTCCAACCCAGCAGCTCTCAGTATCAGCCCTATTTTAGGGCTTATGCTGTAACACCTCCCAGGCTGTTGCAGCTCTAGTGATCTAGTTTACCTTCTCAAGCCTGAAGTAGCTTTTGCAGCACACAAAACTTGAACTTGGTTGTTTCACCCCTAAATCCAAACACCAGCAGGTATGGGTGGTTAAACAATAAAACACAAGACCTCTGGTAACTAGCTTTAGTCTATGAAGGGAAATCCACATTTAAGTGTCCATGTCAGGATTTCTTCAGAGTAAGATTTGACTATCGTGAGCCTCAGTCCCTGGCTGTGTGGAACAAGTAAATGCCTCTGTTCTGAACGATACCAAACTTCAGCTTGAAGCCAGATTTCAGCTGAAATCAGAGTCCATGTTGCCATCAGTAACTCTCATGAGCAAGTTGCTCAGGAAGTAGACATCTAGCATCAAGTACAAGTAGAGTAAAACCCTGGAATCAAAGTTGCCTGCTGTTTCCACCTCAGCCACAAACCTGTTCCCTGGGACTGTGAAAGGGCAGCATGATGGCCCTAAGCCTGTTAGCTAGCACAGAAACAAACCTCAGTGTAGAAAGCTAAATATAAGCACCAGACAACTACTATGAGAACTAAACCTAGCACACAGGAAATACTCCTGTGCTGTCCCTGGCCTGCTGTGCATTCAGCTTTCCACCTCGCAGCCTGCACACCAGCAGCCTGCATCACTTTTCCATCGTGCACGCAGGTAGCTAGCTACTTACCTGAATCTCTTGACAGACAGAACACTGAAGGACACTGATCAAGACAAACTGATTGCAGAGAAACCTTGGGGCTTAATGGCCTTCTGAGAACTTACACTAGCTGTAAGTAACAGATCATGTCCTGGAGTTCCAGCTTCTGTTGCCCCTGAACTTGGAGACCACCACTAACCAAATCATCTGCTACAAGAGGAGAAGGTAGCCTTACACCAAGCAAGGGAATCTCTGGGATCTTCCCCTCAGCATGCAAGCCCCCCGAAGTCTCACAGTAGAGATGCAAAGCCTCACATATTCCAGCTGCTGTAAGGGACTTAAGTTTGGTTTTCTGTCTGTGACTCCCACATTTCAAAAAGCCCACCTGAAAGCCTCCTGGCTCGACACCACAGACTGTTTTCTAGTGCTCCAGCAAAGCTTCTTAGTGCTGACCTAAGCAAAGGTTGCTCTCTCATCTCATGGCTCCACACGGACTTGCACAGGAAGAGACACTGAGCATGCATCACCTGCTGAAGTGGCTGCTCCACTCCTGAAGGTGCAGAGCATCTCCAAATACCTGCTGCTGAAGGGCTTTCCTCTTACAAGCTGTCAGTCACACAAGTCAGTTTGGAGCAACCAGTTTTAGTCTGGTGAGGATTCCCTCCTTCCTTCCTGCAAGCATCAGCCAGCAGTCAGCAAAGCACTCATTCCCCATCGCCACACTTCACACCACCCACCGTGCACCTGTTTTTAAGTCCAGAGCCCTGACGATGCTGAGTACCACTGCAAGCAGTAGAACCCCATCCCATCCTACAGAACTGCACGCAGGACAAAGTTTCAGGTAGAAGTGGTCTTAAAAATGCAGTGCCCCTCAGAACAGTGAGCTGTGCTCTGCTTCAGCATCAGTAAGCAGTCACTCTGGGCAGTCAGTTACTTACAGCTTCCTTGATACCTCCCTGGACATGCACAGGACACACACATTCAGTCTCATCACCCCTACAAGAACGAAGTGGCTCTCCACATGCCCAAGTTCAGAAGTATGGGCAGAGGAACTTAAGAGACAGGAACAAACCTACTCCGCACTACCTAGAGTACAACTCTCTTCTCCCGTAGAAGACAACTTCGAGTGCTCTACTACTCAGAACTCCAAACACGTCTATCAGAAAGAACTAATCCTCTCCTCCACACCAGTCTTCATTCTCTTCACACCCATCTTATGCATAATACAACAATAGTGTGTTCAGAAGAAACGCCACTGAAGGAGTGCACGTCTGTCGTGTAGGACCAGTCCACCAGTGATTAGGTTTCAGAGCCCAGCACACATCTTCCCCTCTGGGGCCGGGAAAATTGTTGTAGCTTGAGCATCCATCCACTTGCCGGTGCAATTCACAGCACAGCAGTGCTCTGATGCCCAGCCTACGTCCTGCTGCTAAGAGCAGCCCAGCAGCACCCCACCAGCACACCTCACGTGCCACCACTGCAGGAAAATCTCTCAACAGATGCAGAACACAAAGTAAAGATTAGTTAGTAGTAGCCTTCCTCCTCACCAAAATACTGCCTCTTTCACCTCAATATGCAGTTCCAGGTAGAAGGAATACTGTGGTTTTTGAAGCTGTGTGCAGTATCACACTGGAAACAAGAAGCTCACAGCGAATGCTTACACCATCTGCATCAGTGATGCAGCTTTCACCTAAAGCAGCGTTTCATACTCTGCCCTACAAATTCAGACAAGCTTCACAGATCACATAGCTAGATGCCTCTCAACACTTAGGAGGCTTGAACGGTTTGGGTTGGAAGGGAACTTAGAGACCATCTAGCTCTAAACCCCCTGCCATGGGCAGGGACACCTCCCCCAGAGCAGGTTGCTCAAAGCCCCATCCAGCCTGGCCTTGAGCACTGCCAGGGATGCAGGGCCCACAGCTTCTCTGTGCAGCCTGTGCCAGGGCCTCACCATCCTCAGAGTACAGAGTTTCCTCCTTATATCTAATCTAAACCTACCCTCTTTTAGTCTAAAGCCATCAATCACCCCTCATCCCGTCACTACAGGCCCTAGGGAAGTTTCTCAGTCTCTCCTATAATGCCCCCCTTTATATACTGGGAGGCCCCAGCAAGGTCTTCCCAGAGCCTTCTCTTCTCCAGGCCGAACAGCCCCAGACCCCTCAGCCTGTCCCCCACGGCGGAGGTGCTCCAGCCTCTGATCCTGGCCTCCTCAGGGGGGCTGCACGCCCAGCAGTGCTGGGGGCTCCAGAGCTGACCGCAGTGCTCCAGGTAGGAGCCGATGCGAGAGGAGCAGAGCAGGACAAATTCCCTTCCTCTCCTTGCTGGTGATGCAGCCCAGGACACGGGCAGCTTGCCAGGTCTCAAGCGCAGGTTCCTGACTCGCGCCCGGTGTTTCACCCAGCAGTATCCCCACAGCCATCCCTGCAGGGCCGCTCTCCAGCAGCTATCACTCACCCTGCGGCTGGGGCTGCCCCGGTCCACAAGCAGCACCTCCTGCTTGGCCTTGCTGAGCCTCCCGACATCAGCATGGGCCTGTCCCTGCCCCAGGGAGGGCTTCCTTTCCCTCTCAGGCACCAGCCGTGCCACTCAGCCAGGCACCACCTGCACACCTGCCAAGGGCACACCCGCTCTCACTATTTATGCCACCAATACATTACAGGGCTTCCTGGCAGGGCACAGGTGACCACATTTAACATGCCTGCATGCCAGCAGACTTCCGCTGATCACTTACCAGACACGCAGAGCCAAGTTTAAGGCCAGGAGAGGCAGCTGCATACAGCTGCACTTACCCACATACAAGTGGCAAACGTGCACCGCCGCACGGCACCGCCAGGCTTCTGGGCACAGCCCAGGGGTTACTCTACCCTTTGGAAGTTTGTTGTGCTGTTTCCAAGGCACTGCTAGCACCAGGCCCACTGAAGTCTTTGTTTGCAGATGTTCCTGAAGGAGACTGAGAACAGCTGGCTTAACTCCGGACAAGTGACCCTGGAGCCCACGTAAAGCTAAATCCTAATCCATGTAGGATCCAGTTAGCCTGGTGTCATCTACAAGCCAAACATTACCGCATGGCAGACCCCGACCTGCAAGGCCTGGTCTACTTCCCCAGGACCCAGGAAGGTTTTTTAGTCAGTGCTCGAGTCTCACCTTGACAGCACTGATTTTAAACCCATGCTGCAGAAAGCACGGGCTGCTTACCAGCCAACAGGGTCTTGTCCTTAAGCTCATGTAGAAGATTTTGCTTTGGAAACGTAAAAGCAAAGAACGAGGCAGCCTTTGGATGAAGTTTCAGTTGAGGTTTTCAGCTCCCAGGACGCTGCCTCAGCTGGAAATCAAGCTCACAGAGCTTTTATCTCCCTCAGCAACGGGCCTAGCTCCCAGGGCCCTCTCCTGAAGGATCATATCATTGCCATGATCCATCTTAAAAGTATTAATTACTTCCTTGGCAAGGGTAAGGAATTGGAAGCATGGTATAACGCAAAGCAAGGTTCGAGGTATCTTTCCCAAAGGCCAAGTCAGATGAACTACATCTGCGAACCAGGAATCCCAAAAAAGCTGCAAAACTCACTGACACCCAGGCTGCAAAAGCATCTCATTTAAGTTCCCCAGAAGCACAACCCCACTCAGGGGTTCCAGGAGTGTATTTTAGAGAGGATGCAGCACACTTAAGCCAGACTCACTTGCTGCGCTACCGAAGTCACAGAGAGCATCAGCTGCCAACAAGGACTCAGGGCACACTGGAAAGCCAGTGCCACGAGTCCCATCAGACCCAGAGTCCCTGCTGCTCCCCTCCTCCTGTCAGTCCATTTCCCAGCAGCCGGTGTGCTGCACTTTAAGTGCAGCCTGATCAGCAACTCCACAAACAGCACAAGAAGTTTCTCAATGCACTATCAAAACAGAAGTGTTTCAGTTTTGGTCTTAAAGTTTAACCCTGCACTGGTTTCAAGTTATCATTCATTTTAGACTCCAGAGACATTTGTTAGAGGCGTTCCAATTTAATTCTCCAGACAGCAAGCCCCACGCTCCCTGGACCTTTACCTGCTGTGTGTTTGACAAGAGAGGCCCTGGCCCGAAGACAAGCCTAGTTTTAAGGCTTTGAAGCTACTGCTGATAGTCTCCAGCAAGAATAACCAACATAACCAGCAACATCAAGTGAGGAGAAAACCACTATCCTGTGGCATTTAGTTCCCAAAACTTTAATAAGCCTTAATACAGGGTACAATTCCCCAGATACACTCCAAGACATTGGAAATGACTACAAGCAGTCAAAGATTAACCAAAGCCCTTATGGCTTGCGCTCCCTGGTCCTTCCCCTTTACTCCAGTTTGAGCTGTTTTCAAAAACTCTAATTTACTCAGAGACCACATCATTAGTTTGATTAGAAGCCTTACTTTCACTTACAGCAGCAACCTGACAGTAAAATAAGCTTTTAATCTGACTTTAGCAAGATTCTTTGCCTAAAGCCCCCGAATTTTTCTGTGACAGGCAGTCTAGGACTGCCTTGTGAAATGGTGATTTATCTAACCAAAAAGTAACTTTGAACCACTTCACCATAAATTGGTAGCAGCTTTAACAAAGCACTGCCAAGCAACACATCACCGGGGCCAGTGACAAATCGATAGCGCTCTGCCTGACTTCAAGAGCAGGAGCAGCAAGGGCCCAGCTCAGAGGGCCAGCTGCCAGCTACCTGCACAGGTCCGATGTGCAGGAGTCTCAGCAAAGCCTGCTGAGCACTCCCCAGGCCAGCAGGCCCCACATCTGTGCAGGGTAAGGTATAAAAGCCTACACCCGTGGCACTCCACACAACGCTAGTACGTGCTCGTCGAGCAGGGCTGCTGTACGAGGCGGTGCTCACACGCACCAAGGGCACATCACGGATTCCATGGGTATTCTCTTCGTCTACAAGACTTCTGTGATTTCCAGAATCTCTGCCAGTCTAAGGCTACTTGCCCCTATTAACAGAGACATTTAATCTTCAGAAGGATTCTAATCCTTCCCATTTGACAGAATCTGCTTTTCCAGTGCTTGAAGCAGCTTAGATCCATTGACCTTCTTGACTTCTTACAAGACTCAAACATTAAAAGACAAGCAGTTCAGTGAGTGCCATAAGAATAGTCAAATTTAATGAAATACACAGAGTTAGCCAAGATATGTTATGAACAAGTTCTGGTATAACCATCAGTCGCCTTTCATCTTTGTTTTCTAAATCCTGGACAGCAAGAAAACCAGGACAATGTAGGGCTTCCTCCTGCTGTGGAAACCAAATACCAAGAAGCCCAGCTAGCAGGAGCCCAACCAGCGTGTGCCAGACAGACGGGCTGCACTGGCAGTTCCAGGAACACAGCAAGAAGCTCTAAGAGAAGGACCACGGCGTTCCCACGAGCTGCTTTTACCATTTCTGTAGCACAGAACTAAGGACTCTGCAGGTAGCATGCGTACAACTTGGTTAATGCTAACGCTGCTCAGTTACCCAGTAAACCTGAGGCAACTCCTCCACCAGTACCGTTCACTTCGGCAGAAGTTACACATCAACGTTTTAAGAGTTCCAACAGCTCCGGACCGTGGGAAAGCCCGGAGTCTCATGCAGTTGAGCAGGGGCATCGCTACGGAACATGGCTTTGCTCCACAACGCAGTACGGTTCATGTGGAGAGCCCCACAGAGAGGCAGTAAGCCACTGCTCCTCTGCAGTAGGAGGATACTTCACCTCAGCAGGGCTCAAGCACAGCTACCGGTTCCCTCTTCTCCCTCACCGTGAGGTCTATCAAGCAGTTTGTATGAGGGAACCCACAAAAAGACAAAGTTCACCTTTTACTTGCTCTTCCATTCCAAGCAATTCCAACCAACACCCCACCTGCTCAGTTGTAGATGTATTTCCTAAAGATAAGCACCGCACACGGTGCTATGGCTGAATCCAAAGTGCTTTGGTTCAAGTCTTAAAATAGAAGCCATTCATTGCAGCTGCCCAGCATCACTCCTACCCTACCTCTGGACGTCTTCATATTGTATTTCTTCTAAGAGATAACAATGATAAAATTCATCATTGTTACAGATCTAAAAATAGCCAGGAAGTTGTTATAGTCGATTGTTATCCTCGGGCTTTACAGCCACCCCGGCCAGTACGACCACAAACATCCCCATTTGTCCAAAGCTACACAGTTCTCTCAGGACAGGAGTTGAAGTTTCAGCCCTGCAGGCCAGCATGCACCTCAGCAAAAACGCACAACGCTGCTGCCTGAGAGACCACGGTAGACACCACAGGTTTGACAGGGGGCTGCCCAAGTGTGAGTTCTTCAGAAGCATCCGCTTCAAGGACAGCTACTGCTGCTTCCTCGCGCAGAGCCACTGCGCCAGCTCGAGTCCCTGGACACCCCAAGAACAAGCCCAGAGTCACAGCTGGTGCTGAGCGCGGGGGTTCTTGCGCCGCCTCCCGGGGGGAACGAGACCGCTTGCCAGACTGCGGGCAGCTTCTGGTTCTGCCTCTCCCCCAACCCAGAGGAGCACAAGGTGCAAGACACAGCTTCAGGTAACACTGTTCACACCATGCCAGAGGTTAGTCCTGGGATTTCCTGCTTGTTTTTGAAGCCTACGTTACCCAAGGACACAAGAACTTTGGAGAACACCTCATAGCCCGCAGTGGATGATAAGCCCAAGTCACCAAGCACAAAAGCCAGCAGCAAGATTGAGAGCTGAACACTGATGTATGAAGACTGATAATACCCTCCCCCAAAATGCCTAAGCAGCAGCTTTCCCTTCCATTGCTTCTTTGTACTCAAGCCCACTGGGATTATTTCTACTTAATCCACACTCTGCAGCCTTTTGTTCCTGCCACAAGGTACAACAGCAAAGGTCCGAAATTCACTGTTGCAGGTTGTCCTGACAGGGACTGTCAGTCTACACAGAACACCTCCACTTGTCCCAGAGACCCGAACAAAAGCCAGATGATACGAACACCCTCCACAGGGTTTAAAATAGCTGCAGGGTAAATAACCAGTGGTTATCACTGAAGTAACTGAGTGAGGCAGCCCCAGTAACTCAAATCAAAGGATTGTTTTTCCATCTGTGCCTTAACTCCCATGTAACAAAGCACCTGGACTGGTGGAATGAGTGGCTTTACATCCCTTCACACACTTTGCTGGAGATTCTTGCCTACAGCCCTCTCACCTCCACTCTGCTCCACAGCCACCACCCGTACTCTCCTGGAGCGCTCAGTGCTTTGTTGAGCTCCCTGTACACCCCTGCTTTAGCAACCCCTCCACATCACGCTACTTTGCGATGCTCTGCAGCATCCTGCAACCTAACGCAGTCCCCATCACGCCTCAGGATTCTTTACCTTTGAGGAGCAGCATGAACAATCAGCCCATGAGTAACCAGTAACAGTCAAGCCATGAGTTAGCCAAGGCCCAACACATGCAAGTTTCTCTTCTGCTAGAAACAGAACTGTGAGAAACCTGAACCAAAGCAAACTCAAAACTCAGGGAGTAGCTTCGCCTACTTCACAAGTCATCCTTCAGAAGATGCAGCGTCCCCACAAGAGCCCTGCATTGTGGGTGTCCCCTCCAACCCCAGCTGTCACGTTTATTGTTCTAGCATTCACTAGTGTCCCCAGGCACACGCTGATGGCAGGCAAACAACCCACTCCCGAAGAACAGCAGTCTTCCCGAGTACCCGCAAGTCCACAGACGTGCTATGGACATGATACAGCGTGAAAACTGATCTGAATTAAGCATCCACAGAATCAGTGACCAAATATTGCATACAATTGATCCTCAACGAGAAAACAGCTTGCTTATGTAACACGTTGCTGTATGCTGATCTGGAAGTTTCAGTAACTAAAATTACACTCTAAGGCCTTCTCCTTCAAGGTCTACCCATTCCACAAGCATATGCAATCCTTCAAACTCTTCCGTTTTCTTCTTCATCTTAGGTTTAAATTGACCAGTACGACCCATGAAGCTTCACAAGAACTTCAAGATAACCTACAATCAGAACAAAGACGTTAAAACGTAGTCCAGACCTGATACCATGTATCAGAACAAGCAAGCCAAGCTTAAGTAGTAGGTAGCAGTTTCACATCTGGTTCTAAAGAATTAGATCCACACAGTAATTCAGACCAGAAGCCCTCTGGGAGGGCCGGCTTCCACATCTGAACCCTGCATGTGGGTCCCCAACTCACAGCTATGCCTTTTGGAGACAGGATGCAGAGGCTCAACTCAACAAGGTAGCAGTGGTGTAGCCTGTCTTCCTGAGGAGAGCCTCTTCCCCCCCACCCGATAAAACAAATACTCAGCACGCGACACCACGGTGACCAGGGAAGCTCTGGTTTCGCGGTTCCTGCGGGGACACAGGGGTAGCGCTTCGCTTCTCCGAGCGGCGGGGCCGGGCAGCACGGCGCTGCCTGCTCCGGGAGGGGAACTCTCCTCACGGGCGCTTCCTGACAGCGGCCCCGGTGACTCACAGCGGGAAGCAGCCCCGGCTCCACCAGCACAACCCCTCGCCGGGCCCTGCCCGGCCCACAGCGGCGCCGGGCACCCGGGTGGGCTGAGAACCGGGAGCTCCCCCATCCCCAGGCCCTGCCCCGGCTCTCGGCAGGGCCCCTGCGGTCGCCCCCCGCAGGGCGCTGCCGGTTGCCCGGTCGCGGCCCCGCGGGGAGGCCCGGGCCGGCCCCACGCCCCCTAGCGGCCCCGCCAGGCCCGGCCCGGGCTCCCCGGGGCCACGTTGCCGCGGTGGGGCCGGGCCGCGGCCGGCCGGAGGGGGCCCGGGGGGGGGGAAGGAAGCGGCGGCGGCTCCTCACAGAGCCCGGCCCCAGCGACCGCGGGGGGGGGGGGAAGGGGGAGGCAGGCCCCCCTCGGCCTCACCCGGCCCCGCACGGAGCGGCCGCGGCCCCCGCCCCCGCCCCGCTCCCCCCCGGCCCCGGTTGCGGGCGCGGCGGTGCGGCCGGGTTACGTAAGGGCGAGCGGCGGGGCCGCGCGGTGCGGGGCCGGGTGCGGGGTTCGGGCCTTACCTTGTGGATTCTCTTCAGCGCCATTGTGTGCGCGAGGCGGCGAGGAGGGGCGCGCGGGCGGGGAGGGGGCGGCCCGCGGGGACTATTTTCCGAGGGGGAGGGGGGGAGGAGGAGGAGGAGCAGCGCGGAGGCGGCAGCGCGGGGCCGGACCGGGAGGGGACGGAAAGAGGGGGGGGGGGAGGACGGAGGCGGAGGGGGGTGGGAGGCGGCCCCCGGGGGGTGGCGGAGGAGGCGGGCAGGGGGCCGCGGGCCTGGCGCGCGCTGCCCGGCGGCAGCCGCAGGCGGGAGCTGGGTGCCGCAGCGCTACCGCATCCCTCCGCCCGCTCTTTATGCGCTGGCGCTAGCTGCTTCCCCCCCCCTCCTTCCGCGTATTACTCCGCGGCGCTCTCCCTGCCCCCTGTCCCCGCCGCCGGGATGGAGGAGCGGGAGGGGCGGCGGCTGCTGGGGGAGTGGTGGCAGGGGAGGGGGGGGAGCCGGCAGCGGGGCCTGGCCGGGAGGGGAGGGGGAAGGAAGGAGGGCACGGGGACTATTTGCCGTGCGCCTCGCGCGCAGAACTCTCCAGAAGGGGGAGGGGGAGAGCGCGGAAGGATACGGCTCGGCGGAGGAGCCGCGTGACGCTGAGATCTCGCGAGAAGGCGGGCGGCGGAGGCCAGGCCCCGGCCGGGCACCGTGAGGGGCGGGGCGGGGGGCGGGGCCGTGTGTGTGTCCGCCCGCCCGTCGCCCGGTCCCTCAGCCGCTCGGTGCGCACGGCCGGGGCAGGGCGCTCCGAGGGGCTTCGTGGAGCCCCCGAGCCCCCGCAGGCCGCGAGCCCTGCGATGTCCTCCCCTCTTTGGAGGTTTTCCGGTCTCCGTCAGTTTCGGGCTTTCCGCTGTGATTCGCGCTGGCGGCTGCTCCCCGCCAGGTGCACGGGCCGCCTGCGGGCCTCAGCCCCGGTACCGGGCCTGGCAAAAATAAGTGCCAAGAGCACTTTTAGTTGGTACTGCAACTTGTAAGGCTTTCCGCGGAGTCTTTGGTTTCCGTTCCTTTTAAGGCGCTCCTAGGAAACTCTGCCTTCCTGTGCGTTTCTCTCTTGCACAGCTGGCAGTTCAGTGACTTGTACCAAGTTTTTGTGCCATTACCTGTCCTCACCTCCTGGTACCCCAGCAGGGCTGCTTTCCCCTGTTCTTATTCCCACGTCTGGCAGAGAGGGATGAAAGGCTCAAAGGGGAGATAGGAAAGGAAAGTGAAACACTTGACCCCACGCTGCAAGAGGCAGACCCGAGCTCAGAGCCCAGCTCCAAACCCCCAGGACCCAGACTCGGGTTCCTTGGTGCCGCTGCCTCCCGGCGTCTGCTCCTGCTGACTTTGCTGCCAGCCTTTCTAGAACAATTTAAGATTTCTAGCAGCTTTAGCACAGGGATTGTTTGGAATTAATTTCTCTTTCCTCATCTGCGTTTGGTTTCTCCCCACAGAAATCTGTTGGTTTGGGTGGTTGGTTTTGTTTTTGTTTTGTTTGGTTTTTCAAGTATTTTTGTTCGTTTTGTGGCTTCTTGCTCTTTTCCCTCCTTTCCGTTGCCTTTTGGATTGCCAGACACCCCTTGAGTGCGGAAAAGCGGCTCTGCCCCAGGCTGGGAACCTGCTGCCCTGCCTCGCTGCACCAGCCTCCACCAGCACGGGGAGCTGGAGCTGCTCAGATGCTAATCCCAAGTACTCCTCGCCCTTAAGGCTCCCCGAGCTTCTGGATCAGAGACAGAACTGCTTTTCTCCCAAAGTTTTCAGCTCTCCTCTTTTGCTGCTCAGCCAACACAGTAGTGGGGTCCGATGCTGTCCAGGCAATCGGATTTCTGCTCACTAGAAATGGCACTGCAAATTCCTGCCTTGTGCCCTGGGAGCAGTCCAGGCACGATAGCTCTGCTCCTGGCGTTAACTTGCCCACCTCTTGGCAAGGCCGCTCTGAGTGCTGACAGCCTTAGGGCAGCGTGCGCCTTCAGGTGCAGGACACGGCTGCACGGCCCCGTTGGCCCACGGAGCCACCCGGCTGCCAGGGCAGGACCAGCTCTTACCCCACGCCCGAGTAAAGATGTGCTTCAGGCTTAAGGCAGCAGCTTCAGGATCTCCTCTGGTGCTCGACACAGCTGTCGGCTCCTGTAGCACGAAAACACCTCCAGGAGCTCAGAGCTGAATGCCTGGGATTGCAGTCCTGCGGTGGGAGGAAAGGCAGCCCTCTGCTCCTGCTCTCTCCTAAATCATCTTTCTCATGCTTCTGGGCCAGTTTTCGAAATGCCTTCATGTCGCATCCTCTAAGGCCCGTGCCTTCGCTTTTCAGAGCTCTGGGTTAAAGCTGTCTCTTTCCAGTATTCTCATTGAAAGTATTGGATTTTGTCCTCAAATTGGAAAATTAACTTGGGCTTGCAATACAACAGAAAGATTGCTATTTTTAACTTGCCAAGCTTCGAAAAGTCTTCCCTGAGTAGTACAGCATTGTAAAATACAATCCCTAAAATCAACAATTTTGAAAATAATAAAAAATTGTAAAATACTTTTGTTGTCATCTTTGTACCAGCAATAACTATGATTTCTTACCAGAGGGATCTGGATTTCTCTAAGAGAGAAAAAGTGAAAGCAGAAGAGTCATTTTCAGAGTTGTTATTCACCAGGTCAGTCCACTTAGATGTGCTGAAAAGCAAATCTCAGTTCCAGCTTCTGAGAGTTGGCCTAAACCTTTAGACAGACAGATGATAACTCACTGTAGACCGGGCCTTGTTTTATCCAGAAAGGTATTTTCCTCAAGATTTACAGTTAGGTATTTGCCTGATGTGACAACAGATGAAACATTTTCCCCACGTCTAAAAGTGCTACGGGATGCAAGAAATCCCAGGCACAAGTGAGCGTTAACCCGCGGTCACGGAGCAGGGCCAGGTGCTGAGCTCCAGGATTTCCCCTCCCCTCCTTTTGCTGAGGTTTGGTGTTCAGCCCCTCACCGCCTTCCCGTCTGCAGCACCTTCTTGTTCCCTTTCTCCCTGCTTTCTCCTGAGTTCTGCTTTCTCTTCTTACAGCTCCCTCACCCTACCTGCAGCCTTTCACCCTCGCTTCTCCTCCACCACCTGCTCCCCCTTTATCCCCCCTTACTTCTCCTCCACCTCACCTGCTGCTTTCGCAGGAGTCCCGCAGGTTTCAGTCTCTTTCTGCCCCTGCTCAAACATAAAGACAGTGGGATCAGCGCACACACGCCTACGTTTCCCTGTGTGCCATGTCAGGTGCTGCGCTGGCCCTGTTCTCAAGGACGAGCTCTCAGCAGCACTGGAGAAGAAACTTCAGGCTGTGTCTGCTCTGGAAGCCCTCGGATGCTCCGTGCCTGTGCCAGCCCCTGCTGCAGACAGCATCGCCCATCGGGCTGGCAGTTTGCTGCTGGCCACGCAGCATCCCCCCGCTGCATTTCAGATCTTTCACCTACAGCTTTCTGCCTTCTCTCTGCCGCGGGGGAGCTGCCCCTGCAGACTCGCAGGCAGGGCTGGTGGTCTCACTGCGCTGGGCGATCTTCTGCCAGCGCCTGCCAACGTCGCCTGCTCAGGGTCTGGTGCCAAGCAGCCAGTCCCTGCAGGAGCCAGCCGGGCTCTGCCCGACCCTCGGGTGGCTCGTGACTCCACGGGTCTGCCCCTCGCCACCGCCTGCTCTGCTCGGCGCGGTCAGGTCGCAGCTCTGTATTGGGAAGAAAAATCGACGTGCTTAGACTGAGGCACAAAAAGTTGAAGGAGGACAAAAAGCCTGGCCTAGAAAAAGTTAGAAGGTGAAAAAAAGATAACTGAAGGAAATGAGACAATCAGAAAAGGAAAGCCCCCACGCTTCACCAAGGTTGGGCACATGACAGTGGGCAAGCTGCAAAGAAAAATCCCAGAAAACGGAGCTGAGGCAGTGGGGAGGGAGGAGGGTGAGGGAGGAGGAAGCTCCGCTTCTGAGCCTTGGGCGAGCAGCAAGGACCTGCATTCCTTCGTAGCCACCAACCGAGGGGAATTACATGCCTCTGCAGCTTCTAAAACACTTGTGCCTTTAAAAACATAGGCAGAGGCCACTTTTTTTCCTGCTGCTCATCAGTGTTTCCTCCAGGAGCCTCCAAAATCCCCTCTGCTGGCCCGCGTGGGGGGGAGCCCCGCAGCCAGGAGCCCCACGGCCTGAGGGAATTCTCCGGCCTCCCAGGTCCAGGTGTTTTTAAAAAACTTCCAGAGTGAACTTCTATGTGTATATACACATCAATTGGGGACACTCACCTCATGAAACACACTGTCTTCCCTCTCCTGCTGCAGATCCAGGCTGTCTGTAGGTGCCAGGGAAACCTGCAGTGCAGCTGCAGCATTGTTCCCCCATTGTCCTCCCCGTCAAGAGATGAGGTGGATCAGTATCCACAGCAACAGTTAGCAAGGAGCTGATTCTGTGGGTTTTGTTGTTTGTGGTTGTTTTCTTTTTTTCCCTTTTCTCCCGGATGAGGAGCTCTAGAGATGCTCGCTTTAGTCTTGTAACAGTCCCGTGGAACGCGTGTCCGGGTGTTTGTCGGCGGAGCAGGGGAGGTCCCAGCCAGGAGGTCTGAAATCCAGAGACAATCATTGCTCTACAAGGACTGGGCCCCTTGCAAGGTAGTTTTCCAAGTCAAAGCTGAAACTAGAAGCTAAGGAAGGGGCAAGGAGCCCCGGGTTTGCCCTGGTTCATGGCAAGGAGGTGAAGCTGGCCACCCGAGCCCAGCAGGTGTGCCCTCCATCACCCCCAAACACAGCAGCAAGGGCTCTGCTGCTCTGTCCCGAGGCACAAGCTGCCCTAAGCACGGGTGTCAGTTTGACCCTCAGAACATGACCAGCAGATTGCTGCCTGTAGGAACACACAGCACCGGTATCTTGTAGCACTTAATCCAACCTAGCATCCTGCTGCAGAGCAACCTGGGACGTTAAACTCCAGAGAAAGGCAAAAAACAAACTGAGATGACCAAAAGCAGAATCCACGAGTCACCACCACCACCACCACCTGCTTACCTTGTCCCCAGGAGAACTTCCAGCATTGCTATGGGCTGAAGATACCCTACCGATAAATCTCATCAGCACTTTCATTGATGCCAGAGAGAAGGCATGGTGTTTGTCATCTTTCCACGAAGCACAAAAGACAACGAAAGCAAGCAGGGTTTAGATAATTATTTTTTTATTGTTATTTTTCCCCTCCACAGGACAGCATTCGGGCTGTGGGAGCTCTGTCTTTGCAAGTCCCAGCAAATATCTGGCAGTTCTCTGGCACGCAGTTGTGCTTAAGGTGGATCGTCTCACCCAGAAGGAACTTTTGGCCTCCTCCAGGATCCCTGAGCACCTGGGGCTGTGAGCTGGCCTGGTTCGCTTCGAGACTGCTTGTGCCAGCACCAGGAGGCTGACCGGAGGAAGCAGCCCAGGAGAGGACAAACCCACCTCTCCCACTGGCAGCAGTGCCGGCATTTCACTCAAGTCCAATGGAGTCAGGAAAAAAAGCACACACCTGCGGCTGTGTCCTCGCGTCTGGGCACTCCTTGGGGACAAGGAGAGGGGGAAGAAGGAAAAGGGTAAACGCTACAGTCCTGGACCCATCTCAGCATCTCCCCATGCTCCCGCAGCTCACTCTGTTGTGGATGCACGCGGAGGGGATGTGGGCGCATGGGACCTGCAGCAGAAGCCCAGCAGAGGCCAGTGAGCTGCAGGGTCTTTGGACAACCCCGCGGTGCTACATGCCCCCGCTCCACAGCGATTTTCCATTTCCTGAGTCTTTTGTCCTGCGCTGAATGACTCAAAACCAGAATTGTCATAATTTTAAAGCCTCATAGAAGTAACATCCAAAGTGACTTGCTCTTGTCCTTGGTTAAATGTGTTTAAAACCAAATTAGTACAAGAAATTGAGATTTTTCTTCATTCAGTAAGCATGGGTTGGAGGGTTGTTTGTTTGTTTGTTTGTTTGTTTTCAAACAATGGATTTTTCTACAAGAGAAGAAAAAAGTGTTAATGGAAATTGCAGCGCACAATGAACCAAACCTGAAAAAAAAAAAAAAAAATATTGTGAATTCTTACAGATTCCAAAAGCTTATCTCGCTATTTTGCTGGTGTGGTTTTCATTTCTGATATTTACCACCCCTGTCTTCTCCCAAACTCCTTTTGTTTGTTTGTCTGTTTTTCAATACAAACCAGAAGTTTGTATTCAATACAAATATTCAGTTTGTTTCAATACAAACTCCCGGCCCTGCCCCACAGCCGTGGGCATGGCGCACACGGTGGGGACCCCGGCCAGCCACTGCCACCATGTGAGATGCAGGAGACAAACCTGAGCCCAAAAGTGTCACTCACACAAGACCACTGAGAACTTCCCTGTCACTCAGGGTCAGACTCATCCCTTCCAGCTCCTGGAGCACGTCTTTCTTCCTGGAACAGGAGGTGACCGGCTCACGCTGCCCTTGGAGCTCGCGGCCGTGCCGATCCCAGCAGGAGGCTGGGGCTGGTGTCAGAGGAAGGCAAACGAAGAAGCAGGGGAAGACCCAGAGCTCAGCCCGGGCTGGGAGGCTGCATTGCTGAGGTCTGTATGGGACATTGAGGACCCCAGCAGGGCAGTCACTGAGTGTTTAAATGGGGACAGAGTGGGAGGCTTTGGGGCAGAAATCCAGGCAGTGCTGGCAGTTACAGGAAGACCCCTGAGCTCTTCGTTCCCATGCTCCCAGCCTGCCAGAAACCTCATGGGCAATGAGGTGTCCGTGGGTGGTGACACCAGCGCCTGGCCTCAGCATCACCATGTGTCCTTCATTTGCGAGGCACATCGGAGACCTGGGCCCTGTGCCGGGCTTCTGTGAGTCTGTCCTCTCTTACCACAAGAGCCAACGAACCTCCTTCGTATGCCAGTCCTGACCCAGAAGGAAATAATAAATTTCCTGCAAGGGGGTGAGAGAGGAGGAACAAGGAAAGAAAGACGATACCCACACGTGTGATTACAGCTGTTGGCACGGCTCAATTTTATAGCCTAGCAACCCCAGGCAGTCATGTTTGGGATCCTCCTATGCTGCGATTTCGTTTCCCTGAAGTCTTTTTTCAGAGCTACAATCTCCTGCCTCACCACATGCTCACCTGCTTGTTCATCCCCTGTTTTACCCCCCTTTCATCCACCTTGGCTGTATGAATCACAGTCTTCCAGGATCAGCTTTTAGATCTTCTACCGTGCCTTCATAGCACTGCCCTGGCAGGGTCTGCCCTCAGCTGGGGTTTCTGTGCTGCCCTCTTGCACAGGACAGTCCTAGCAGAGCTGCGAGCATACAGCTGCGGAGGAGAAGGGCGGGCTGTGTAGGCATAAAAACAGCTTCAGGCAAGGAGTGTTGCTTTGTTGAGGTCTCGCTTCCAGGTCTGACGATGCCCCATTGGCTCCTGCAGGCCCACCAAGGGACCCTGTCCCTGCAGACACCGTGCCCTCCTTGCTGCAGAGAGGGGGAATGGCAGGGGCAGCTTTCCAGGGGTCCCTGGGGCTGCCGAACTGACCGGCCAACACCAAGCTTCTGGGAGCTCCATGCCCAAGGCCAGCTCTGCCTGACTTGCAGGCTGGACAAAACCTCCAAAATCATCAACAGCAGAAGTGACCAGAAGGCATATGCATGCACAGGCACTGTGTTCTGCTGTAATTTCACTTGATCTCAGCTTGGTCCGGTCGGGTGCCCACAGGACACGTGGTGGGAGGCCAGAGAAGGCTCCCAGACACCCCCTTCCCTTTCCTAGGTGCCAGCGCAGGGCTGAGCAGTGGCTAAGGGCAGGAGGGCAGGGGGCTGCTAGATGCAGGGCAGCTGGGTGGGGGTCCCAGCAGGAGGCCCCGGGGACCCATGCTGTGAACCCGGTGGTTTAACACTGGGCTGGAAGAGACCTGGAAGAACCATTCAGAGCCTCTTGACGAGCACAGCCGAGCACAAAACAGCTGCTTGTCAAAGCACAACGGAGCAGCTGGGGTGCTTCAGCCTGGAGGGGGGCCAGGGAGGGCTGAGGTCTGAAGCCATCGGTGACCCGGGGAAGGGCAGAGGACCAGGTGCTCCTGACACCACCTGCACAAGAAGAGGAGCAGCCCGAACAACTCCAACCTGAGACAGCTTCAGAGGAAGCACAAAGGGCTTCTCCACCCCGCCTGTGGCTGGGGACTCATTGCTATGGGGCACTGCAGGTGCTGGCAGTTTACAGGGGATCAAAAGAAGACCGATAAATCACAAATTTATCCACTGAAGGTTATTAAATGGATAAAAAGCCCTTCGGGAGGAGGTTTTAGTGCCCCAAGGAGCTGTGTCCAACACCAGGCACCATGTGCAGGGACCAGGGGCTGTGCCCACAGTCTGCCCACGGCTGCAGCAGAGTGCCATGGCACGCCTTGTCACCCCACGAGGGCCTCTGGGTGCCCTTGCTGGGACCTGGGTGCCCCAATGTGAGAAAAACCTCAAATAATTTTCTTCAGACAGGATCTTCTGTGAAGCTATTTTATTCACGACTGCAATGGCAGGCGTCCTGTCAATTAGGAGTGCATTTTAGTGAACAAACCATAGCCTTTTATTCCCGAATACCCGACGCCTGATCTCCTCCCCTGTTTCCTCATTGGCTGAGTACTGCAGGTTCACAAGCTACTTGATGCTCCTCTATACCATATGCGTACAAATTTTCTTTTTTTTTTTCAACCCTTTAATTTCTCCCTTTTTCCTTTTTTTCCCCTTTCTTATGTTTTGAGAACCTGTGATTTTTGTTTTACTGTTCCCACACTGCTCATCCTGTTTTTCTCAAGCTTCTACCTTGTTTTGGAACAGTGAGGCCTTCTACTGCCCACTTATCTACTCAGCATTTCTCCTTATTACGACTACTCAACCACCCTGCAATACAGAAAAGTAATTCTCTACTGCAAAAACACAATTTGGTTTCTCACACCAGGAACCGGACAGAGATCAGGGGAGGCTCCAGGCACGTTCACAGCATTCCTCTACCTTCTCCTCCTACCGCTGTGGGACTTCCTCAGCCTTTTCCAGGTTATTACAAATCCTTGAGTGCCTAACCAAGCCCCTTCACTGGCTAAGCCAAGCCCTGGCTGCAGCCATCTGCTCAGCCCATGGTGCTGGGACCTCGGGGAAGGCTGAGCCCTTCCACAGCTCCAACCACTGCACCGAGGCCCTCCCTAAATTAGGTTGTGCTGCACCAGATCAGCTGTTTTGGATTCTCTCAAAGCATCCAAAATTTGTCTTTCCATGCCTTTGCAGGCACCTTGTTGGCTCAGCAGAGAGCTCGGTTCTTGCTGCATTTGGACAGTGAATTAACCACGAATGGTTTGGGCAGTTCGACATCTTCAGTGACACGATGAGGAGGTTCGGCTGTGACTTGTTCGCCTCCGGAGCATCCCATGATACGATCTCTGCTGGCTTTGCCAGGGAGGTGCGCACAGCCCAAGACGTGGGGCACGGGAAGCTGAGGATGCCCCTTGCCCACCTGTGCCACACGTGGGGCTTTCCATGAGCACCGGCACCGCGGTTAGTTGAAGGCCACGGCTCGTGCTGCCGGGGGCACACCGCCTGCACCCCGGTGTTTAGGAAACCTCCAGGGTGAGACGCCACCACCCTCGCTGGGGCCCGCAGCGTGGGTGCTTTACACGGAGCTGATTTCCTTGCCCAGCTAAATCTCAACCAGCCGTATCACCACCAGCCCGCTTGGAAGTGCCACGACAGCGGTTTGGGGATGTCCCCTTGCTGGTTTTTTAAGCGCCTCAAACCTTCTGGCGCAATGCACACCGTCCTGGGCCTTGGGCGCGTAACAGCACGCAGTGAGGGGGAGCCACAGCCACTGCCCTCAGGAGAGGCAAACCTAAGCAGAGAGCAGCCTGCCTGCAGCTCGCCACCAGCCAAGGCACAAGCTGGAAACACAAGCTGTCGCTTACAGCAAGAGGCCAGGGAGGACAAAGCGTCTGCAGCCGGCCGTGAGGTCTCTTTGCTCTGGTCCTCACTTCCTGTGCTAACGAGATGGCTCTTCCACGCTGCTTCGTTAATCCAATTAGCAACAGCTACGGACTGAGGCTGTGGGGCAGAGGTTGGCTGGAAGCAGAAGTGAAAGGGGCAGAAATAGGGTGTCCGGGTGCTGAGGGGGATGGAAGGAGAGCGGCTGGGCTCCACCACAGGCAGGACAGCCACCCGGCTGCTCGGGGCAGGAGGGAGGTGGGGAGGGGGGCAGCTGGCTCCAGCAGGAGCCTCCTGAGATGGCCGGGGAAGCAGGCGGAGCTGGTCCGGCCCAGGAGGAAGCCATTTGCTCAATGTTTTAGCCAGCCTTCATGTAGGAGAGGCAAAGAGAGCTTTGTCTATACCCACAAGCCCTCCCCAGGCTGGAAAGCAGGTCAAACATCCTGCAAAGCAAGTTTGCTGGGGTTTCTACAAACGCCAAACCACCAACCTGGAGACAAGCACAAGGAGCTCACCACCAGCTCTCTGTGCAGCTGTTCCTTCTGCCCACCCTTTCAGTTTTGCGAACGCTTGAACTGAATGTGGCTGTGGGCATGCCTGAATCAAGGTCCTTGTGCATGCAGCCCCCAGAGACCCCTGGCAAGGGGGCCATGGCTCTGCGATGTGGTTTCCGGGAGGCTTTGCTCCCTCAGCTCCCCAGGGGCAGAGGGGTGGCTGGGCAGGCTGTAGGACCAGGGACTGGCAGGCATGAAGGCAAACCTCAGCAACAAAAAAGTCAAAGGGGGCCTTGAGCACCTCGTCTGCTCTTGCTCTGTGGTCACCACGTGTCCTGCCCCCGTGAGCAGCAGGGCCACCTGTCCCTCAGCCTTCCCTCTGCTGCCCATGCACTTCTCAGAGCCTCCTCCTGACCCTTGGCATCCCTTGTTGGTTCCCACTGCAGCTGAGCCTTGGCCATGGCGATGCGAGGTGCCCTGATACTCCTGCCGTGTGCTCGCTGCCCCTGGAGCTGCACGCGGGGCTGTGCAGCTCCTGGAGCTGGTCGGGGACGCTGAGAGTCGCCCTCCCTGCTAGAAGGAATTCACTTCTGTCAAAGTTCAGCTCAGCCCTGGCATGCTGCCCTTGACAAAATTAAGCTTGTTTTGGTTTTCTTCCTCATCCCAGCCTGGCTCAGCTACTCCGTGAGCTGGTGGAGATGCTGGGGCTTTCCAGAGGTGTAAACTCCCAGATGTCGCAACCTGCGGCATCCCCCTGCGCTGCCCAGGGCCGGATTCCTGCTGGCCAGGGAACCTCCTGGAAGTTCAGCGTGGGAGGGCTCCCGCACCTTCACCCACTGCCTGTGCCTGCCATGGCTCCTTTCATTTTCACTTTGCTTCTCACCGGTTTTTCGGGAACTATGCGGCTCTGCCCTCGGCACCGGGAGCAAGCCCAGGCGCTGCCTGCAGCAGCAGCCTCGGCAGGGAGCCGGAAGCGGAGTCTGTCCGGGCTGGGCACCGCGCACAGCGCCCGCAGCGCACAAAGCCCAGGCAGCTCCCGGCGTCGTGGCCGTGGTCGCTCTGGTGAGTGCACAACGGGAGCCCCTGGGCGCAGAGCTGGGGCTTGGCGTCGGTGGGGGAGCGGGGTGGCCGGCAAGGCTCTGGCTTGCCAGCCCATGTGGGCACTCGGGGCATGGAGGAACCTCCCCAGATGCACACAAAGGAACTGGTAGCTTTGTTGCAAGCTTTGGGGTGCTGGCTGAGCTCTGCATGTGCGCATTTGCTCCCCACCACTGTGCTGGTGTGGGTCCTGGGGGCCACAGCTGCTGCTGACCCCCCCTCTCTGCTGCAGATGTCTCAGGAACCTCAGCGCCGGAGCAGCCCCGCTGCCTTGCTCATCCCCAAGCCCAGGGAAGGGCGAGCGCAGCACGCGGTGTACGTCCTCCTGGCCACCTGCGCCGCGGCGCTGTGCCTGGCTGGGGAGCCCCTGTCAGATGCTGCCCACCGCCTCGCCGCCCACCTGGCAGCCCTGCAGATCGGGGCCCTGCTCAAGGGCTGCTGCTGCCTGGCAGAGGAGATCTTCCACCTGCAGTCCAGGTGAGCCACCTCGGGGCCAGTGCGGAGACAAGGCCACGGAGCACTGCGGGGAAATCTGCTCCTTGTTTCCGTCCCCACAAGTGCCCCCACAGCTGCTCACCATCATCCTCGCTGCTCCCGACTTCCTGCCTTCCTCTTCTCCTCCTGCCCTTCCCCGTGCCTCTGTGGACCTATTGGTGGTCACTCGCTGGTGTCCCTTTTCCCTGGGGCAGAAATTACAGCCCCAGTCTTCCTCCACCATCAGCTTCTGGAGCGCATGGGGGTTTGGGGGATCATCTCCCCTTGGTGACCAGGCTCACATTGCTCTCCTCCAGGCCCACAAGTGCTACCGGAGACCCAAGGTCCCTCCCGACCAGGGGCTGCAGGGTTCTGTGCCGCTCCAGGAGGCCTGGCGGGGAGGTGGGAGCACCCCTGGCTGGGCGCCCCACACGTGGGTGTCAGCCCACCTCGCACCTCCCTCTCCCACCCAGATACCACGGCAGCTTCTGGAGGGCACTGAACGCCTGCTTCCCTCCACGCTGGCACCTGGCCCTGCTGCTCATCGGTGGCTCAGCCTACCTGGACCTGCAGCAGGGAAACAGTCTCAGCCCCTACCTTGCCCTGACCTGCCTGTGCCATCTCCTCGCCCTCGCCCTCGGGCTCCAGGTAAGGCACCGGCACCCTGCACCCCGTGCTCCCCGGGGATGCTCAGCACACGGTGCGGGGTGCCTGGCTCCTGCGGTACAGCCACCCGCATGCTGCCCTGCTGCAGGAGGGACAAATTTCACCTGGCTTGGCTCAGCCCTGCAGAGCTATGCCCTGGGCAGCTCCCTGCCAGGCGTCCACCCGTGGGGCCCCGTGCTCCTGCCTTTAATGCAAGCAGCCGCCCCGTGGCACGGGTACCAGCCCCGCACAGCCAGGGCCCTGCAGAGATGGAAAATGGGGGTTACATCTGTCAATCGATGTAGTCCTTGGTGGAAAGGGCAGCCCACGAGGTCTCCAAAGGGTTGACTGTCATCGCCAGAACGCAGTGAGTGCCGAGCTCCAGGTCCCTCTGCCGCGCTGCGGAGGGCTCTGCCTTCCTCCAGCAGTGGTGGGGCGGACAGGGACCCCACAGGCTGCCCAGGGGTGCTCTGAGAAGGCCTGAACACCCATTGCCACCTAAACAAACACGCAGGGCTGGCGGGCAACATCAGTGGCCCTGGAAATCCCGACGCTGTCAAACAGTGGGATGTCTCCTCCCACAGGCTGGAGGCAGTGGGTCGATGCACAGCTTGTGCTGGGGGTACACGACCACAGAGGTGCCAGGCGCACCCAGCACCACCCGCCTCGCCAGGGGCTGCTGCACCAGGCCCTCTGGAGACAGCCGCCGCTCTCCGTCCCCGCTGAGAGCTGGCTGCTGCCGCTTCCTCTCCTCTGCCTTCTTCTCACATCTTTCTCTCCTTGCCTCTGCAGAAGCCCTCGGTGGCGGAGATCTCTGAGATGACTGAGAAGTCCAAGCAGAACGTCGCTCATGGGCTTGCCTGGTCTTACTATGTTGGGTACCTGAAAATCGTTCTGCCACGTACGTGGCTGTTTCCCTGCGTTGTCAGGCCTAGATAGGCAGATAAGCCTATAGCAGAGCAGCAGGGAGCAGGCTCCAAAGCAGCTTTCCTCACGCAGGCACCTTTGTTCCATGCTCTCTCCCCCCAGGCATAAAGGAGTCTATGGAAGAAATCAGCAGAGCCAACCCCAAGGTGCAGGCATGCAGGGAGACCTGGAAGCTCCACATCTTGATCCCTCTGAGCTGTAACATCTGGGATGACCTGGAGAAGGTTGACAGCAATATCCAGTACCTGACAGACCTCACAGAAACCACCCTGACCCGAGGCGGCATCAAAAAAAGGGTCTACAAGAACTGCCTCTACGCCATCAGGGATGGGAACAACCAGGTATGCTGGGGCCAGCCCCACTGCAGCGCTCAGCATGCCCGAAGGTCTTTGTGGCCTCAAATCCCACACCAAAAGGAGCTGTAAGGGCAGGACAGTGACCCTGCTCTGCTAGAAATGCCCAGCTTCCAGCAGTCTCTCATTCAATGGAGAGGTCCTGCCCATGCTCCCCTCTCTCCTGGCCCCCTCTCTCCTGGCTGCACAGTCCCCACCTCAGCCCTGCAGGCATCTGGGGCCTGCTTAACCCCTCCTGGAACTGATTGGAGTCCAGAAAACTGCAGAGAGCTGAACAGAAGGAAAAAAAATAATAATTAAAAAAAAAAAAAAGCAGTGGATGTCAGGTCTGCAGCATCACTGCCCATCTTCCCATGGGATGGAAAAATATTTCCTTCTGTTACGAAAAGGTGCTTGAAAATTCCCATGTGATTTCCCCTGGGAACCTCTTTTCCAGGCTGGTGATCCCTCAGCCCCCTGCAGTGCGCTCATCTCCTTCCATGTCCCCAGGCACCCTTGGCAAAAGCTGCACGTCAGTCCTGCCGACACATCTGGGGATAGAGGCACGGGCATAGCCCTGCTTCTCACGGGGTCCTCCTCATTTGCCTTCTGACGGTGGCAGTGCCTTGAATCTCTCCTAAGCTGTTTGGTTGACCACCCTCCTCCTAGCTGTGCATTCACCTTGCCAGTATCTATCCTCCTCCTGTGTCCCTGCTCTCCATCAGGGTGCTCAGCCTTCTCTAGCAGAGGAGCCACCAAGGGGGCACAATGGAATGCAAACAAGGGGCATCTCCATGGGGACCCAGCCTCCAGGGGGAAACTGTCCCCAGGCTGTGCCTCGGGCAGCTCTCCAAGCCCCAACACATGGCACTGCCAGGTCCCTGCCCGGCTGCTCGCTCCCTCCCCGTGCGGCAGGTCCAGGGGACGCCAGCGGCCGCAGTCCTTGCCTCCCGCCCCGCAGGCCAGGCATTGTGCGGTGGAGTACGCCACGCCGCTGCAGACGCTCTATGCCATGTCTCAGGACGATTGTGCTGCCTTCAGCCGGGACGACCGCCTGGAGCAAGCCAAGCTTTTCTACAGGACCTTGGAGGAGATCCTGCGAGGCGCCAAGGAGTGCACAGGAACCTACCGGCTCATTGCGTACGAGGGTGAGCGAGCGGGGAATGAGGGCAGGGGTGCCCAGCACGGTGGCCATGCTCTCCAGCCTCTTGTGTGTTGTTGGATCGGGGCATGCAAGGGGAAATCTGCAGGATCCGTACAGTGCTTGGCAGCAGGTGTGGGTGAAGTGACGTCTTGCTGTGGGCCCCAGAGCAGCAGGGAGGATGCTGGCAGAGCTGGTCCCTGCTCAAGTCCCCCCAGGCACCTGAGATGAGCAAGTCTTCAGCTGTGGCAGCAAGATGCTCCCGCAAACGTTAGATATACCAGCAGCCTTTCAGGGGAGGGAGCAGGTGCTGTCACTGCTGATTTTGCTGGGAGAAGTGTCTGGGGCCATCAAGTCCCCCAGCAGCATGTGTGAAGCTCCACAGCACTCCCCAGGCAGTGAGCCTTCCCCTTCACCCTTTCATTTCCCATTTCTGCACCTCTGCCAGGGCAGCAGGGCTTGACAACAGCTTGCTGTTTCTTGCCAAAACAAGAAAATTCTCCTCATTTTTTTTTTTTCAGAGAAATTCAGTGCTCTCCCTGACTGGGAGCAGCATTTCCATCCAGCTAGGTAGTTCCTACCACAGTAGGCACTACTGGGAGCCCAGCACACGGTGCCTGTGTTTTACTCTCCTTCCTGCACTTTGTTTTATTTTATTTGTTCTGGTGTGAGCAAAGGGGAAGTAGGAACCATATTCTGACTTTTCAGGAAATTCTGCATATTTTGGGGCATCTCTCAGAGACTGCTTCCTGCCCAGACCCCTGCCCCAGGCCAGACCATAAAGATGGTTTCATCTTTCTTCTGTTCCAGAGCCGAGTGAAGCTGAGCCCCACTTCTTGTCCAGAGAGATCCTCTGGCACCTGCGGCAGCAGCAGCAGGAGGAGTTCACGGTGTACGAGGGGAGCTCCCCACACACCCTGGCCATGGCCCTGGGCTCAACAGATCTCAGCCTCCAGATCAGTGCCTCCGACCTGCCCCAGCCCCTGCGGAGCGACCACCCCTGAGGTCCCCGTCCTGCGAGCCCCCTCGTGCAGCAGGAGCCTCCCTCGGCTGTGAGCCCCGGCCTCCCGCCGGAGCCGTGCACCCAGCGCTCCCGTGCTTCACATTTACGGCTGACCCAGACCACAGCCCTCTCTCCATTTCCCATTTCCTTTGTTTTGTTGTATATTTCTAATACATTATATTTAGAATCAGAATCACAGAATCACCTAGGTTGGAAGAGACCTCCAAGATCACCCAGTCCAACCTCTGACCTAACACTAACAAGCCCTCCACTAAATCATATCACCAAGCTCTACATCTAAACTTTTAAAGACCTCCAGGGATGGTGACTGAACCACTTCTCTGAATATATATTATTATATTTTTTATTTTTTGATCGGCTTGAATTTTTATCACACAAAGCACGTTTCTCTGGGGTAAGTTGGTAATCACAATCCCTGGGAACGGCACACAGCCTGCCCTTGGACACCCTGCAGTGCTGACATCCCATCCCCGCGTGTGTAGGTGTGCGCTGGGCCCAAGCAATCCTGGCCTTTCAAGGGGCTGGCTTTGGGTTTTCCTGCTGGCCCCAGGCAGGGGCTGAGCCTGTGCCCCGTTCCCAGCCCTCAGCTGCCCGTCTCCTTTTTGCAGCTCCCACCCGAAGGTGCTGGATGCCCCTCACTCTGCCCAAGGTTCCCAAAGGAAGAGTCACGCAGCCTGGGGCAGCTCAGAGCTCACGGGGCTGGGAATGGCCGTGGCAGCACTCCAGCAGGACGACGGGTGCCCTGCCAGGCCACAAGCCCCGTGCTTCAGTGGGCCTGACTGAGAAAAACTGTGTGGCTGGACATGGATGTCACTGCTTCCTCAAGGACCTGGTGGAACAGCTTTGGTGACAGTGGGGGCTCCCAGCAGGAAAGAAGGCAGATCCAGTGGGCAACGTGGCACAGCAGCAGCCATGGCCACAGGTGGGCCGAAGAGCAGCCTTGCTGCACTGCTCTGGCACTGCAGCCTGAAGGGCTCCAGCACAACGGCGCTGCTCCAGCCTTGTTTGCTCTGCGGAGGCAGCATTGGATTTGCCTCTGAGACGTGGCCGTGCCACCTTGTGTCCCCTTCTGAGTGCAGGGAGAAAAGCCTGGGTGCAAACCGAGGCACAGAAAGCCCATGACCTAGCACCTAACCACCCTGTGAAGCCTCTGGGACCACTCTGCTGACCTGGATGAGCACAATGTGGTGACACCTTCCGCACCCCAAGGGTGACCCCCTCTTTAAGGGACCAGCTGCAGCTTGCTCCTCTCTCATCTAAAGCCACTTAAGAAATAGCTCCCACTCATTCTGCCTCACCTCAGCTTCCCTTCCCAGGACAAAACTGCTCGTGGCTAGCAGCTGCCTCTCAGCAAAGAGCCCGGGCAAACAAGAGAGCTCCATCTGTCACGCACCAGGAAGAACAAGATGGGAAATGCTTCTCCCCAGCTCCAGCAAGCTTACAGAAGAGATTTGTCTGCACATTGGTCCCACTGGGATTCGGAATTGGAACCCATTGCAGGATTTGTTAAACCTTAATCTGAAGCCTAATCTCCGGGCATTGCATCTGCACAAAACCCAGAAGTGACAGATGAAAGGTGAGGGACCCCTCGCTGGCAGTGGGGACCACGCACCCCTCGTGCAGAGAGCAGAGTCCTGGACCAAGGGGCCTGGTCCCAGCGCGTGGGCAGGAGGACATGCTCCTGGCTGCCCCACATCACCCGTCTCATTTTGGAGCACGGAGCAGCTGTGAGCACCTGCAGAGACTGGAAACACACAGCACCAGGGCTGAGCTCAGCAGCACGGGCACCGCCAGTCACTGCTGTGAGGGATGCAGAGCCAGCACGAGGGCACCCCCAAGGTTTGTGCCTTTTTTTCCACAGGGATCCTTGTGTGGCAATAGCACAGGCTCTTTCCCGACTCCCTTCAGGTACGGGCGCTTCCCACCTTCCCCATCAGCACCCCCAGCCTGGCTGAAGCTGGGCTCAGCCCGTGAGCAGGGCACGGGCAGGCACAGGAGCCTCAGAGCAAAGCTGACGGTGCAGCCTTGTTCCAGCAGAAACCACGCTGGTGTCCGACAGCTCAGCTCCCGATGCTGCTCAAGAGCAAACCAGGGCCAAGCAAATGGCAAGGTGACAGCCTCCACTGGGAGGGAATGGCAGGCAGGAAGCCACGCTTGCCACTGCAGAGATGGGACAGGAGTCCCTGGGGAGCTGGATCCCTACCCCAGCCCCAGCCTGGCGGACTTGCAGCAGCCGCTCGCTCAGGGCTGTGGGCCCCAGATCCCATCCGTGACCAGGGTGCCCCCAAGGCACCAACCGCCCTCCAGCCCCTCCAGGCCCAGGGTGCTCTCACTGAGCACTCTTCCCCAACACACAGCCTGCCCTCGAGCCTGAGCAACCCTCCTCTGTCCTTGGGATGGAGCAGAGGTGTTAGGGGGCAGCAGACCCCCCCAACCCCTGCTGGGATGGAGTTAAGTTTTCCTGCAGTGGCCCACACAGTACTGTGTCACAGCGATGTTTTGTCTACTGCTGAGCAGTGCTGGCACAGCACCGCGACTCTCTGCAAACCCCCTGGGGCCAGCAGGCTGGGGTGGGCAAGAGGTGGGGAGGGGGCATGGTCAGGGCAGCTGACCTAAACCAACCAAAGGGATGCCCCATGCCTTATGGGGCCACACTCAGCAACAAAAGCTGGGAAAGGGGAAGGAGAGGGAGGGCTTCATTATGAAGACACCTGTCCTGAGCAGCCACTATGGATATTGAGGCCCTGCATCCCAGGACATGGCCATTGCTTGTTGATGGGAAGTACAGTTTTTTTTTTTTTCTTCTCTCTGTGCTTCCTTTTCTTTTTCATTTTTTTCCCTGTTCCTTTTCCCTTTAATTAAATCACCCTTATCTCAACCCATGAGCCTTTTTGTTTTCTTTCCAGCATACTTGCTTCTTCCCCCTCTCTTCTTTCGAGGAGGGGGAATGAGAGAGCAGTTGTGGTGGAGCTTGGCTGCCCAGCAGGCTGTAGAACAACCACAGGCAGGCAAGCCAGAAAGCCCCTCTTTGGGGTCTCCTGCCAGCCAGTGGTGATGGGACGGCCTGGGGGTGAGCAGGGAGGTACGGTCACGGTCAGGGTGCAGGGGAGGAAGGCAGGGCCAGGCACAGCCTGGTTGAGCCAGGACTGGGGCCAGGGTTGAGCTTGGACGCTCAAAGCAAAGGCAAGGCTTCTCACAGCTCTTCCTCGCATCCCATCTGGTTTTGTTAGTGCCATGTGGATATAAATAAGCCCAGCTCCTGTTTGTTCAGAACCACGGAGTTTGCCAGGTTGGCAGTTCTTTCTGAGGCACACTTTGGTCTTCTCTCCTTGCGGATGACCAGAAATTCACAGCGACTGTGAGCTGCCTGGAAGAATCCAGTCCTGCTCCGTGGAGCAGGGGGTTCTTTTCTGACCTCGGGCTGTCTGATGCATGAGTGGTCTCAGAGACTCGTTGCAAAGCAGGTGCTTGGGCTTTTATCATGACCTTATGAAAACCGGCCTTCTGCTTTCCTGCTGGAGATGCATGTGCTGATTACAAGTGTCTTTACTCCTGCTCTTGTATCTTCTTTGCGATGGATGAAAACCCATCAGTGCAGCCTGGGATGCCTGGGACAGAGGGATGGGGAGAATGGAGGCAGAGTGCTCCCTAAATCTTGCCTTTTGGTTTGGATACGGTGAATTTAGGATTTCTTTTTACAGAGGTTGCTTTTTACTGCCTAAAACATCTCTGGAATCTATTTTTTTTTTCCTCTGGAGGGACGTGTGTATTAAAGATCACTACACTGGAAGTCCCAGGAACTTTAAGGCTGACTCTAGCTGTATGGATCAATGTTGAAAGCATCTGAGAGCTGACTTAGGTTTAGGACGAGAAGTGCTTTTGCCTCAGGAGCCAGCTCCAACCCACATGGCACCAGTGGGTGCCAGAAGACAGCAGGAGCTCTGGGCACTCCTCCCCAGCCCTGCATCAGGCAAACAAGAGCCTCTGGTAGGGAGAGCACATTGCCCAGAGCTGCCTTCCCCAGGCGTCCTTTGAGATTTTATAACTCCTACTGCTTTTGCATAGAATTCTTAGCTGAGACTGACATCTCTGTGACTCTGAGTTTAAAGCTAGAGAGGAGAGTTCCCTCTCTTCTGTTTTACTGCTGGGTTGGGGGTTAAGAGGTCAGCACCTATATGGCCCTCTAGAGTCTGTTCCTGTAAAGGACTGAGGTTTGGGAGCTGGAAAACTCATCCAGCTCTTTGGGGAAACCTTGTCCATTTTCGTTATGGCCTATAACGTGTGGTGGCACCTCAGACAGGTTTTGGTTGCTCCTGCTGCAGTGATGAGCAGCAAGAAAACTTAAAATGATAACTTGTGTTGCTCATCAACATTAAAATGTGTCCCTTATCGCACACTGGTTTCTTCAATCTGGCGACTCTTTTTGGCTGTCTTCAGCAATGTCTTTAAATTTTAAAGTCCTCTCAAACACGTCTAGGTATCAATCCCTTGGCATCCAACAAGGGATTCGGGGAACATTGCTACTGACCACTGGGAATTCCCCCCCCACCCCCCCCCATTCCCCCTTGTTCTCACTGGTGTTTAGTGACTGGATCATGGAAAATGTGTTGAGTTTTCCCATTTTTACTTACGTTCCTGGAAACTACTGTCCGCTGTGTCTTGTGCCAAGAATATACCTTGGCTGTAATGTTTCCCCAGGGGGCACGGTGAATTTGGAAGCTTTGAAAGTTTTATGGAGTGGTTTGAATATACATGTTGACATAACAACATAGATCTTCTAGAAGACCCCCAAACATGACCTCTGGTGCTGAGGCAAGAAGGGTTCTCAGCTTCATTTGTGCTCCCACCCACCCACCAAACACATCCTGCTGCTTGGGCCCTGGAGCATTTGGGCAGAAACTTGCTGATTTTTTTTAAAAGGACAAATTCTGGATGCTTGCAAATGCAGGATGCTTCTGTATCTGAGGCAGGAGGAGAGGAGAAGTCAAAGGTTATTCCTGAAGCCTGAGAACAGCTAAAAACATTCAGCAGGACCTGCTTTTATTTGTGGCCGTAGGTCTTATACCCATGTAATTTCTAACAAGTAGGTCAATTTGTTTGATAACTGTGAAACTCCCAAGCAAAGAAGGCTTTGGGTATGATGATGTTTTACAGCCAGCTTTGCAGCGGTGTTCACTTCGTGAGGCTGGAATAAAACAAATTATTGGCAAATTGGCGTGCATGGAATCAGGGAGCTCCAAGTGCTGCGATGGAGAAAAACGTTCTGCAGAAAGGGGCTCGCAGGGCTGGCGCTCGGTAGACGTCCCACAAGGAAGCAGCCGGCGGAGGTGAGCAGCAGTGGCTGTGCAGCGGTGCTTTGCTGCCCTCAAGTGCTGCTTTGTAGCGGTATTCAAATCGGCAAAGCCTGCAGCTTGCACTGCCAAAGTTTGGTGGTCGTGCTTCAAGACAGGCCTTTGCAAACACGCCGATTATTTTACCTTTTATGTAGGAAACTTCCCGCTTGAAAAGTGGGCTTATTTGAAGCGATTGATTTAAACAGCGTGTTGACCAAGTGGTCTGTGGTTCAAGTCTGGCATACTGCAAAGCAAGGGAAACGGCAGCTCGGTGCTTCAGCTATCAGCCACTCGCAGACCTCTGGGGCTTCAGCTGGCTGTTCCTTACCTGCCCTGCTGTCGCGGGATCCCTGAGCTGACTTTGTAGTCCCTTTCATTTGTTCTTCCCAGCAATTCAGGGGGAGAAGTGTAATACATGTGGTGAATGGGTATAAATTAAATTTGAGAGCCACCAGCAAGACAATCCAGAAACCTTCATGGGGCTGACTCGATGCTCTTGCATGCTGTAACTGCAAGCTCACACCTGAGCCTTTAAATTCTGGTGTAGTGTGCATGGGGTTAACATATACACCAAGCCCAGCACCCCAGTTTTCAATTGAATTGTTAGCCAAGCAGCCAAAACATTAATTTATTTCAATTACTCAGGCTTGCCTCTGCAGTCCTATTTCCCAAGCTGTTAGTGCTGTCACTTATGTTTAGCAGGTAGCATTAGTGGCTGTGTTAGACTGAGTAAGGTCCCCAGCATGACTCAGTTCTCACAGAAAGGTGCACAAAGAAAGGCAAAAATATATGCAAAGCTCACGTAGGGAAAAAGGGTTATTTCTGTGAGATGGGCAGGGGTCACAGAGCATCTTACTTGATGTGTGCTTCCCCCCCCCCCCCCCCCCAGTGAGATGCAGTGGAAGCTATTGACTTTTTTCCCCTCGAAGCAATTTCAAAGGATCTGCCTTACCCAACACCTGGGCTTGTCTAATCCTTGCAGCCCGTGTCTGTGCAGAGGCAGACTGGTGCTGTGAACAGCTGTGCACTGGAGAGGGACAAGGGCACGGTGTTTCTTCTCTCTCGTGCCTGGTGCAGTACCAATGCCTGCTGCCAAGGAGCGGTTCTGTGAGGCAGACGGGTGCTTCCAGAGCTCCAGATCGCAGCGCTCGACTGAGACTCGTGGTGGGTAGCTGGGAATGGCCACTGAAGGCATTTATTTTTCTTACAGTAGGAGGTGAGTCTCTTTGAATTCAATGGGAAGTTCCATCTTCATGTTCCAAAGGCCAGCTCACCAGCTCTCTGTTCCCAGCAAGGGCTAACCCATGGAATTATCATGGGGTCTGCAGAGCCACCATGTGGACTTGCCATAGGGGTTGCAGGACCACCACACCAACCCCCACAGGAACACCCACGCCTCACAGCACTGGGTGAGGGGCACTGCTGGGCAGAGAGCAGTGGCCCCAGGGACCCCTCTACAGAGGTTCCAGCCCAGGTCCCTCTGAGCAGTGGGCTGAGAGCCTGGTCCAGTGGTCTCCTCCCAGACAGCTCAGTGGAGTGTTTTTTGCACTGGGTGCAGGAACAGAGCCACATCCCATCCCGGCCATATTCCCTTCAGGTACTTGACTCCCAAAGAGGCTAACTCCCATTCCAGCCATCCTCCCTCCAGAGGTGCATCCCTGTGACACCAGCCTCTTCTCAGAACGAACGTACTCACACAGAAAACAAACTGAGAGCAGGTGCCAGGTGCAAAGCCTCCTGGAGGAAGCCACAAGCCAGCACAGCACAGGTTGGAAGACAACATCACATTCATGGTGAACCAGCCCAAATACCAATGAACAAAGTGTGGCAGCAGGATGCTGAGTCAAGCACAGACAGATCACTGTTTGTATGTGCAGGGGATGAGGTGTTCCCTTGACTGCCCTTCACTGAAAAAGAAGCTTTATTCCTCAAGGCTTGGGCCAATTTTTATTTTTTTCCAGACAACTCAACAGATGGAGCAGTAACTAGATTTTGCTTTCATTAATCCATGGGCAAAATACTGCAGAAGAAGGGAAGTAGGCAGGCCTGCAAGTGCACCTGTGCCCATCAGTTTGCACTGCTCCCAACAGCTTGGGCATCCTTTGCTGTGGAGCTACCACAGGAAAAGATGAGCAGGAACCACACAAGAGCAACATGCCACATCATTTCCACTCTTCGGAACAAAATCAGGATGGACACAACTGAGACAAAGCAGTTCTTCATGCATTTAATCCATGGCAACAGACCTAATTTGCAGAAGGACTACACATCTCCAGCTCCTCTTTGTGCAGAGCTCTTGGGCAATGCTGCTGCAGCTGGGAGAGGTCAGCCAAAAGCCATGTCCACATCCCTGCTGCTCTCTGCCCACTTTTCTCCCTTCAGTGAGCCTCAGTGGGGAAGGGAGCATTCTCCATTTTCTTTCACTCCCTCTTTACATACACTTCCTTTGTCCCACCTTGCTCTTTCCATTCCTTTTACAAACTGTATCGAAAGCACAATCTCAGCTCCTTACATTGAGATGTTCCATTTACAGGGCTATAAAACACTCATAAATCAATACTAATATCATTGTTTAAATATGAATATATATATATTGGAAATAGAAGACCCTGTCTACTCCTGTTCCCTGGGTGGAATGAAAAGTAGCCTTTACCCTGAAAACCGTATCAGCACATGAATCAAATTCCTGCATTGCCTGTTTGTAGCTATTAGCATCTGAAGAGAGATTCCACTTTCTGTAGCACCCAAGCAAGCATCCTGCCTGTGGTTTCCCCAAAGACCGACACCAAACATTTTGGCTCTCAAACCAATCAAGTGGTGCCAAATGCCCCAGACAGTGGTGTAGTGGCTGCTGAAGGAGAGCTGAGTCCCTGGAGGCCCTGTTCCACATACCAAACCCTGCTGTGCTTTTATTGTTTGGAAACTGCAGCTACACTTGATAACTTGGCAGAGACACAGCCATCAACTAGGTCACTTGGATACAGTCTCTCCATTGCTGTTAAAGAGCTTCCCCATTCCTAAAGTCCTCTCACAGGGTAGTAGCAGCTGCTGATTCATCCCCCTCTTCAGGAAAACAAAATGTGAGAGCTGGAAATGCAGCCAGGCAGAGCAAGAGGCGCTTTTTCCATCCTACAGCACTTGAGAGGAAGATACATAGGGTTTGTATCTCTCTCCATGCGCTTGCTCCAGGGCAAAGGAGGAGCTGAAGCCATTTTTGCTCCTGAATGTGCTACAGTAAAGTAAATACATCAGACTGAAGCCAGAGCATATCTCCATGGTACTGGGGCCCGAGGCAGAGATGTTTTCTTGGGGCCATCTTGCTTTGGAAGGAGACAGCATTGGCAGCAGTTTGCTAGGACTGCAGGTGCTGTGTTGCTGGGGCCCTGCTCTGCCTTGACGCAGGGCTTCCAGGGTTACTGATTTCTGCCGGCAAAACGCACATCTACTCAGCTGCTGAGAAGGCAAAGCAACATGAGTAACCTTGCTTCAGCAGCTACAAAGCGGGCAAGGAAATGTGCTGAGACCTAAGATGGGTGCTGGGAGCTTTTGTCTAATTGCCTCACCCTGAGCAACCTGCTGTGCTGGCAGCAGATCCCTGCAGAGAAACCACCCCAACAGCTCGAGCCACAGCAGCCTGCTTAGAATCAACTGCCAGTCCCAGCCCCTAGAAAGTTCAAGGCTTTAGTTTTGGGGAGTCATTCTTGTTGTTTCTTCATCAATTTGGTTCAGGACTCTGGTGCTAGGGTCTGCCAAGCCACTGTTTCCACCACACTTGAGTGCCTTTGCCATGGAAGCACACCCCAGCTCCGCAGAGTTCTCCTGAAAGGCAGACACACGTTCACATCTGCCTGAGGGGCGCAGGGCAATGACACGTCCTCTCATCCCACCGGCGCTCCTGGGGCACTTGTCCCAGCACCCGGGCAGGGAGGCAGGTGCCACAGCAGTCCCACCAGTCCTGCTCGCAGCCTTCCCTTCCTCCTTCCCTTCCCTTCCCTTCCCTTCCCTTGCCTTCCCGGGCCGCCATCACAGCACGGCGGGGAGGGACGGGCCGCCCCGCCTCAAAATGGCGGCGTGCAGGGCCGGCCTCTCCCGCCGCCCTGAGCCGGGGCGGTGCCTGCGGCAGCATGGCGGACGATAAGGTGAGTGGGGCGGCCTGGCAGGCCCGGCGCGGCGCTGCGGGCACGGCGCTGCAGCCTGTGTGTTTCCCTAGGATCCGCTGCCCAAGCTGAAGGACCTCGCCTTCCTGAAGGGGCAGCTGGAGAGCCTGCAACGGCGGGTGGAGGACGAGGTGCACGCCGGCGTGGGGCAGGTAAGGAGGGCTGAGGCCGGCCGGCTCTGCTACCCCGTCCCGTGCCGCAGCCTCACTCCTCTCTGTCCCCGCAGGATGGCTCCCTGCTGGCTTCTCCTTTCCTCAAAGGCTTCCTGGCCGGCTACCTCGTAGCTAAACTCCGCTTCTCGGCAGTCCTGGGTTTTGTGGCGGGGACGTGCACCGGCATCTACGCAGCGCAGAACTACGCCGTGCCCAACGTGGAGAAGACGGTCCGGGACTACCTGAGCTCTCTGAGGAAAGGTGGGGACTAGCGAGGGGAACCTGGCCGGCAGCGGCTGTGTCAGTGGCACTCCTGGGACAGGCAGTGGGGCAGGAGGTTCTTGCAGTGCCTGGACACGTCCCGTGTGCTGCTCCTGCCCCTTGGACAAGGGCTTCGCACCAGCCTACCGTTGTGAGATGCCCCCAGGTCTGGTTACGGGGTGTCAGTAACCAGTAACGGTGAGAGGCAACCACGCCGTTACCCCCAGCAGCTCGGACGTGTCAGCAGCCAGCTGGGTGCCAGCTGCCTGCTCCCTTGGCCGCTCTCTCTGCAGACCCCCACCGCTGTCACTGCCCACCTGCCCTTCCACCGAGCAGGCGCCCTGCCCTGGGAATGTGCTTTGTGTGGCTTCCTGGGGAGACTTCTGCTTCTCTCCTTAATGAGAAACAAAGCCATTCCCTTTCTCTGTATCAGAAATGTAACAGGTAATGTCCTGTTTTAATCAGGTTCATTAAATTCATGGTATTTGCTCTCTTCTTGAATGTGCCAGGGTGTGAGTCTATCTGGCCTCTCCCCATTGGCAGCAGCTCATCTTTGCTGGCTGCTACTTGGAAATGGGTATGTTTGGTAAAGCCACTGGCACTCTGCTCAGCCCTGCACCCTGGGTGCTGCAGCGGGGGCTGTGGGGACTGATGCTGCTCTTGTCTGTGGCTGTGTACGGCTCCCATGCTCCCCTCCTGACCCTGTGCAAGGTGGATGGCGCAATCCCATTCAGCTCTTCATCCGTCGTGGTTCTCATCGAGCTGACAAAGCTGGTGCTCTCCCTCTTCTTCCTGCTGACCTGGGACCGGCAGCTGCTGGGAGTTGCCATGTCCTGGCACCACGTCGTTCCCTTTGCCCTTTCTGCCCTGCTCTATGCTGCAAACAACAATCTGGTGGTTCACATGCAGCTCTTCATGGATCCCAGCACCTTCCAGGTCCTGAGTAACTTGAAGATTGTCAGCACTGCGCTCCTCTACAGCCTCTTCCTGCGTCAGAGACTCTGCATGCGCAAGTGGTTGGCACTCTTCCTCCTGATGGCTGCTGGGGTGAGCTACAGCTTTGGAGGCTTGCAGGACCCGCAGGACACTAGCAGCCCCTCCAGGATGCAGCTGCACATCACGCTCGTGGGCTTGTTGCTGATCTCAGTGTACTGCCTGATATCAGGCTTGTCTGCTGTCTACACAGAAGCTATCCTGAAAACCCAGGCTCTGCCTCTCAGCCTTCAGAACCTCTTCCTTTACTTCTTCGGGGTCCTGCTCAACTTGATCGGCCATTTCTGGAGCAGCACAGAGAGAGGTTTCTTGGAGGGCTTTTCCTCCTGGGTGTTGGTGATTGTGGTCAGCCAGGCCTTGAACGGCTTGATCATGTCTGTGGTCATGAAGCACAGCAGTAACATCACCAGGCTCTTTGTGATCTCCTGCTCTATCCTGGTCAATGCCATACTGTCTGTCATGCTCTTCAACCTGCAGCTCACCCTCCTCTTCTTCGTTGCTGTCTTGTGCATCGGCCTTGCTGTTCACTTGTACTATGGGGTCACATAGCTGTTGCCTTCCTGCCCTGCATGCACCAGGGCAGCCTTTACTTGTTACTCAGGGGTGTTCGTTGCTTGTGCTGGGGCTGGCGTTAGAAGCGTGGTGGTGCCTCTTCACCTTTTCATTGGCGAGAGGTGCCTGAATGTGTTACTGTTGGCCTAAAGCAAATGCATATGAGGGCACTGCTCAGCATGCACATACCCAGGAAGCAAGGATAGTGCCCTGCCTGCATTCTGTTCCAGCCTGGCCAGGACTCCATGCCATGAGGCTCCTGCTTGATCCGGTGGACCCAGGCTCTACAGTGAATCCTGAGCCCCTTGTCATGCAGTACATCACAGTCAAGCTGCTCCCCCCATCTTCTGCACACCAAAGCACACTCCCACCCCCTGTGCCAGTAAATGCTGTTGCAGGGTTAGCTCTGGTGTGCTTCTCATGTGCATGTGGCCAGCCCTGCTGCGTGATCCCTGCCAGAGGCACCGGCCTTCTGCATGGCACAGCGTGCTGCTGCCTGAAGAGCCCTGCGCTGTGGCTGGGGGCATTGCTCCCACCTCCTCTGCAGTTTTCCAGCCTAACCCTCAACCCAGCCCCTGGCTGAAGATCTGGGGGGTGTTGGGCTTCATTTGCCTGTCCTGGGCGCAGCATTACTACCCGTGGACAGTATGAGGGAACTGTTTTGCCTGCTTTTCAAAGGGGAGACAGTGCCTGAATTTGTACAAATGCTGTGGCTAGTGAATTCCTGGTGGGCAGAAGTCACTGCTGGCTCTGGTGCGGTTATTAAAGCTGTGTTTCAACAGTGTGCACGTGTTTGTCCTCCCTGCAGGAAGGAATCTCTGTCACTTCACAGAACCTTCCTCTAACCCCGTTTGGGGACACATCTGATCCGGACACTCCTTGGTGAGGGGACACCCACTTTATTGCATGTGGCTGCGCACCCGCAGCCTGAGCCCTCCCATGGTGCGTGCTTCAGCCTTGTGTCTGTGGCTGCCTGGTGCCACGGAGGGCCCTGCCTGTGCTGTTGAGAAGCCAGCACAGACTGGACCAGAGGCTTTGTCCTAGGAGCAGTTGTCGCTGTGACTTGTCTGTCCCCTGGCAGCGGGGGTTGAGGTGGCAGGGAGCCGTGGCCGCGCTGTCCTTGCTGTCAGGGCAGCTGTGCCCCGCATTCAGGGACGCTGACTCAGGGTGCCTGTGTGGTGGCATCAGCTGAGCCGTGGCTTTTGGCTTCCCGCAGCTGCTGGTTGTGTGCAGAGAGTTCCACAGCATCCCGCAGCACCTCCTGCAGCAGCGCCCGGTACCGGTGCTCCAGTGCCTCTGCCTGCTCCTCCGCCTGCTGCCGCTGGTCCTGAAGCACCTGGGGGGACACCCAGGGCCCCCTGGCACCCTCCTGGCCCCCACAAGTGGGGTGGTGCCAGCAGCCTGGGCTTGGTGCCCAGCCCTCCCTGCCCACCTGCTGCAGGTGCTGTCTCCAGGCCTGCATCTCCTGCCAGTGGCTCTGTAGCAGGGCCTCCAGGTCCTGCTCGGCCGCCTCGCGCTCCCTTCGCGCTGCCTCCAGGCTCAGGCGCAGCATGGCCACCTCCTGTTGCCAGCGAGCTGCATCCCACTGCGCGGACAGGGGCAAGGACAGGGATGGATGGCTGGGATGGCTGTGAGAGCCTGGAGCCCTCCAGGTCCACCTCTTATGCCTTGTTCTGCCTGGGGCTCTCCTGTGCTCACCTCCTGCCCCAGCGCTGTCCCATCCCTGAGCTCCCGCTGGAGGAGCAGCTGGTGCTGAGCCTGCAGCCGCTGCCTCTGGGCCTTGGCCATGGAGTATCCAACCTCCAGGGACAGGCATGGCCAGCACCGGCTCCCTGCCTGGCAGAGGCAGGGCCATGGGGCACGCTGTGAGGTGCTGAATGTGGGGGCACCTGGCGGGGTCTCGCTCACCATGTGGCCCCCAGTCAGTGCCCACTGCTCCTCCAGCAGGCTTTGTCCCGTGCTCCCTGGGGCTCGGCTGGTCCCTCCCTGGCAGCTCTCACTGGCCCTTGGTGCTTGGTGGGGAGAATGAAGTAACGTAAGCAGTGCCCCCTGGCATGGGGCACCTGCCCATCCCCTGCTCCTGACCTGCTGCCTCCAGGCTGGCACCATCTGGGGACATCTGGGTCCCAGGCTTTTGGGCTGGCGCTGTGGTCCCTGCAGAGATCAGGTCCTGTGGAAGCAAGAGGAGACGTTATGGGTACCCCGGCATACCTCGGTACTTCTCCTGTGCCCAGGTCCTCCCTGGGGGAGGTGGTCATTGCCTGACCTGCACCCACCTTGGCACTGTGCTGATGCACCTGGTTTGTCCCGAATACCTTGGTTGCTGCCTGCTTCTTCTCCCACCTTTGGCTCTTCAGTACCTGGAAAAAGGAGCTGGGGATGCTGGAGACTTCCAGACGCGGACACACCTCACCCAAACCACCCTTCCCCCCATCAGGTAGCCCCCGGGTGCTGCCCTCAGTGCTAGGCGAAGGCCTGGGACACCGGAGGATCAACACCAGGCCGTAGGGTGTCCAGGGGAGCTCCCCCACCTGCAGCTCACGCAGGGCTCTCTGCAGCTGGGCCGCTGCTCTCTCCTGCTCAGGGCCGCCAGCTCCAGCCAGCAGCTCCGTCCGCAGCCCGCGGATCTCCTCCCGCCGCGCCGCCACCTCTTGCGCGGGGTCCCAGTGGGTGGGCGACACTGTCTTGGCTGCCCCCTTCACCCGCTCGGCCAGCGCCAGGGCTGCCAGGATCTCCTCCCCGGGGGTGTCTGGGGGAGCAGCAAGTCCTGGGTGCCCAGGCAGGGGATGTGGCATGTGTGAGCATGGGGATGTTCCCGGGCTGGCACAGCATCGCTGCTGGCAGGGGTGAGCTGGTGGCTGGCACGCTGCTGTGTGCCACAGCAAGCAGGGGGACGTCAAGGGCAGCGCGGTGCAGTCCCAGTGCTACCTGGCAGCGTCACACACAGCAGCAGGAAGGTGAGGCTGTTCCCCTTCAGCAGCTGCTCCACGATCCAGGGCAGATCCCCGGTGCCTGATGCCAGGATCGTGGGATGGGGCACCCTGCCAAGAGACCCCCCCAGGACGGGGCATGGAGCCGGGCACGCGGTAGCAGGACCAGGCAGAGCCACAGCTCAATACATACAGCTTGGGACAGGGTCCTGGGAACGCCAGGATGCGGAGAGCTGAGCGCTGGTGCCTGCCGCCCTCCAGCTGCCGCTCCACGGTGAGGGTGAAGAGGCTGCAAGCCCTGGGGAGAGGCCACAGTGAGCGGCACCGTGCGGTGCCTGGACCAGCCCCTGCCCCAGGCCCTGCAGCGGCCTGGCCCTCACCCCTGAGCAGCCCAGTGCCCGTCTGCTGGGGGCTGCCCTGCGCACTGCGGGAGTGGAGCGGGGGCAGCCCCCAGCCCCCACATGTAGACACTGATGGCAGCTTGGGCGTTGGGCACAGCGATCTCCATTGCCTCCTCCACCATCCTGGGAACAGAGGGATGTGAGCAAGCAAGGAGGGAGCCTCCTGCCTCTGCGTGCCCAGGCCCCTCGGGGGGTGCAGCTGCCACCGCGGGGCACCAGGTACCTACAGGCCCAGGGGTGCGATGTCCATCACCTGCAGGGCTCGGCCGTCAGGACGGAGCAGGTCCCAGGCTTTGCCCTCAGCACTGACCTGGAACAGGGCTGTGTTAGACATGGGGCAGAAAGAGGCAGCTGCTGGCACCCACCAGGACCCTGTGTCACAAGACAAGGGGCTGGAAGGGAGAGACTTCGGGTCAGGGAAGGCCAAAGCCCCTTGGGAACCCCCCAGATCTGTGTAGGGCTCGTACAGAGGTTTCCCACGCCTGGGGAGCCCTGTGAGGAGGTGAGGAAGCCTGAGATGCAAAGCTCTCCAGTCCTGCGTGCAGGACTGGGCACCAGGACTGCAGCAGTACAGGGTCCGGCCAGTGGCAGAGGTACAGGACCCCCAGCTCAGAGCACCCCATCCTGGCCAGCCCTGCTTCCATCATACCTGGACCAGGCTGACTGTTTGCAGGCCCGGTGTGTCACTCCCTGAGGCCTCCAGCTCTTGGAAAACGGCTTCAATCACCTGGGAACAAGCTGGTCAACCTGGGACCTGTTGGCTCTTGGCACCCATGGCTGGTTCTCACACGTACCAGCAGGACTGGGGGCAGTCGGCTGATCCTGGAGCCCAGTCGCCCACTGGATGTTCTGCCACCTCTCCACAACCACCCCTGTACCCTCACCTGCCAGACGATGCCCTGGAGCGGCAGCTGGGTCCCAGGACCATGCGGGTCCCACAGCAGCAGTGACACGCTGTAGCCAAGGGGCACCAGGGCTAGCTGGGGTCTTGCCAGCTCCAAGGCCTTCTCCTGGTAGGAGAGATGAAGACAGCAGAGCACGGGTGGCGTGGCACAGCCGGGACAATGAAGATGGCCCAGCACGGGGGGCATCAGATCAGATAGCACAGCACAGCTGGTATGGCACAGGTAACGTGTCACAGCACAGCAGCCACATCCCAGCACCCCGGAGGAAACGGGGAGGGGGTGAGAAACACCAGCAGAGTCACATATAGGAAAAGACCCAGGACCCAAGCATGCCTGAGGAGCCAGCAGCGGTGCTCAGCACCTCCTGGACAGGAGCCTGGTGGGCTGCAGGCGTGCCCCTGGTTCCCCTGGCTGGGGATGGGGGTGCAGCAGGACATGGGGCACACGGTACCTGTCCTGCATCCAAGTGAAAGATGCCATCTACGGTCAAGCAGCTCTCCTGGCATGGAGTGAGGGCAATAATGTTCAGCTTCCCGGCCATCCCAGTATGGCCAGCACAGGGTAAAGGAAGGACTGAGCACACTGGGCTAGAGATGGTGAGGGTGACACAGGGGGTGGGGGGAGACCCCTGTTCCTTCTCCTGGTGATCCCCAGGAGCCCCCCTTCATCCACCCCCCCCAAAGAGATGGACCCAGAGGGGTGTAAGGCTGATCAGCCAAGGACTTCAGCACCCATCAGGGTCCTGCATGGGCAGGCATCTGCTGGGCAAATGGCTGGGATGAGGCTCCCTTCTGCCACCTGAGTCACCAGGGTCCCTCGCCCCTTGGTGCCCCCGCCCCTGCCACTCTCACCTGGATCTCCTTCTCTGCAAGAAGTAGTTGCCGGGGGTCTCTGCTGCTGGCCCCCCAGCTCCCTCCTGGCCCTGCAATGGAGTGTGGAGTGTGGCCACCCTGCCTGCCCTGGCTCTGCCCCCACCCCCCCCAAACCTTCAACAGCTGGGGGCCAGGTCCTGGGGCTTCACATTGTCCCCAAGCCCTCCCACTGTGACCATGGTGCTCAGAGCCACCAGGGTGCCGTGGATGCCCTCTCCCCACCAGCTCGGCTGGCAGTCCTGGCCCCAGCACTACCTGCAGCCTGGTGGAGTCCCATGGCCGCTCGCACGCACACCTCCTGCTCGGCCTGTGGGGACACACGCGGCACAGGGGCAATAAGCAGGGTCCTGCCCGAGCACCCACCAGGATCTGGATGTGCCCCTGGGGCCACTGCATGCAGAAAACAGGAGGCAGCCACCCCCCAGCCACCCTGTGATGTGCCCCACTCACCTCCCCAGCATCCATGGCGAGCTCAGCACCGAGCTGCCAGGGCAAGGGATGGGGTTATGCGGGGCGATCATGTTCCTGTGCATTATTGATGGGTATCAGGCACAGCTGCGTGGGCAGAGCCAGGCGGGAACTGAGTCCAGCCTGGAGGCACCATGTTCTGGAGGCTGAGGTCTTTCAGCCTTGCAGATCATTTGGCGTGGGGCTGTTCACCAAGTGGTGCCCCCAGGATGCTGCCAGCCCTCCGGTGCCATCATGTGGGGCGAGCAGTCCCAGCACTGTGCGTGACTGGCAGCAGGCTGGCAGTCTGCCCTGGGTGCCACCTCCCCACACACCCTGTGGCTCAGCTACCCAGAGCATGCTCCCAGCTCCACGAGCCCACTGGGGCCACAGGAGGCGAGCAGCTGCCTGGACCCACGCATGGCCTCAGCGTGCTCCTGGCTCCCAGAGTGACATCTTTGCAAGCCAGGGACAGGACGTGAGGGAACTTCAGTTACGAAGGTTATCTAGGTTATCTAGGCACAAGAAGCAACCACAAACCACAGGCTCACACTCACCGGACATCGGTCATACCAAGACAGCAAAAAAGGAAATGCTGAGGCTGGGGATCCTGCCGCCTGCTCCAGGACCCTGCACCCTGCTCCAGCACCAGCCTTCAGCATCACCACGCTCGTTTCCTGCTCACCGCCTCGCCCAGCCTGCGTTTGCTGGCAGATCATACACACAGTACAGTGAAAGTGACACCAAAATACCCAGGAACAGATTTTAATGAGAAGGCAGGACAGATCTGGGGGACAAGCACTGCTTACCCACAGCCAATCCCTTCCTTCCCCATCCTCCCCATTCCCCCACGCTCGTTCCTTCCGCAGCTGCCCACCATGACGCCCTCCCCATGCACTCTTTTTTTATTTTTTATTTTTTTCCTGCAGTCCCCCAGTTTCCCTCAGCATCCCAGTTTGCTCTTTCCTGTGAGACGTTTTCTGATAACCCAGAATAATCCAATTTCGTTCTTATTGGTTACAAAGGCTCTGGCTGAACCTCTCTGAGGTCCCATGTGAGGATTTCATCCACCAGTGCCCTAAGAGCACTTTGAGAGGTCTTTGCTGCTGTCTTTGTCACCTCCTGCTCATTAGGGTTTGTGTGTAGAGATGTTTAATTTGTTGGGTGGTTTTTTGTTTGCTTGCTTGTTTTTTCTCTGTCCCTTGTGTTTTTGTTTTTTTCCTCTGGTGCTGAATAGCCGTGAAGCAGACATCCAGGCATCCTCACCGCTGTAACCCCCAGATCAGGAGAGGCAGAGGACAGGCTGGGGGGCACCGGGCTACAGGAGAGCTGGAGGTGCAAGGGGGCATCGTCAGCCTGGGATGGGCCTTGGGGGTCTGTGAGCAGCCTGCAGAGGTGCAAACACGCTGGACCCGAACTTCTCTTGATCAGGGCTGACAACACCAGAGGGGCAATGGGTGTAATCTGGGACTTGGGAGGTCAAGGTTGGATGTAAGGAAAATCTTTCCAGGGACAGAGCACAGCAAGAGGGCAGGTTGGGGGCCTCCCCATCCTCGAGGGTTTCCAAGACTCAGATGGGAAAAGCCACCGACACTGTGAGACACCGCTGAGGACAGTCCTGTCCCACAGGGAGCCTGGATGGGGGGAGAGCAAGAGAGCAAGAGAGCCCCTCACGAGCACATCGGGCTCCTGAGAGCCTTCTCACCGAGCTCCTGGCCGTGCAGCCCCTGGGGCTGAGCAGCAGTGGGGACAGCCACGCGTCTCCTCCGTGTCACGGCCAGCCAGCCAGCCCCGGCCACGCAGAGCAGGGCGAGGGCCGTGCAGACGGGAGCGAGCACCGCGGCTGTGTTGCAGTGCAGCACCGAGGCAGGCACGTCCCTCACCAGCGTGCCCTGGTAGTGAGGGGGCGAGTGGCACCTGTAGTCCTGGGGCCAGCCCTGCCTGAGGCACCCCGTGGCTGCCAGCGCCTGGAGGGCCCCAGCCCCGGTGCAGGTGCAGTTGTAGGGGTTCCCAGCCGCAGACACGTCCTGCAGGTTCCCCAAGAGCTTCGCCTCGTCCCACGGCCACTCCGTAATCAAGTTGTTGTCAAGGTGGAGGGAGCGCAACGTGGGGTAATTCCTGATGGAGGGGGCGGCCAGCAGCAGGTTTTGGCTCAGGAGGAGAGTCTTCAGGGAGGGGAGGGAGATGTCGACAGCATGGAGGTGGTTGGAGCTCAAGTCCAACACTTCTAGACCAGGAGGCAGAGGTGTGACGACTTTGTCCAAGCCGGTGTTGGACAAGTTAAAAATTCGGAGGGACGCCGGCCACTGGCAAGAGGAGGACGGGCTGGCCACGAGGTTGTTCTGGCTGAGGTCTAAGTGCTGGAGCTCGTGCAGCAGCTGCACGCTTTTGCACACACCGTGGTAGGACGTCAGGTTGTTTTCTTGCAGACTCAGGACCTGGAGCTGCGGGAAGGCCCCCTCGCAGAAGGCAGGCATCAAGTTCCCATCCCCAAGGCTGTTCTGTGCCACGTCCAGGGAGCGCAGAGCTCTGAACACCTTTCCGATGCCGCAGGGCAGGCTGGTGACGTTGGAGCTGGTGACAGACAGCTCCCGCAGGGTCCCCAGCCAGCTGCTCAGCTTAGAGAAGTCGTGCTCGCGGCCCGTCAGCGGGGCAGATGTCACGTTGTGGAAATGCAGGGACAATATGGGCAAGTTCTGCCCAGCCATTGCATCCCAGCTGCTCCTCCCCAGGAAACTGCAGCTCTCAAATGCCATCTCCTGCACCCGGGTGTAGGAGAAGAACCTTAAGACACGGGCGAGGAGGACCTCGGGCACCAGGAGGTCACCAAAAATGATTTTCCTGATTTCAAGTGTGCTGAGCATGTCAATGGTGGAGGGGTCCAGGTCACTGATGGGGAAGTCAACATACCTCTGCAGCTCTCCCCCCTGAAACTCCACAACAGAGGCCGCGAGGCACTGGATGATGCTCCCTGCATTGTCCTGGGACAGCTTGTAGCACAGACAGTGCTCCTGAGTGCGATTGAAGAAACACCTGCCTTCCGCCTCCAACAGCACCAGCCCCAGGAGGAGGAGAACAGCCACCCTCATGGCAAGCAGCCTAGAAATGAGGAGAGCAGTGGTGTAAGGCAGGGGCAGCCGAGGGGACCATTCAGACCAACAGAACGAAGGGCTGACTTGGCCAGGATCAGCACTGCAGAAGCATCCTTCATATGGACACCGAGCGGCACTCATCGCCCCTTCCAGCTGCTGGTGGGTCCAGCATGCTCCACCAGCACCCGTGTGGCTACTCAGCCGTGACTCAGGGCAAAGCTCCCAGCCCTTCGCAATCATCAGTGCAACACCCAGGAGCTCCACCTGTGCCACCCGCTCCTCTTTGGCACTGGCCGACCCCAGAAGCAGAATTTCAGTGAGACACGGAGATAGGGTGCAGACATTCCTGTCTGTGAGCAACCAGGAAACTTCACAGCTCAGGAGCAACCAGAAATGCTGAGTTACGTACAGCAAAGACAGATCTATTGGTTTGAGCGCAGGATGGGACAGCCACAGCTCTGTTTGTTTCTCTGTGCAATCTGGGGCAGGAAATTGCAACAGAGAGCTTCATATTTTCCTTTTTCTCACCCAGGGATCTGATTCATTACCAGCCTCAAAGAGGAGAGTAGAAAATAGTCTCTGACAGTCTCTGTACACCCCCGTCAGCATCAAGTATAACTGCAGAAAAGATTAAAGGCTCCCAAGTATGCACTGACTCAACTCTGCCAAAGAAGGGTGATGGGAAGGAGCCTCAGGGGGTCTCTAGTCCAGCCTCCTGCCTGGAGCAGGTCTGTTGCTGGCACCAGCCCAGATCAGCCACAGCTTTTCCTGGCCAACCCTCCGAAACCTCTGAGGACAGAGCTCTCACCTGCTCGGTGCTGCCATGCACCACCCTCCCCAGGGGGACCCTGCTCCGGGCCCTATCGCAGCAGGAGCAGCGCTCGGCAGGGGTGGGCTGCGCTGAGACTCACCGGCCAGCTCCAGACTGAAACGCTTCCTTGCCCGGTGGCTGCTTCCTCTAGCTGCTGCCAAGTCCCAGCCGTAGGTGCCAAAAGCTCTGCAAGTGCTCAGCTCTCCTGCGCCTGATCCTCCCCTGCCTCCAGCCCCGTGAGGCCACGGTGACCGCAGGTGCCTCCCAGTTGCTGTTTGCACATTCGCAGCCCTGTCCTGCTGAAGCTGAGTTCAGTGAGCGCCTCCCGCCCTGATCACCGCGCTCGGGGCAGGCAGATACCAGCAGCAGGCTCCTGAGCGCTGCAAGGCTCCTTCCGAGCGGCTTCCTGAGCAGGATGGGGCCAGCGGTGCCACGGGAAGCAGCAGCCGCCCAAGTTACTTCTGCTTTGCTTCCCTGTAGCGAGGGCTGCCCTGGGCTGCAGCTGGAGAGGAGTTCATTTACTGTCCTGGGAAGGATGGGGAATGGTGTGGCAGTCAGTGGCCCTAAAATGTGCTCTCAGGACAAGCCCCAGCACACCTCTCCCTCCAGGTGCTCTGGGCTTGCCATGCCCTGGAGCCCACTGCATGGTTAGCACCCAGCAGGAGGTGATGCAGAAAGGGAAGGGGCTGCGATGCCCTGTGTCCAGAGCATGCCCTGTCCCCATGTCCTGTGTAGGATGGGGACAGTTACTGACCCAACGTCCCCCGCTCCCACCACACATGGCAGCGCTGTGACAGCACTACCTGAGGTCAGCCTCTTGGCTTGGCTGAGGAAATGCCCTGTGATCGCCCACCCCAAAATGTCAATGCTCCTCATCAGCAGCCACAGGCCGCTAGGCATTCAGAAAGATTGGTCTGTCAAGGACTTTTTCTTCCACAGGGCTTCCTCTGCCTATGTTGGATTTCAGAATGGATTTCAGAGAGAAAATGAAGCTGCACAGCAGGAAGACGCAGTTCCCAGTGTGTGGTTAACGTAGTGCTGCAGAACGACACAGTCAGCACAAGAGCAGCTGGGTTGCAGGATGCCTGCGCCACGTGTCCTGGCACTGTCTTGCTGGGATGGGCAAAGGGAAGATCTCCTTTTTGGCTGTTATCTCCCTGTGGTTCACTCTTAGTGTCTCAGGGAGGCTCTGTACTGCTTTCACTTCCTCCCCTTGAGCAACCCCATGATTCTCCTTCCACGTTCTTGAGTTACATGGAACTGCTGCCCTGCACATCATGGAAAAATCACAGCAGATGTCCTGAGCCCTCCTCACTCCTTGCTCTGGTGACAGACATGGCTCTAACCACCATGACCTGGTACCTTTTAATTGTTTCCTCTTGCTACCCAAATTCCCAAATTCCCCCAAAGATCTACCAGAAAATAATTAAAAAAAAAAAAAAAAGGAGCTTTGTCTCCTCAGTGGTCAGCCACACTTGGTTTCAGTTACATTTGGTTTTGGAGATTTCCTTTGGGTGACGACTTTCTGGTTTTTATTACCACTGTGGAAGATCCCAGGATACTGAGACCAACAATCTGACATGGCTGCTGAGTCTCTGGGCTATTTTTGGCTCCAGCAAAAGTGAAACCTGGCCCTATGGGGATGGAAACCTCTCCTGAGGCTGGAGACTGACCAGTTTTTCTCCCTGCAAGGCCTAAGGAATTCTTGGTAGCGTCCCCTGCCTGTGTATACTCGTGTCTATGTTTCCAAGCGAAATGGAGACGAGGTGATGGCCTGCAACAGCTGCAGCCCAGCGCTGGGCTGGAGATGGACACCGCACGCTCGCTGTGGCTGAATCACGGGGCTGCGTTAGAAACGAGGGCACAACACATCCTGCAACAAACACCCTGCTCTTTGAAGGGCTGGTAAGAGAGCAGCCCAGCTTGCAAGGGATGTTGAAGGATCACCAGGCCCAACACTGTGTGTGAGAATGGAGCCTAAATTAGACTATCCACAAGGTGCCCAGCATCTGGAACACCTCCAGTGACGGGGACACCACCGCGTCCCTGGGGAGGTCGTGCCCATGACTGATTGTTCTCGCTGTAGAACGTTTCTCTTACATCAAGACAAAACCTCTCCCAGTGCAACCTGTACCCACTGCCCAGTCCTCTCCGAGCGTCTCCTTGTAGCCAGCCCTTAGATACCGGCGACAAGCCCCCCCCCCGAGCCTGCTTTTCCCCATGGTGAAGAGACCCAGCTCCCGCAGCCCGCCTGCCCCGCCGGGCGGATTCCCCAGCCCCTGGGTCACCCTAGCGGCCCTCCTCGGGCCGCCCCCGAGCCCACCCGCGGCTCCCGCAGCCCCACCGCCACTGCAGGGCCCGGACGGGGCCGGGCCGCTCTGATCCCGGCCTCGCCCGCAGGCGGCCCCAGGGGGGGGAGGCTCCGAGCTCCGGTCACGCGGCGCCGCGCCCCGCCCCGGCCTCCTCCTCCTGGGCCTCGGCCTCCTCCTCCCCGCAGCCATGTGGGGCCGGCGGCGGTGCGGGGCCGGGCCTGGGGCCGGGGGAGGCGCGGAGGAGCTGCGGGCCCGGCGGCGGGAGCGGGAGGCAGGTGGGGGCCGGGCCGGGCCCGGAGCCCCGCGGGCGGCGCCTCGCGTCCCTTCTCGTTCGGCTTCCCCCCTCCCCGCGGGGCCGCCCTTCCCCAGCCGCCTGCCGCGCTTTGGGCTTCGCGGGGTCTCTCCGCGGCGTGAAAGCGGTTCTGTCCCCGCACACGCGCTCCCTCCGTCCCGGCAGGGCGCAGACGGGCGCTGTGAGCCCCGGCGGTGTGCGGCGCCCGCAGCCCCGCGAGGTTTAAATCCGGCCCCGCGTCCCGCCAGCCCTGCGGGAAGGGACCGGCGGCATCTCCCCGTTAGGAGGAATGAGGCAGTCCGGTGGGGTGGGACACGCCACCGGGGCGGGTGGTGACGGGGACCGGTTCCCTCGCAGCTCTGAGGAAGGCCCGGCGGCAGGAGCAGCTGGTCAGCAAGCGGCTCCTGCGGGAGGACGAGCAGGATGGAGCCGAGGGCCTGCTGCAGCCTCTCCCGGAGGACGAGGTGAGAGCGTGACATTCACACTGGTGATGGGGGCCCAGGGGTCTCTCCCAGCCTTTGGGCAAGGTGGTGGAACCACCGAGGCTCTTTGTGAGCACCTGCGACGCTACCTGGGTTACTTTGCCTTTAGGGTTAATGGCATGATCCTAACACTGGCACTTAATTTTTGGACAGGTCTCCGAGCTGCTCAGAGGTGTGCAGAGGGGTTCAGAGGACAGGAAAACATTGCTGAAACGCCTCCGCCGGGCTCTGCAGGACAAGGAGACTCAGCAGAAGTTTGTCAGGTCAGCCTGGGCCTGGCACTGCAAGGCCATTTGACCCACTTGTCCTGTGGCTGTGTCTGAGCGCATGAGGCAGCAGGTAACAGCGCCCTTCGTGTACCCCCAGGCTGGATGGCAGCGTCCGGACGCTCATCGGGCTGTTCACCGGCAATCTGGCTGACGTGCAGATGGAGGCAGCCCGCTGTCTGCATGAGCTCTCCCACTCCAGTGACGCTGCTGTGGCTGAGGCGTGCATGCCAGTGACCTCCTATCTCCTGACGTACCTCTCGGGACACAGTGTTGAGTTCATGGTAATGTCCATGCTTGGGTTTGCCAGGGCTCTGGCTCCCAGTAATCCTCTGGTAGCGGTTGGGTGGCAGTAGGACCCGTTTTGGCCAGACTTTAGTCTGATACGCTTCATATGGAAGCGCAGGTTTGAAGGGCCCTCTGTAATTCCCTAATCCAACCTTCCCCGTGGAGCAGCACTGTCCCCAGAGCTAGCCCAGGGCAGCTGTGGCTGGCCAAGTCTTGAAAGCCCCCAAGTGTGGAGATGCCCTTGGCCGTGCCCTGTCCCAAAACCAATCGGAGTTTGATTCCATCATGTTTACACCTCCTTCCACATAGCTGCAGACTGCTTGTGAATGTTGCCAAGCCTCCTCTAGGCCAGGCAAATCCAGCCCAGCACTCCCAGGCTTTTTTGTAACCCTCTGCCCCAACACAGCTGTCCTGGCAGCCTTGCAGACATCACCTCGCCTGACCTGGGCAAACCCAGGTGTAGCTTCCTCAGCACCAAGTACAGGGGAATAACCCCATTTCATACTCTGCTGTACCCATGTGCTCCCAGATCACAGAGTCATGCCTTGTTTGCCATGAATTCCCCCACATAGCCCCATGAGCATCTGTCCTCTTCAGTCCCAGCTATGTCTGTGGGACCAGGAACTGCAGGCTCTGGCTTTTGGACTCCATCCCCAGATGTGTGGTCTGGGCTCCTGATGCAGCCTGGGCCTGCGCAGGAGGTGCCTTGGTGCAAGTGTGGTAGGTAAAGCAAAAATGCAGGTTGTTCAAGGAAGAGCAGAACGCCTGCGGTTCCAAACTGCAGAGTTTGATCCAGGTAAAGGAGCGAACACTTGGGGTGGCTTTGGGGTTGCTGAGTGATTTGCCACTTGGGTGCCTGCAGATGCTGTGGCTGGACAGGCAATGGAGTGCCGGGGGAGGTCCCTGCAGAGCCCTAGGTGGTGGAGCAGAAGGCTGAGGTCCTCAGCCAGGACTCATGGTGAGTGGTCAGTATAGGGAAGGAGCCATGCCTGGGCTGCAGAGCTTAGACGGGACAGGATCAGAGCTCAGGGATAAAACGGCACAGCTCTAAGAGGGTGGTCACGTTTATAATGCAGTACACAGGCAGTCTCCAAGAGAATACTGCGGAATTAGAGGGGTTTCAGGGAAATACAATAGCAGCAATTAGAAGCCTGGAAAAAAACTCAGAATTGAAGTGATGTTCTGCTAGTCCCGACATGATTAAGAGAACAAGGATAGATTGAAGCCAGTGGGGAACAGGGGTATCTGGGAGGGTCCAGCAATATCCACCCGTGTTTGTGCCTCTCGAGACAGCCTCTGTCCTGTCAGGTGAAGGGTGACCTGGGGTGCAGGGACCCCGAGGGCTTGCTGGCTGCTCTGGGTGCCCAGGCAGGCCAGGGTCCCGCTGGGGAATGTGGAGGGGGTGACCTGGTCTCTTGGTTGTGTTTCAGGAGCTGTGTTTGTACACGCTGGGCAACCTGGTAGTGGAAAGTGAAGCTGTGAGAAAGCAGCTTCTGCCTCAGGGCATTATTCCAGTGCTGGCATCCTGCATCCAGGTGGGTAGGGTAGCTCAGTCACACTCTTCCCATGCCCTGCCCCCTAAAAGGACCTTTTCTTATACCCTTTAGACACTGGCTGACAGGACCGAGTTGCTATTCCAGCTGGGTAGAGATCCTTCTGTACAGGACTGTGCTGTTGCAGCAAGCGAGGGCCTCTCACAGGCTCCTTGCACTGCTTTTTAGGGGCTCAGGTTACCACCTTATGCCCTTATCAAGCTGCGTGTCTCACGTTGATAACTGTGGCTTGCAGGTAAAGTCTCGAACACAGTGAGCTACAGACTTTTTCCCTCTGCACGGTTTGGGTTCAGCAGGTTTAGGAGACCCACACAGTGAGCAGTGCTTTTAGCTGCAGATCTAAACGTGCAGAGCAGCAGTGCTGCTGTGGTTGGGCTTCTGAGTCCCTACAACTGCAACCCCTGAGTATGGGGCCGGGGGGACAGCTCAGCTTTGGCTTGGTTCAGTGTTACATGAAGGTATTGCCCTTTCACTAGCATGCAGGTGATGCCCTGGGACCCCTTGCCTCTGTTGTGTGGGATCAGCTTTGTTCTGTTTGGTTGCAGTCCCCGCATGAGGCTGTGCTGGAAGGTCTGGGTTACGTCTTGTCACAGCTCCTCCAAGCCAAGGAAGCTCCCACAGAGATCATACCGTGAGTCCGAGCTTTGTACCCTGCATCGGGATGGGCCCTGGGGCCCTGCGTGGTATTTGCGTGCCAGGGACGATGATGCATTTCCCATCCCAGAGATACTAATAATTCAGAGCAGAATCCTACAGGAACTATGCAGGCTTTTCTGCAGATCAGGGTGCAGGGCTTGACTCTTTTCCTTCAGCCTAATCTGAGCAGATGGCTTTGGTATTTCAGTAAAGGACAGTGTTGAGTAGGGTAGGCCAACGGGGAAATTCTGGCTGCATTCTTCCTGCTAAGGAAAAGATCAGTTTGACAGCCCTCAGTGCCAAAAATGTGCCCCCAGCCAAGGTGTTCTGAGAGCCCCCAGGTCCTGCCACTCACAGAGACAGCTTGCACATGCCTTGCGTTGTGCTGTGGTGGTGCCTGAGTCTGTAGCCCTTACCTAAGAGCCTCTTCCAGGAGTGTATTTGCAGCTGCCTGGCAGCTGGGGACAATCTGCCCCATCGGTTGTCTGTCCTGCCTGTGCTCTGGTCAGTGCCTCCATTAACTCTGCTGTTCTGACCCCAGCTTGGTTCTGGACTCTGTTCTCCCCCAGCACATGCTTCGACTGGTTTGCTCTGGCCTCAAATTTGGGACAGGAGCTGCTGTGGAATTTGCGTGGTGTCTCCACTACATCGTTTGTAGGTAAATGCTCTTTTATCCTCACTTTGATATCCCTGGGGGCAGACAAACATAGAAGCATAAAGGCTCTGCCAGCTGGAGCACAAGCCTGTGTGGAGCCCCTGGTTGTGGGTCTCGGTCCTGGATTGCTTCCCCTCACCCCTTTCCCTTTGGAAAGCAATTTCTTCCCCTCCTGGGCATTCCCGGTCTCAGATTTTAGCACAGCGTGTTTGCAGGATTGATGAGTTTTACAGGGTGATAACAGGTGACAAACCTGAGGCTGTTCCTCGTGCCCTAAAAACCCCTTGATCGCCTCCCACGTTTGGATTTGTGTCCTGCACTTCCCAAGGCGAACTCCCTAAATCTCTGAGCTTCTGGGTTTGGTTCAGTGTCACTTGTCCAGGTTGGCTGCTGCCAACAATCTCTGCCTGCCTTGGTGTGGCTGTTCTGCTGGTGTCATCTCGCAGCAGCCCCAGCAGAGAGAAAGGACAGTGTGGGTACTTGGAGAAGGATCAGAGCTTGTTTCCTGGCCTACGTAGCTAATTCCAGTGGATCTGTTTTTCCACGGGCTTTTAAACTTTCTCTTAAGTATCTGCTCAGAAACAAGCTGCTATTTAAATGTGAAATAAACCTGGTTTCAGAACAGTTCAGGATTTCCAGGCCCAGTTGTTCGGTGGAGGCTGCAGCAGCTCCCTGGCTGGGTGCAGAGAGCAACTGTGCTGTCCCTTCTCTTTGCAGCCATACAGCCAATGCCGCGCTGGTAGCGCTGGGGGCCGTACCTGCTCTCACCTCGCTCTTGCGCGACATCGCTTCTGAAATCTCCCAAAGCATTCCTGAGGGCCTGGAGCTGGTAAGACATGGGCAAGAATACTGTTCTTTCTCTGCCTTGCTTTGGGGATGTGATCCAGCTGAAAGGCGTTGTCTTTCTCACTCTCTAAGCTCACCTGCCCAGTGCTGCGGTGTCTCGGCAATCTGCTTGCAGAGGAGACAGGATGGGAAGCCCTGATCCAGGACGAGCGCTTGCTTGTGGCCCTGTTCGTAGTCATGCAGTGCTACCTCCAGAAGCACCCCTTCATCATACCGGAGTGCCTCTGGCTGCTGAACAACCTCACAGGTGAGTGTCCCTGCATGGCCGTGAGCAGAGCTAGCGCTGCTGCTGCCAGGACCGACTTTGACTGCTGGCAGGCTTGGAGCTCACCACATGGGGAACCTCCCAGCAGAGCTGCACCGTGCAGTGGCACAGCCATGAGGGACTGCCAGGTGATGTCTCAGTTTATACAGATGGCAACGCTTTTAGGGAAACAGCAGAAACACTGCTCAATCAGCCAGGTTCTTCCCTTTATGTATGTTGCCTCGATTCAGTTCGCAGGATAGGCTTTGAGTTTAGTGAGATGGAGTGGGTGGGAGCTGTCTGTCTTCTGACACCGAGTGTGTCTGAGCTGAGGTCTGTTGTGGGCTGAGTGTGCCTCGTGCTTGCCCAGAGCGGTCAGGGTGCGCTGTCTGTCCCTCCTGCACTGAGGCACTTTTATTAACGCGTTCATTCTCTGCCTGTTCCAGCGGAGGAGCCCTTCTTCTGCTCTGCTCTGCTCTCTCTGGACTTGCTCCCAGCCCTGCTGCAGCTCCTCCCATGTTCCCAGGCAGCGAGCGTGTTGGTAAGACCTCGCTTCGTGCCCCTGAGCTGGGGAAAGCTCTAGACTTTGAGGAACGTGAGTCCTGGGCGCGCAGTACTCAGGCTTGGGATGGCAATAACAGCTTGGCAGAAAGTCTGCTGTGATGGTAACATCCCCACCTGCATCCCCTGAAGACACTGCCTCTGTCTTGTCAAAGGAGCTGTCCCCTACCTGATCCCACTCCCAGGCGCCCAAGGCAGATACTAACGTAGGTCCGGGCCTGCCAGCACCTGGGGTGGGCCCGGGGAGGCTGCTGCCACCTTCTTTTGGAAGACTCTGAAGGTGGAGGGCTCTCAGGGTGCTCTGTCAAGGGGGGTGTGATTGTCACTGCTAGACAGAGATCCTGCTGAGATCTCCAGGGCATGCAGGGGGTGGGGATGCCCCTTGGTGGGGGCAGGACCTCTGGGGAGGGAACAGGGAGCTTTTGGATCCCTCCAAGGGCTGTCAGGAATGCCATCCGTTAGCAGAACATTCCTGGCTTGCTCACTCACAGCTTCTCCGCGCAGGTCCTGACAGTGCTGTGCAACGTCGCAGAGAAGGGGCCTGCCTACTGCCAGCAGCTGCACCAGCAGGCTGTGCTTCCCCCGCTGCTGGGCCCCCTGGCGCTCCCGGACCCAGAAGTGGTGGGGCAGTGCCTGGAGCTGCTGCACCTCCTCTTCCTGCACTGCCCGCAGGTAGGCCGGGGGTTCGTGCGCACAAACACAGTGTGAGACCTTAAAGCAGTGGGTGTTGCTTAAACACATTCCCCCCCCCTTCTTGATACTCTCCTTCAGCACTCAGATGTGCACCTGAAGCAGGGTGGGGAACACTTGTGTGACGGAATTGGAAGTCCTCATGTCTCGGGGAGGGGGGGTGTTGCTTTTTGTTGACTATAACTGGTTTCTGAGCAGGTTTTTTGTACCCTTTAAAAGTCAGTGAGTACTATGGGGGATTATTTTGCTCCACTTGAGCTTTCTTCAAGATCCATGCACTCAGAGCAGGGACCCACATGGCTGGATTTACCTGCTCTGGACTCATGTCTGGCAGGGCTCTGGCGAATCCCCTCAGCCCTGATCCCTGCACCATACAAGGGATCAGCTGCAGCGGGTACTCAGGGGTCCCAACCTTCGTGTAGCAGGCGGCCAACCTCCTTCTCACTCCTCTCTCCTTGCACAGGCTGCTGTTGACTTTGTCAGTAAAGGAGGGCACCAGACCCTCAAGCAGCACCAGAGCACCCCAGAACTCCAGGAGCGGGTGCAAGCACTGCTGGACATGGCCCTGCAGCCACCGGGAGCCTCTGTCTTCAGTTCCTCACCAGCTGCATCGTCTGCCTTCTCCTAGACTACACAGCCTTCCCTCCTGGCCCAAGGAGGAACAAACAATTCACTCACTGCCCTGCTTTCCTGCACCAGTGCCCAAGGGCTGGTCAGGCAGTCGGGCTAACTGTGAGCAGCAGTGCTGGCTGCGTGGAAATGCTGGTGCTGGGTGGGCTGTTCCTGACTCCCCTCCCTGGTGTCCGTGTCACCCTGTGGGCACCATCAGGCTACCCCATGCCTCCCTGGTGCAGGGGCCAAGCTGAGCGGAGCTGCAACCAGTGCAGAAGGGCGCTTGTTGCGGTGGGGGCGGAAAGACAAACCCTGCTGGATTTGCTGATTCCTTTTGGTGCTGCAGTTTTAAATCCAGCACACAAAGCTCTGGGTTAAGCATATATGTTTATATGATTGATAAGTTAAGGACACATTTTACATTAAAGATCATTGGTAAAGTGTTCAGCACGTGCACATTCGGTGTCCATCTTCACACCTTGCCTTTCACAATGTTCTCCAAGGCCTTGGCTACTTCATCCACTGAAAGGTTATCCAGCGACACGCTTTTCTCCTTGCCAAACTCTGCAGAAAAGAGGGAGGGTGAGAGCAGGAGCCTCGTTCTTTTTGTCTTAGATGAGCCAAAGCCCTGCCAGGGCCTTAGCCAGTGTCACAGCTGATGTCTCATCACCATCCCTCAGCATCTAGCACTCTCCAGTTACCTCCCTGTGTGCAAGTTACTGTTTCCACCTTCCTTGATCCCGTTATTCAGCCATTCCCTGGGAGAAACCAATGCACCCTACCATGTTTGCTTACCTCTTTCTGTTAGCTTGTGGTGCTGCTGAGCAAAGGCCGCTGTGCTATCTCTAAGCTACCAACCTGGTGGCGTTTGGCCCGCTCACATCGAGATCCTCACTAGCACCTCAGTGAAACAGCGCTGAAAAAACCATCCCTGCTGCTGCTGCAGCCCCTACCTGAGGGCAGAGACGGGCGCTAACGCTTCGGTGGCCTTAGCACAGCCCTAAGGAACTCGCGTTTAGCATTGCACATCTGAAGGGACGTTTGTAACCTTGGCTGACACAGATGGCCTCAGGGGACAAAGCCTTTTTAGGGGGCCTTTCCTGCTCCTCCGCGGTGTTTCACTGAGGACGCAGAGCGGGAAGAAAGAACAGGAGCGTTTTTTTACCGCCTCCCGGGGTCCCCCCGCACCACCCCCACGCCGAGGCGCCGCCGTCCCGGGCACGCGGAGGGCACTCACCGTACCGGGCCCACAGGCGGGGCCGCACGCCGGAGCACTCGCGGATGAGGATGGGGAAGCCGGGGTTGGCTTGCTTCAGGGCCACGTAGTGCTGCTCGATGAACTCCCTGTGAACGAGGCGCCATGGGCAGGGCAAGGCAAGACAAGCCAAGGTCCGCGGTGCCGCCCCCAGGACCCTCCCCGAGGCCCCGGCCCGGGCCCTGCCCTCACCTGACGCCGTGGCTGCCGGCCGAGCTCTGGCACAGGTGGACGCGGAGCTCCCGCAGGCCGCGGCCCAGCCCGCCGCTGAGCCCCCTCACGGCAGCCGCCGCCATCTTGTGCGCCGTGCCTGCCGCGGGGCGGGGCTGCGGGGCTGGCCAATCGCCGCGCGCGCCCCTCAGGAGCTGGCCAATCGCGTGCGGGGAGGGGAGGACGGGCCAGGAAGCGAGGGGAGCTTCCGGCACTTCCTGCGTAGCAGCTGAGGGGAGCGGAGCGCTGCCAAGATGCCGGAGCGGGACGGTGAGGGCCGGGGGCGGTGGCGGGGGGGTGGTCAGCACCGTGACAGCGCCCTGACAGGGCCGTGACAGCGCCGTGCCCGCCCGGTGTTGTTTCGGTGCCTGACCGAGCCGCTCTCGTGCTGTGGAGGTGGCGGCGGCGCGGGGCCTGCCGGCGCTGCGGGGTCTCTGAGCGCCGCCCCGCCTCTCTCCCCGCAGGTGAGCCGTTCTCCAACCCGCTGGCCCCCGATGGGCACGATGTGGACGACTCGCACTCCTTCCACCAGTAAGCGCTGCGCGGGGCTGGCGGGTGTGGGCTGGGGGGGGATCCCGGGGCTCTGAGGCCGCCTCTTGCAGCTGAAGGCTGGGAGCGCCCCGCGGGACCCCGGGCCTGGCGCTGTGGCTCCTTAGAAGCGCTCGGGCCGGTGCAGCTCTCTGGGAGGGGGCAGTTATTGTTCTTGCTTTTCCCTGCAGGTCCAAGCTGACCAATGAAGACTTTCGGAAGCTTCTTATGACCCCGCGGGCTGCACCAACATCGGCGCCACCATCCAAATCTCGCCACCATGAGTGAGTAGAGTGTATTTCACAGAACTGCGGGGCAAAGCACAGCCTTCTTCCCTCTGGGGTTCTGTTCCCATCCAACTTACTCCACTGTAGAATGTAAGGGGAAAACTTAAAGGCCTATGCTAATAAGCCTGCAGATGGGGCCTGAGGAGCAGACCTCCGCCTTGGGTCGTGCTGGGAGCTGTGCAGGTTGTACACGTATGTTATCGGAGTTAACTGGAGAAACAAGCGGGTCAGGACCATCGTAAATAACAGAGTGAATCCTGCATGGTTGTTAGGATGCTTCATGCAGGTTTTAAGAAGCAGATTAGGTTATTCTGTGCAAACCTATGCTTCGTCCTCCTCTGTCTACTGGAAGAGTGGAATTAGGGAGAAACTGGACAGTACTGTTCCCATCTTTCGGTATTGTGGTGTCCAGCTGTGTCTGAGTAACTGTTCTGACAAGCTGCCTGTGTTTGTCCAGCTGTGCAGATGGTATGTGTGGTTTCTCACTCTGTTCCAGGATGCCCCGGGAATACAATGAAGATGAAGATCCAGCTGCTCGCAGAAGGAAGAAGAAAAGGTAAACGTTGAAAGTGATGCATTAGAAGCTGTCTTTTAATGTTACATCCTTCTTGTGGAAGCAGCTGTTGAGCTCTTGGGCTACCAAAGAGGACTCTTAGCAGCCTGGATTATTCTGGGGCTTTGGAGCCAAGCAGTGCAAGATGAACTCAGGCTGAGCCACTGTCACAGCTTATGGAACAGAAGTGGAATGACAGCGGCAGGGTGGGGTTGAATCTTTACCTCCAGAAGAAGCGGGAGAGGCTCCTTTGGTGTCTAGCAGGGCAGAAGAGTGGGTAGGACATCCACACTAGTGACTGGGTCCTTTGGGATCTAAGATGTTTTCCTTTTGGAAGGGAAGGCTGAGCTCCTTGTTAAGTTTCGGTACAACAGCTCCATCTTGTCTGGTGTTCTCGAGGCACGTTGTGTCCCACGGTGTTTTTGGGGAAGGGGTAGGGAGTGGAACAGGTGTGCGTTGGGCTTTAGTGGCTGCTGCCTGAGCAGCGCATCGAACGGGAGCGTGTCGCTCTAACCGTGAGCTGTTTCTCTAACCACAGTTATTACGCAAAGTTGCGCCAGCAGGAGATCGAACGCGAAAGAGAGCTGGCTGAGAAGTACAGGGACCGAGCCAAGGAGAGAAGAGATGGTGTGAACAAGGACTACGAGGAAACAGAGCTGATCAGCACAACTGCCAACTACAGGGCTGTGGGGCCCACTGCAGAGGCGTATGTGAGCTTGTGGCACTTCCTTCTCTTGCCTCTGCTCCTGAGTGGTCATCTCGTAACGGTCTCAATTTTCGTTGTACAGGGATAAATCTGCTGCAGAGAAGAGGAGACAGTTGATCCAGGAGTCCAAGTTCTTGGGTGGTGACATGGAACACACTCACTTGGTGAAGGGTCTGGACTTTGCGCTGTTGCAGAAAGTGAGCACGGATATCACCATGCTGCTCTTGTATCCTGGCCTCTCCCACACACAGGGGTAGCGGGGAGAGGGTGCTAGTCTCGACTTACAATGATTCAGTGTCGTCAGTGTGTTCCTTGAATGCGTTTTCCTTTCAGGGAAAGATTTATATAAGTCTGGGGAGCTGATGGGAGAGGCCTTGCTGGTTTTGATGGGCAGCAGTGGCTTGGATTGGTCTCTAATGTCTGAATTTACTTTGGCCAGGTGCGGGCTGAGATTGCCAGCAAAGAGAAGGAAGAGGAGGAAATGATGGAGAAGCCCCAGAAAGAAACCAAGTGAGTAGCTGAGGATGTTGCAGTCCTGAGTGCAGCCACCTCGCAGAGAGGAGGATGCTGAGGAGGCATACACTTAGCTTACTTTTGTTTCTTTTGCGTCCCTTTTCAGAAAAGATGAAGATCCTGAGAACAAAATTGAGTTTAAGACCCGTTTAGGTAAGACTGCGTGCATATGGCTGTTCCCCACATTATTTGTGTTGTCATGAATGTGGGAGAAGTACTGAAGTTGTTGAAGGGGGGCATCTGGAGCGTAGCAATTCTGAATTTGAGGGCTGGAGTGCATCTCTTAAGAGGCGATTCTGATGTTTCTGATCAGCTAAGAAGGCTTCTCCATGGGCTTTCCATCGCTCTCTTAAGACCATCTCCCCGTTTGCGTTTCCTTCCCCTCCAGGCCGCAACATCTACCGCATCCTGTTCAAGAACAAAGCCTACGAGCGGAATGAGCTGTTCCTGCCGGGGCGGATGGCCTACGTTGTGGATCTGGACGATGAGTACGCTGACACTGATATCCCAACCACGCTGATCCGGAGCAAGGCTGACTGCCCCACCATGGAGGTACCCAGCCAGCCTCCAGGTTTCCTGACAGCATTGGTTTGAATCAGCCAGTGCAGATCTTGCCAGGAGCGGTTCCCTCTTCAGAGAGTCAGCCAGTTCCTTGGGCATTTCTCTTCCAGGCGCAAACTACGCTGACAACAAATGACATTGTCATCAGCAAGCTAACACAGATCCTCTCCTATCTCAGGCAAGGGACCCGTAACAAGAAGCTCAAGAAGAAAGACAAAGGTACGTACTGAAGGGAGCCAAGGGGAGAGGCTCAGAAGCTTGAAGCCTGTCCCAAGAGAATGAGATGTATTTTGATTTGCTGCGCTCCCTGCACCCTAAGGCAGGGGACTTGGAGGACAGTGATCTGTGGTTCCCCAAGCACTGCATCCCGAAGGCAGGCTGTGACAGGCGGGATCACAGCAGGCTGGATGCTGAGAGACTACAGCTGCAGGGGTGGTTCTTGCTGCTCTGTTCTTGCTGGCGAAGGACCGGTTCCTTGGGGAAACGTCCTCTGTTGGGGAGGGACATGGTGGGTTGCTGAGGGAATGAGGCAGTGCGGTGACCTAAGAGGAAGCTGGGAGGACATCCTCCAGGCTGCCGCTGTTTGGGCTTGGAAGGCGGACTGGGGGCTGGGAATGAGTGCAGGGTGGGTGTGGAGAGATGTGCATCTTACTGCTGTTGTGTCCTTGCAGGGAAGCTGGATGAGAAGAAACCTCCTGAAGCTGATATGAAGTAAGTGCCTCGCTGCTCCCACAGGCTGTGGGGTCAGAGCTGTCTGCCCTAAGGCATGTGGTTTTGGCTGACTGCGTTTGGAGAGGGCTAGGCTTAGTGCCTCTGGAGCAGGCTGCCTCTTTGGACCTGCTGTTTGAGCTATTTTTAGGACAAGGTGGCCAAGGCTGGAGGCGAGTTCTGGGTTTTATCTCAGACTTGAGGCAGGCAAAGGCTCTCTGTTGTCCTGATCAACAAGAAGGAAGTCCAGGCAGCAGAAAAGAGCAGAAATACAGTGATACATCTGACAGATGTAGAAGCCAGTACGGGAGGGCATCCTTAGCTCGCTGGCTGTGTTGGTGACACGTGCTCCTTTATTAGGTTCCACTTCAAAGGGAGGCAGTTGTGGCTTCTCTTGCACAACACATAAATATGAGCTCTTTTCCACTTCTAGTATCTTTGAAGACATTGGGGATTATGTGCCCTCCACTGCAAAGATGCCACGGGATAAGGAACGGGAGAGATACCGTGAGAGAGAGCGTGACAGGGACCGGGAGCGTGACAGGGACCGGGAGCGTGACAGGGAACGTGACAGGGACCGGGAGCGTGATCGTGAGGAGGAAAAGAAGAGACACAGCTACTTTGAGAAGCCCAAGGCTGATGATGAGGTGAGTCTGCGTGGTAGGTGCAGCTTTGGGGTTGGTGTGGTTATGTTCCCAGATGTGCCTACGCTCATCTCACGTTTAGCTCTGTCCAGCCAGGGGCTGGTGGGTGGCTTGGTGCTTGTCCTCCCCTTCAGCAAGTAAGGCAAGACTGTCACAAGCTGGTAGCTTTTACGGTTCAGCTCTGGGCACAGATGTTTGCCCCAGACAGTCTTAAAGTGAAGCTGCAGGTCACATAGATCTGTCACTTGCCTGATTTCAGCCCTCCCAGGTGACATGGTGTCTCTCCTTCTTTGCAGCCCACGGATATTGACAAAGGTGAGTCGAGTGGCGTGGATGCTTGAATGAGACAGGACGTTGCAGTGAGGCCGTATGGAGCTGCAGGCTGCTGAACAGCTGCTTGCCTCGCTGGTCTTCTTGAGCTCGATTCTCCCAAAGACTGCTACAACAGAGGGAATTGCCTGCTGGGAGGGATGGCTATGGGGGTGAAGTCTTGTGCCTACAGCCTGCTGCAGGCCAGCCCTGGTTGAGTGTGTGCACAGATTCTTCCCTGGCAGCAGACCTCTCAAATGACCTTATGCTGGCTGTAAGCTGAGGGGGATTCAGGCTCTCCTAGGATCAGCCTTGCATGAACTGCCCCTGCCTGTGCTCAGACTGGAGTTTGCTGCTCCTAGGTGCTCTCCTGCTTCCTCCTCCCCTACCTCGTGTGCAGCCTGTCTCCAGCCTGCTACCCTGTCCCAGCACTGTCCGTCCCGTGTACCCTGCAGCAGGCCACCCCGCCTGCCCTGAGTGGCTGCATGCGGAAGGGGGCTCTGTGCAGCCCCAGCTGCATTGAGGTGAGCTGTTCTTCCACCAAAACTCTGCTGCTCTCTCTGTCCCAGGACCCGGCTCGGCCAAGGAGCTCATCAAGTCCATCAATGAGAAGTTTGCTGGAGCTGCTGGCTGGGAAGGAACGGAGTCATATCCTTTACTGTCTGTGCTGCCCTGTCTGACTGCAGTGCTGGGCTTCCTCTGCAGGCCAGCCGTGCCTGAGTGTGGCTGTGGGACCGTTCTTCCTTACTCTGTGGGAGGGCTCTTTCTCCTGTAGCAGAGAAATGGCACTGGAATGGCTCATTGTACACCACATACAAGATCTGCAGCCCCCAGTGCAGTCGTGCTGGGGCAGGTGCCAGTTTGGGTGTATGGGGAAGATGGCTTTTTGCCTGGCTGTGCTCAGCCCTTAGCTGTAAGACTACTTGGTGTTGCTTTCCTTTACTGTTGTCACATTGAAGAAGCCAGAAGACAAGAAACAGCTGGGAGACTTCTTTGGCATGTCGAACAGCTATGCTGAGTGCTACCCTGCTACGTAAGGAAGCAGCAAGAAGCGGCGGGTTGGGAGGAGGGTGCACCAAGGGGCCGCTGTTGTGTCTGCTCATCAGCCTCGCTGATCCTTGCTGGAAGGAGGATCCTTCCTTTTCTTATCTGGGGAGCCTTGCCAGGCTGTGCAACTTCTTGGGAAAATGTTCCTGGAGTCCTTGGGTCTGGTAGACCTGGCTTTTTCTCACCTGGTCTCTGCTATAAATGGCTCCCTGGAATCTGATAGCCCCTCAGTATCTGGGGAAAGTAGAGGCGGCTGAGAGCCTGCTGGGCTCCCTGTAATTCATGTGGTCATTGAGCTTTGGCCACAAAGCCGGCATTCAGCATTTCAGCTCACCTCTGGAGCTTGCAGTTGGAGGAACTTCTCTGCTTCAGGCATCAAGGTCCTGGGCAGTGTCCCAGACGCACACTCTGAACACTTTCTTTGCTTTGCTCTTACACAGAATGGATGACATGGCTGTGGACAGCGATGAAGAGGTGGACTACAGCAAAATGGACCAGGTATGCTGCTACAAGCTTTTTAGGGTCAGCCAGTGAAATTGGTATCACTGCAGGCCTAGAGGATCCCACTTCTTGCAGGCAGTGGGGTTGAATGCCTTGGAGCTGGGTGTCAGATGTGGTTTGGGGCTTGCCAAGCTGCTGTCCCAGGGGTCAAACATGACCAAGATGTCATGGTGGTGTATGCTGCTCTGTCTCAACTCCATTTTCCAGAGTATCCCATTTGGGGCTTCCCAGGGAGGGGGGATCTCAGAGCCAAGTCCAGACTAGGTGCACGAGTGTGTTGGAGTGGGGCTGATGGGAGTCTGAGATCTTGCCTGAGCGTATGAGGTGCCGGAGAAGTCCTGGTCGGTGTCAATTAAGGACTTGTTCTGAGTGTTTTGTGTCTTGGTTTGTTTTCCTGCAGGGTAATAAGAAAGGGCCTCTGGGTCGCTGGGACTTTGATACCCAGGAGGAGTACAGCGAATACATGAACAACAAGGAGGCTCTGCCCAAGTGAGTGAGCACCTATGAAGGGCTACATCCAGCTGAGGAAGGATTCTGGGTGGGGATGGTGGTGGCTGCCAAACTTGGGTTGGGGGGGTGGTTAAATCAAGAAGAGCAACCACTTGTGAGGGCTTGAGGAGAAACTGTGGATCTGGGGCATGGTGGCGCTTCTTTGCTCTTAGTATTGCTTGTGAGGATGCCTGTCCAGCCACGGTTTACATCGTGACAAGCCAGCTCTGTTGAGTACAGGCTTGTGACTGGAACAGACGTTTCCATTCCACCACCAGGCCACAGAACTCACACCAAGCACTGAGCTGTCTCATTCCTTCTCCAGGGCAGCCTTCCAGTACGGGATCAAGATGTCCGAGGGACGTAAAACCCGTCGTTTCAAGGAGACAAATGACAAGGCAGAGCTGGACCGGCAGTGGAAGAAGATCAGTGCAGTGAGTGTCTGCTGCTGGGGTGTTGCTTGTTCAGGCTGTGAACTGCCAGCACATCCCGGGGTTAGGAGAGCTTCCACGTAGCCCTGCCCTTGCACCTCTCTTTGGTCCAGTCCATGCCCTTGCAGCCAGGCACTGCTGTTGTGCATGTGCAGCAGGTCTGACTTTCTCAAAAGGCTGGGTCTGCTCCTTGCCAGAGCAGCAACCTGTCTACTTGTGGCTACAAAAACTTGAAGCTTCTTCAGGACCAGAGAGCTATCTGGAGCTGCGTGTGCTCAGTTTGCAGTTGTTAACCCTGGGAGCAGTCCCAGTCCCTGGGCTCTTTGCTCAAGACTGTGCAGCAGATGGATGTTTCCAAAGCCAGCAGCCCTGAGTCATCCAAGTTGGCTCGGAGGGGACAAAACATATCTTGTGGCTCACTGTTTTCTAAGAAGCAGAGCTGGGAGCCCTAGGAGGTTGTCGTGGCAGGGTGAGCAAGCCATGAGCTTTCCCAGTAGCGTGGGATGGGCTAGGGAAAGGTGAGAACAGATGCTCGTCCTTCATGGCCAAAACGGAGCAAAGGGGGAGAACAGACCCAGCCTCTCCAGACTTCAGGCAGCTTGTGGACAATTTTACCTCACCTTCGCTCTCTCTGCCCTAGCTACAGCTCTCTCTGGGTGTATCTTGCACCCTACAACCCTTCTGTTGCAGGCTGAGAGGCTTTGTCCCTGTGATTGCTTTGCCCTTGTGGAGACAAGGAGCAGTTATGGGCAGCCAGTTTGCGTGAAGAGTAACAGGAACTTGTATTTTCTCTGCAGATCATCGAGAAGAGGAAGAAGCTGGAGGCTGACGGGTTAGTAGAGTTACTTTTGCTGTTGGCTTAGCAGCAGGGCCGTGCTGGGGCCTGGCTGCCTTCTGCCACCTCTCCCTGGGGCTGTGGGTTGTAGAGGTGTCTCTGCCAAGCTCTTGGCGGTGGGGCTGAACGGATAAGGGAGAACATTCAGCCCCCACAGTGTGCTCCTGCACTGCTCAGCTCAGCAGGGCTTGCAGGGCACCTCTCCCCTGAGCCACGGGTGGGTGCTGAGCATGTGTGGGAGGTGAGGACTTGCTTTGGGCTCTTCATCACCAGGCAGTCCTGTGCCATCCCGCTGGGTGCCCTTAGGGTGGGACCAGACCTTGGTGCTGAGCCGTGGATATGGGGTTGAGCTGCCTGCCCTGCATCCCAGCCCCCTCCATGCCTGCCTGTCTCTTTGCAGGGTTGAGGTGAAAAGGCCCAAGTACTGATGCCCCTGCTGCGTGCCTGCGTCTCATCCTTCAACTCCTGGAGCCCCAGCCTGCTGGATGCCGTGTCCCAGAGCCCGCGGGGTGCTGCTGCCCGGGCTGGCCCCCAGCCTTGCCCCCACCCCGTCGTAGTTCAGCCCCTTGTGCTGCGGGGCCGTGCCCGATGCGTGCAGCCCGCGCCCCCCTCGCGGCTCAATAAACCCGCGTTCAGCGTTACCGGGGGTCGAGCTTTACAGCGCGCCTGGGCCGGTGAATTGGGGGCGGGGCTATGCAAATGAGACGGGGATGCAACCGACGGGAGGGGCGAGTGAGCGCACGGGACGCGCCATGTAAATGAAGGGGGCGGGGTCTATGTAAATGAGGCGCGCCCGAGCGCCGACCATGCGCACAAGGCGCCCGCAGCAGCATGGCGGAGGAGGAGGAGGTGAGCGGGGGGCGGCCGGGCCGGGCCGGACCGGGGGGGTGTGGGGGGGAGAAGTGCCCGCGGGGTCGCCCTCACCGCGCCGCCCCCACCCCAGGAGCCCCCCGCGGGCCCGCGGCTCCGCGACACCCCCGAGGACATCTGCCTGGAGGCGGCGGCCAACGCCATCGCCCTGCACCCGGCGCGGGCCCTGCTGGCGGCGGGGGACGTGGACGGCGACGTGTACCTGTGAGTGGCCGCGGGCCGGGACCGGCCTCGGCGCCGGCACCGCCTCGGTCTCCTCACCCGCTGCCCGCAGGTACTGCTACTCCTGCGTGCCGGGGGACACCCGCCAGCTCTGGTCCTCGGGACACCACCTCAAGTCCTGCCGGGACGTCGCCTTCTCCCCCGACGGGCAGAGTGAGTGCTTTGGGTGAGGGTGGGGATGGGCTGCGGCAGGGTCCGCGCTGACCACCGGCCGCAGGGCTCGTCACGGTGTCCAAGGACAAGGCCATCCACATCCTGACGGCAGAGGACGGGCGGCTGGAGACACGCATCACGAAGGCCCACAGGTATGCGCCTTGCTGGGGATGGGCACGGACCTGCCCGGACCCCCCAGGGACGCTGCCTGACACTGCCGCTCGCTCTGCGCAGCGCGGCCCTCAACTGCGTGCTGCCCATCGACCACAACCTCCTGGCCACGGGTGATGACGGTGGAGAGCTCAAGGTGTGGGACCTGCGCAAGGGGGAGGCCATCCTGGAGGCCCGGCAGCATGAGGAGTATATCAGTGCGATGGCTGTGGATGGGAATGGGAAGATCCTGCTCACCGCCAGGTACTGCAGGGCTTGGCGGCACCGGGATTAGGCCCTGTGCCCATCGTGGCTGGGGACACGGGTGGCTGTGCCCCGTGCTCTTGTGCCACAGGGCCGTTCTGTCCCTCACAGCGGTGATGGCACCATGGGAGTCTTCAACATTAAGAGGCGTCGCTTTGAGCTGCTCTCTGAGCCACAGAATGGGGACCTGACATCTGTTGTGCTGCTGAAGGTGGGTACTGGGCCCTGCTGCGTAGCAGATGTATGGTCTAGTAGTTTCTTTGCCATGCTCTAGGTCTCTTGTTTTGCCTCTGCCTTGCTCTACCCCTTCTTGCCCAGAGAGGAAAGAAAGTGGCTTGTGGCTCTAGTGAAGGAACCATCTACCTCTTCAACTGGGATGGCTTCGGGGCCACCAGCGACCGCTTTGCTCTGAGGGCCGAGTCAGTTGACTGCATGGTCCCCATCACGGAGAGCATTGTGTGCACAGGGTCCCTTGACGGAGTCATCAGGTCAGAGCACTAAGGGCATGGGATGTGATGGGGGAAGGCTCTGGGGAGGGTGGGGAATGAGGTTAGACCTGGGGAAGGAGGGCAAAGCTTCTGTTGGTGCTGGAGGGATCACATCTGAGCTGGAGAGGTGGGCTCGCGGTTTGCCTGGGGCTCTGTCTCTTAGAAAGGTCCTCACTGTGATGTCCCCATCCACCTTGTCCCTAGGGCGGTGAACGTCTTGCCCAACCGGGTCCTGGGGTGCGTTGGGCAGCACATGGGGGAGCCCATTGAGCAGCTGGCTGTGGCCCCAGATGGGCAGCTCCTGGCCAGCTGTGCCCATGACCAGAAGGTGAAGTTCTGGGACATCTCCTCCCTGGGCTCCATGGTGGTGGACGAATACCGGAAGAAGAAGAAGCGGGGTGGCCCGCTGAAGGCCCTGAGCAGTAAAGCCATAGGCAGCGGAGAGGACTTCTTTGCAGACTTACGAGAGGAGCAGGAGGCCACAGCAGAGGCAGCGTCAGGAAGCGACAGCGATGACAGTGACTGAGGGGCCAAGAGGGCGGTGGTTTGGAGGTAGACAAGGCCAGGGTTTGCTGGTGGACATGGAGGCCCTGGAGTGGGGGAGCAAGGCAGGATACTGCCCAAAAGCGTGGGGGCCCATGGGGCTGGGGGAAGTGTAAATAAGAGTTGGGCAGCACCTGTGTGGAACAGGGCTGGGAGTTGTCCTGCAGGGGTCTTGGGATCCATGGGCAAACAGATCCTTCCTAGTCTTGCAGGTCCTCTCAGCCATGGTGGTTGTGCCATGCCTCCTCAAGGCTGTGGCAGACCTGCCTGCACCACTATCCTAAGCAAACGCGTTGAGTATTTTTTATTAACTAACTTGAACATGAGATATATTAAAAATCCAGTGCCTTTTTGTTTCCTAGCAGTTTGTGCTGATGATGCGGCTCGCCTCAACTTCCCTGGTATTCTACAGCACATTGGGGACCTGCCTGTAGGATACTGGGGGTTACACAGACCCTGCTCAAAGTGGTTCTGTCAGTTGGCCAACATCATGAATTGTAGCTGTCTTTACTAGGAAGCCTCCTTTCCCCCCCCCCCCCCGCCCAGTGCTCAAAGTGACATGGCAGCACATGTGGGGTGACTGAGGCTGCTAGGCTCCTTTGCTGTGTCCCCTGCAGCAGGACGGTTGTTTGCCTGCAGGTAGTAGAGGTGATAGCTCCCCAGCCCACCATTTCCCTCGCTACAGCATGGCTCCCATCTTCTTTCGCCTCTGCCTCGCTCACAACCTAGGAGCACCAAAGCCCGCTGCACTCTGCCTGCTGTACACATCGGCTCTCCTGCGCCATGAACACTGCCCAACGCTCCTTGGTTCATGCCCCATCCCTCAGTGCTGCTGAGGGGCAACAGAAGTGTGTGCATGGAGAAGGGCCCTCGGGGACCAGTGCTGGGAGAGCAGTGGCAGGCTATCCGAGGAACCCCGGGGGTGCAGCAGTTTGTAGGTGTAGGCACACCAGGACAACAGAGGAACCTCCGGGGAGCACTGCAAGGTCCTGGGAATGCCCTGAGATGCTTTAGAAGTCATTGTGAGCCAGTCAGGCCTGCGTGGGAGCCCATGGACAAGCAAAGGCAGCACTTGGAGGACCCCAAGGCTCGCTGAAAGGGCACTGGGAAGCAGTGGGAAGACGATCTTCCTGGCAGTGGCACAAAGCACTGAGAGGGAGCCCAGGACGCCGCTGGCGCTGGGGTCTGTCTGCTAGGTGCTTCTGGAGAAGGGTGGGCAGTGGAGGAGCCAGGCTGGAGCAGGGGTGCACCCGAGGCCCAGCTGAAGGCAGCTCCTGGCAACGGTTGCCAGGAGCACCAGGCATTGGAACAGCAACAGTAAGAGTATGTTGAGGCTGTCTTGCTATCCAGAGCAATGGTAAACGCTGCTGTGCTAACACGTGGTTTGAGCCAGAAGCAAGCTGCTGGACCTGGTGGGGAGTTGCATCACTTTGGTAAACAGCCCGCTGCCTGGGGAGGCCGCACTTCAACCAGGAGAGTGGCTGTGGGCTCTGGGGAGCACAGAGCCAATTGGGCTGCAAGGAAGCAGCAGGGGTTACTGGCCATCATGAATGAGTCCTCTGGACTGAGAGGACTGGCCACCAGCCACTGACTTGGTATTAAAGTAGCCTGGAGAGCACTGTCTGTGTAGTATTTCTTGGGTTGTCCTGCTGCAGTTTTCCCAGAGGGGTCTGATCCTGAGGGGGTGCCTGGGCTCCCCCTGCGTCAGGGGCCATCGCGCCTTCCATTCACTCGGCGAGAGCAGAGGCCGCTCAGACAGCTCCTGGGGAACAGACAGCCCCCGGGGGACTGAGCGCCCTGCCCCTGGCATGCGGCCGTGCTGTGCCTTCACCTCCGGCCTTGCTGTGCCTTCCCCTCCCCGTGGCAGGAGGGCTGCGGGCAGGGCCCCGGCCCCGCCTCTGAGGCAGGGAGCGGCGTGCTCAGGCCTTGAGGCGTGCGGAGGCAGGAAGCAGCCGTGGGCCGGCTATAGCCCAGCGGTTCCTTCGGCTGCTTGCAATGGCTTTCGTTCCTCTGCCCCGCAGGGGGTTCGGTCCCGCGGGCACCCCTGGCCCACTTCTTGCTCGGGAATTTTTGCCTGACGTTCTCCACATTTTCTTCCCGTTTTTGTTCTGCTCATTACGTTTCATGCACCTTCTCTTTTATCCTCTCTTCACCTCATCCTGTACCCTGCTCGTGTGCTACATACCTACTCTGTGCCTACGAAAAGTGCACAAAAAAACGGGGAGATGTATGTGACCATAATCATTGTGGAAGCATCTGTCCTCCTGAACAACCGCTATGCATATTGAGGCCCTGCTTCCCAGGATGTGGCCGACCGTCACTTGTGGAGGGGAAGCGGAGAGTAACTGCTTTTCTCTCTGTGCTTCTGCGCAGCCTCTGCCTTTTTTTTTTTTTCCCTCTCCCTTTTCCCTTTAATTAATTTACCCTTATCTCAAACCTTGAGCTCTTTGTGTTGTATTTTCTCCCCCTTCCTCTTTGAGGAGGGAAAGTGAGAGAGCGGCTGTGGTGGAACTTGGCTCCCCACCCACGTAAAAACCACCACAGTACTAGAAGGGGATAGAGTTCCTGTAGTGCACATAAAAAACATGCTGGGGAAGATGGCCTGGGCTATTCCTTCCTCAGTCAAAGGCAAATCCACCCGTGGGATTGCTTTGTTCAGGGTCCTGGATGCACTTGGTGGGTAATGCAGAAGGAGAATTCCCATGTGTACCTCAAGGGGATTTTATGTTGTGTGAGAATAGTCCATGATTTGAATTGTACTATGTTAATTAGTATGTAATAATGTATGTCATCACTAATGTGATTGTTATATATATGTCCTATTAATGGTATCACAGTAACAGTCATGCAGATAATGACAAATTAATTTTGATAGAGTTGGACAAGTGTGTGATGGAGTCAGAACAGGCGACAATCCAACTTCACACACCATCTCTTATGCCCTGAAAGACTGTTGTGACAGATGGAGCCCAAAGTCAGTCACAGACTAAACAAACTCAGTGGACATTATATATTTACATACGAAATGTGGTGATGAGTTGGAATGTATTGGAAAGTGTGAGACCTGACCATGACATAAATGGTATAGAATAAGGGGTGGATATTGTCCTGATTTTGGTTGGGATAGAGTTAATTTTCCTCCTAGTAGCTGGTTTAGTGAAAAGAAAGAATAACGATCATAGTAGTAATGTGTACAAAACAAGCGATGCATGCTGAAATTGCTGACCAGTCACTGACTGATTCCCATCCTGTCCCTGAGCAGCAGTCCCCCCTACCTGGGCCAGCCCATATAATTGCTCGGCATGATGCCAGATGGTATGGAATACCCCTTTGGCCAGTTTGGGTCAGCTGTCCTGGGGCTGTCCCCTCCCAGCTCCTGCTGCACCCCTAGCCTGCCTGCTGGCAGGACAGATCAAGAAGCTGAAAAGTCTGTGACTCAGTCCGTGACAATTAACACATCTGCGTGTAAAACATCACTCACCGAAGTAATCAGGTCTGCAGCGGAGCAGGGTATCGAGGCGAGCAGGGCCTTTCTTCCAGCATCGAGGCCACTCGAAGCATCTGTGGGAGCTGCTAGGCCTCAGCAGCCCTGGCAAGGGAGGCTGACAAGGTGCAGTTGGAGCCAGGGGCCAGCAGTGGCGGGCACCGCCGCCATTTTGCAGCTACTCACCAGGGCAGCCACCCCCTGTATAAGCAGTCCCTAGGGAGTGCCACAAACAGGACGCACAAACATCACTGGCTTGGCAGTTAGCACAGGCAGTCCTTGAGGTGCAAGGAGGAGCACAAGGAGGATCCTCTCCTCCCTTTCCCACCTCCTTTTCCTCTCCTCTCCTTTGGGAACTGTCTCTCACAACTTGTAATTCACCGTGTTGGGCACCTGTTGCAGCAGCTGGGCTGAGGCAGCAACCCAAACTGAGGGGACGCGGCGTCTCTGGGCTTGTGGGCACCCAAGTGCATCCCCTGAGGGGTGAAATGGCAGTCTAGACTGGACTGTGGGGTGCTCTGGAATGTGGAGGCCCCCCGGGTCTTGAGGGAAGAGAGGGCTGTTGTGGGTGCAGGTGTGCCCTGGTCAAGGAACTGCTTGAGCAGATGGCTGGGCTGCAGTGAGAAATCGGCAGCCTGAGGGGCTCCCGTGAGTCCCTGAGGGAGACAGGTAAGAGGTGTCCACCTGCCCCTTCAGAGGAGTTGGGGGAAGTTGCCCTTCACCTGAGGGAGCAATTACAGTGTGCTCAGCTCCACCTGGGGGAGGGAGAAGAATGAGTGGAGAGCTTGTGGGTGAGAATTAAGGGGTGGGCTGGTATGGGTGGCATTGCTGTGGGGGTGTACTACAGGACACCAGATCGGGTGCAGGAGGTTGATGAAGCAGCTGGAAGTAGTCTCACAATCCCAGATGCTGGTTCTCATGGGGGACTTTAATCATCCAGACACCTGTTGCGTAAGGAACTCAGCCAGGCACACACAGTCCAAATGATTCCTTCAATGTGTTGAAGATAATTTTCTGATGCAAGTGGTGGAGGAGCTGATGAGCCCAGGGATGGGCTTGTTAGGGATGTGAAGGTTGGGGTTAGTTTGGGATGCAGCGATCATGAGATGGCAGAGTTCAAGATGGAACTTGGTGGAAGAAGTCAGGCAAAAAGTAGAAGTTACCCTGGACTTTTGGAGAGCCAACTTTGACCTCTTCTGGGACCTACTTGGGGATATCTCATGGGCTAGAATGCTAGAAAGTAAGGGTGCTTGTGAGAGCTGGGCAACATTTAAACAGCATTTCTTCCAAGCTTAGAATTGGTGCATCCCTAGAAGTAGGAAATCAGGGAAGGGGAGCAGGAGACCTGCGTGGATGAGCAAGGAGCTCATTGACAAGATCAAAAGGAAGAGAAGGTCTATGAAATGTGGAAAAAGGGCATGTCCCCTTGGAAGGAATATAGGGATGTTGTCAGGGCCTGCAAGGATGGGACAAGGAAGGCTAAAGCCCATCTGGAGATGAAGCCGGCAAAGAAGATAAAGGATATTAAGTTTTTGTTTGTTTGTTTTGTTTTTTTTAAGTATGTAAACAGTAAAAGGAAGACTAGGGATAATGTGGGTCCCCTGCTCAACGAGGAGGGTGCTCTGGTAACAGGGGATGCTGAGAAGATGGAATACAATGATTATGGTCACATACATCTCCCCGTTTTTTTGTGCACTTTTCGTAGGCACAGAGTAGGTATGTAGCACACGAGCAGGGTACAGGATGAGGTGAAGAGAGGATAAAAGAGAAGGTGCATGAAACGTAATGAGCAGAACAAAAACGGGAAGAAAATGTGGAGAACGTCAGGCAAAAATTCCCGAGCAAGAAGTGGGCCAGGGGTGCCCGCGGGACCGAACCCCCTGCGGGGCAGAGGAACGAAAGCCATTGCAAGCAGCCGAAGGAACCGCTGGGCTATAGCCGGCCCACGGCTGCTTCCTGCCTCCGCACGCCTCAAGGCCTGAGCACGCCGCTCCCTGCCTCAGAGGCGGGGCCGGGGCCCTGCCCGCAGCCCTCCTGCCACGGGGAGGGGAAGGCACAGCAAGGCCGGAGGTGAAGGCACAGCACGGCCGCATGCCAGGGGCAGGGCGCTCAGTCCCCCGGGGGCTGTCTGTTCCCCAGGAGCTGTCTGAGCGGCCTCTGCTCTCGCCGAGTGAATGGAAGGCGCGATGGCCCCTGACGCAGGGGGAGCCCAGGCACCCCCTCAGGATCAGACCCCTCTGGGAAAACTGCAGCAGGACAACCCAAGAAATACTACACAGACAGTGCTCTCCAGGCTACTTTAATACCAATCAGTGGCTGGTGGCCAGTCCTCTCAGTCCAGAGGACTCATTCATGATAGCCAAATAATCCCTGCTGCTTCCTTGCAGCCCAATTGGCTCTGTGCCCCCCAGAGCCCACAGCCACTCTCCTGGTTGAAGGGTGGACTCCCCAGCCAGCAGGGTGTCCCCTGTTTACCAAAGTGAGGCTGCTGCTTGGGTACCCCGTGTGCAGTGGAGGAGAGCTGAGGCCACATGTTGTCCACCCATTCAGCTCGGCCACCCCCCAAAGGTCCCCTAGCCCTCCCCAGCCCACACCCGCTGCTGGCAGCCTTTCAGAGCTGCTGCTGCTGCTTCTAACTTCTCCCAAGACCTATGCTGGGGCCCTACTGCATCAGAGCAACACAGAACAATTTTATAAAAAAGCAAAATCTGAACCAGGCAGGTCAGGCCTACCTCCCCCTAAACAGAGCAGAACCAAGTGCTGGCTGGGAACAGGACAGCTGTCACACACCATGACAGCACCCGCATCTTCCAGCACTGACTCTCAAAACAAACCCCAACAAACTGAAACCAAAGCTGAAACAGGACCACATCCCCACCGGGCTCGTGCTCCGCTCCTGCAGACAGCAACAGGACGTCTTGACGGCTCGGGTTCGCTTCATAGTTTGGGCAAAACAGCTGCCCACATCCAAAACAGCTGCCTACGTCAGCAGGCATTCTGCAGGAGAGAGGAAAGCATTGGGCTCTGCACACTTCTCTCCCTCCCAGCCCGGGCCCCCACCTGCAGAATGAAGTCCAGCGGCCCCTCAGTCCCAGGAAACCCTCCAGGACTTCAGGAACGGTGGGAAATGGCACCAATTCTATGCCAGGACTCACCTAGCTTCCTGAGAGCCAACCGTGCCACTGCGTCTTTTGCCTTCTCATGCCCACGGGTGCTCGGCACATCTTCCTGCACCCACAGCAACCCACTGAAGGGCAAGGGCCATGCTGGGATCACTAGTTGGCACCAGTACTGCAGCCACCCACCGGGTTTCACCTGGACACACTTTGTGAAGAAGCGGGGGGTCCCCAGGCACTGCTGACGGCACAGGGTGTTCAGGCAGTCCAGGACGTCGCACAGCTCCAGGGACAGCAGCATTTGCTCGGGGCTCCCCAGGTGCTTGCCATGCTTCTCCTTACACAACTGCAGTTTCTCCTTCAGCTCTGGTTTCAGCCACCCCACCTTCACATTCTCCCCACAGAGCCTCACATTCCCTAGGAGAGACGCACAGCAGCTTGCAGGAGATGCTCAAACACCAGCCTGCAGTCACACTGTGCAGCCAGTGTCCCGCCACCACGTCCTGTCCCCCAGCATCTGTCCCAGTGACCCCATGATGGTCTGACCCTGAACCAGACAGAGTGCACAATGACACCTCCATGACTCGCCTTCACTGCAGCCCCACCAGGCCTGCACAGGTACTGCCAGGGACCAGCCTCACTGGGCACGGCCAGCCCGGAGGGGACACAAGAAGCCAAGGGATGTCTCAAGCCTGTAGTCACTCCTCAGCTGAACCTGGTGCTGGGATCTATGCTCACTTACAGACACCCAAAAGACAAAGCCACAGCACCCCAGCCTCCCACTTGTTTCCCAGTACCTTCCATCAGGGTTTTCTTGGCCATGGCAGCAGCCCAGTGCGAATTGTATTTCAGCAAGGCGAGCTTAGACTTCTTCTGGTAAGGGCTGGCATGCAGGGTGATGCTGAGGACCCCCTCGGTGGCCTTCAGCACCACAGCCTCCAGGTCCTTCTGGCTCACCGAGTTGGGCAGGCCGTCCACACTCAGCTCGCACTTCTCCAAGCTCTTGCACACCACGATGGTGCAGCCCTCCTGCACCTCCAAGTTGTTGAGGGTGGCAATGGCCTCCTTGGCACCCTGCCAGTTGCTGTACTTGGCGTAGGCAAAGCCCCGGTTGAGGCCGCTGAACGTCATCATGAGGCGGAATTCGTAGAGCTTCCCCACGCTCTGGAAAAGTGGGATCAGCGTGTTCTCATACATTTCCTGTGGCAGCTTCCCGATGAAGACCTCCGAGCCCGCCGGTGGGGGGCTGCCCACCCAGCCTGCAGGCACAGAGCAACACAAGGGTGAGACGCGCTTGGCCACCGTGCCCGCCCTGATGTGCCACGCTGCCAGGGCACTGCCAAGCTGAGCTCGTCACATACCTGGCGGGGGGCCACCATATCGCCTCTGTCCGTTGATCTGCACCAGATCAATGCCTGTTTCTTTTACCCAGTTGCGCAGGGCCATCTTATTGGCCTGGTTGATACTGTTGGCCCACGCCTGAGGAGGAAGGTGATGTTAGTGCTGGGCAGTTTCCAGCCTCCCAGCTGTGGGCATCTGAACCCCACAAAGCAATGAGGCCTAGCGCAAGCCAGGAAGTGAGGAGCAGATGCTGGACTGCTCTGCCCTCAGGGAAGGGCAACGCACATCCAAACTATCCTGTCCACCTTCCGAGATTGCTCCAGCAATCTTGGTAGAGCACAAGAACACCAACACTCCAGAGATGCCTGCAAGGGCTTTGAAAACAGAGGTTCAGGTGCCTGCTCAGCAGCTGACTTGCATTACGAGAGAGGGCAGGAGCAAAGAGCCAAGGTGAACCTTGTATCACTGGAGCTTCAAGGAGGAATTAAGGACACGACCCATGTGGAAACATCAGGTTTTAGTTCATCACATGCTACCAAGTCTCATTAGGGCATGTGAAGACTATACACTGAGTGGGATTAAGTAATCTCAGCCCCTGCTATAAAGCACTTCGGTTGCATCTCACCCTCGTGCACCCTCGGGTGCGCCACCAGGTGGTGGCACCTTTCTCTCTTCACGGGGTTTTGCCTTTCTCAGAAGCCAAAAAACCCTTCTGGATGAAGGCACGGGCCTTAACGGGACATCTCTGCCGAGTGCGTGCACAAAGCCAGCCCCGGGCTCCTCCTCGCCCCCTGCAGCCACCTTTCCACCCCCTCCCCGCTGCCTCGGACCGGGCCAGGCGCGGCTCTTCCAGCACGCCCCAGGGGAGCCCAGCCACCCCCGGAGGCGCTGCCACGGCCTCCCCGCGTGGGGCGCCGAGGCCCGGGGAAGCCGCTGCCGGGCGCAGCCTCCCACGAGGGGACCGGCCCCAGGGGTTCCGGCAGCCGCAGCGGCTCCGAGTCCTGCCTCCGACCCGGGCAGCGGAGAGCCCGGCCCCGGAGGCTCCCCGACGGCCACCCCCGGGAGAAGGGGGTTCGGGGAACTTGCGGCGTGCGGCCGCCAGGCCCCTGGGGGGGCGCAGCGCCGCGGCCCATGCCGGCAGACCCCCGACGGCACCTACCTCCTCCTCCATTGCCTGTCCTCGCCCGGCTCTGGAAGCTTCCAGCGCCGCCAACAATGACCATTGGGCCGCGGCTGCTCCGCCCTGGGGAAGGAGGGTCCTGCTGGGACCCCCCCGAGGCTGCCCTCCCGTGGGCGTAAAGCCATGCAAGTGGTAAATGAAAGAAACCAACAGCTGAACGGCCCCAGCAGGGCAGGAGGCAGGCCAGAGCTTGCCCCGCGGCCAGGGGAGCTGCGCGGCGAGCCTCCACGTGGCACTCCTCTACACATGGCGCTGGGGCCACCACAGCTCAAGGAACTGCCCACATGGCCTTTAGAATCAGCTCTCACCCAGAGAGGTAGGGGCATGTGAGCAAATGCCCACCCGAAGCAGAAAGTAGGGACAGAAGGCAAGGAAGGGGATTGGCAGAATATTTATTGTTTCTTGGAACAGCTGGCATGGGATAAGGTCACCTCCCTGCAGCCACACGCTGGACCGAACATTTATTCAACATGAAGGGAACAAGAAGCTGCAGCCAAGAGCCTGGGGTCTGCTGACAGCGCGGGGCTCCACATGTCATGGTAACAACTGCAGACAGGAGGCCATGGTGCGCCAGAGCCACTTGCAAAAACATCTTTCCAGCAACATACTGAAGAGCCAGGGCATTTTGTATGAGTCTGTGCAGCCTCTCTCCTCCCACTGGGAAAGGGAGCGCACAAAACAAGAATAAATACAGCTTTCAAAGGCTCCCCTGACCCTTCGCTTGCTGCCACCTGGCCTGGTGAAGGAGACGACCAACTTGGTATTTAGAGGAGGAAATCTGTCCGCCAGAATCCAATGAACAAGTAGACAGGTCCATGCGGGCTTTAAAGCTGACTTGTTCGCATCCTGATCTCCTCAATGAGGTTCTCCCTGCGAATGTTGACCTACATGGGAGAGCACAAAGTTCCATAAATAAAACACAAGCAGCTTGTCACCGGGTGATTTCCTCTGGTCCCACACCCCATTTGTGGCCCTCTTGTCTCATAAGATCCCAACATGATGTCACCGGTCCCTTTATGGGGTGAGGAGGCAGCAGCACCATGCACAGAGCTGAATGCAGCCCTGTGAGAGCGAGCACTGCCCATCCACCTTGCCAAGCACCCTCCTGCCAAACGACCCAAAGCAACGCACTTTCAGTATTTCCAAAACTGAGGCCAGCGCACAGATTGCCACAGGTCCCACCAGATCACCTTCAGCAATGCTCCCACACCCTGGAAAGTACCTGGAAGCAGCCATACAGCCCATGACCCAAGCCCTCACCCCAGACCCCCAAGGTGAGGAATATCTAGGAGTTCAAGGAGACCACATGGTGGGAGACTTTCCAGAGTCAACAACAAGGAGACAGAGAGATAACAGGGCTCCTCAGCTCCAGGAAACTGCAGTGTCTAAAAGTGCAAGCACAACACCACTGCTATCAGCCCACAGGCCTCACCTCAAATCTGCCAGTTCTGGCTCACACCCTTTCCTCACTACACTTTCTGTATGTGCATCTTTGCTGAGTCTTGGAGGCCCTCCACATTAGATGGAAGCGCCCTACACCTTTCATCTCCCCCTTGGGTACCACACCTGAAGCATGAGCCTGCAGAGCCACCTTGCTGCGTACAAGCTGACCGCACTAAAACTGGACAGGGTACAGATAGGTTTGGAGGGCTTGCCTGAGCTGGGAGGAAAGGTAAGCAGCCATCAGTCCCCCTCCAAGCCACCACGGGCCTCACTCACCTCCTCACGGGTTGCCACGACCCGCAGCTTAACAACTCCATCCTTGAGTTCCTGCTCTCCCACAATGGCAACAAGGGGGATGCCCGTCTCCTCGCAGTACTGCAGCTGATTCAGGAGCTTGGGGTTCTTCTTGTACAGTATTTCTGCCTGGAATGGAAGCAGAGCACAGTGCTGTACTTAGCATGGGCCTGTTTCTCTGCACCCCCGTCATCACACCCCCCAGCACTCTGGGCCAGTCTCACTGTTGCCATTTGGTGGGTGTGGATGTATGCACACACTGGCTAACGGAGAAGGCAGGGCACTGCAGCTAATGAGTACTGCAACACAGCTCCAAGGCACTCAGAAGACAGTGCTGCTCCTGGGAAAACACGAGGTCATCAGCTCCAGTCTACATCCGACCAGGGCTGACACCTCTGGTGTCCCGAGCAGCTCAGAAGCCCTGTGGAGCACCCATTCTCCTCTGTTCAGCCCAGGGAGACTGCCTGCAGCAGGAGCAGGGCCCTGACACAGGTTGTCTTCAGCCTCTGGGAAACACCACCCAGGCTCCTCCCCTCCTTGCAAGGCTCTGCATTTTTTGTTTCATGTTGGAAGCGGCATCACAGCTGCCATGCAGCAGAGCCTGACGCGCTGCCTGCTTTGGGAATCTGTCCAGAGGAGACAAAGCCAGAGCATGCCATGCAGTGAGCATGCCCTGCAGTGTTACAGGGCTGACCAAGTTGTACCACTCAGCCCCCACTGGAGAACATCTCATCTGGGACACTGAGAAGAAGCAGGCTCAATCCTTGAAGGCCATCTGCTGCCTATGTTTTCCCTGTGACTCCTTTCTCCCACAGCAAACCCAGGTCTGGTCCATTCCTGGCATGAGAGAGTGGATCAGGCAGCTCCTGACTTGGCCATTGCCTGGTCATACCTTGATTCCAGCATCCCATAGCTCAGAGATGAGCTTCAGCCGCTCTTCAAGGAGCTTCTTTTGGGCAGAGGCCACCAGCACCTGTGTTTCTGTTGTCCTGATCTTTTCCTCAGAGGCCTAGAGAGGAGACAAGACTCAAGAGATGACACAGACATACCCGAGACCCTATGAGCAAGAAGGATCCCCACCCCAAGCCCATCAGTTTAGCAGTGAAGAGGCTCAGGATCAGTGGGATGAACAGCATAAACTCTGGAGAGCCAGGCAATGCCCCAGAGACCCCATCCTAGACCAGAATCTCTGCGCTTGTTCCATGTTAGGGGCTTAACCCAGTTTCCCTCCTGTGATGTGAGTTTCCACAGGCTGGAGAACATGCTGAGAATGAGCAATTTCCCTGACAACTTCTGCCTAGAAGCTGTTCCTCCACACCCAAAGGCCTGTGGCCTCTTGGAGATCTGCTCTGAGTGGCCAAGGAGCAGCAAGCCCTGTGAAAGCTGCACAGAGCCAGCTGCCAGCTCCACAGCTGGGCTGGGAACTACAGGTTAGATTAACAGCAGTGAGCTGAGGTGCTCCAGGACTGTCAGGAGCCACCTGCTCCCGTGGCAGATGCTGGATACTCAAAGCAGCACCTTCCTGCCTCTGCTCTCTCTGAAGGGTTAAGTCTTTAAAAGGTCAGCTGCAGAGGACCAAACCTGGCAAGGACTGGAGGTTGTGGGGGAAGAATTCAGTTTCCTCTTAGAAATCTTAGTTGTGTCTGCCCAGAGAGATCTCCCCACAACAGGGCCCTGGGTGAGGGTAATGTGTGGCAGTATTTTGAGAGCCAAATAAGACCTATATAAGACCCACTGGACAGGACTGAGCAACGAACTAGCAGAGCAGCTCTGAGAAGAGGCAACAGGAAAAATGTACCTGGGACCCTGCACCCCCTACCCTGGGACATCCAACCCGTCTGGTCTCTGCAGTGCCTTCAACAGGATGGGCACACGTGCAAGACTATGGCCTGGCCTGCCACCAGCCTTGCAGAGCAGTGCTGGCCTGCCATGAAGGTCGTGTGGTCACATTAATGCAGTGGGGAACACGAAGGCATCTGGCCTAGGTACCCGGCAGGACTGGGGATTCAGGCTGCAGCTGAACAAGTTGTACGGGGGGCTGCCAGAAGAGGGGTCGTGTCCCAGCAAGACCCTGAGGGATCATCTCCCAGGCCGGAGGAAACAGATCGTGACCTGGTTCTGACTCCTGCTGTAGAACACAGCAGGGACCTCTCTGAGCTCTCCAACAAAGAACGCAGCAAAAAGACTCCCTTAAGCTCATTCTGGACTGGGTCACTGAGGTGGGTACGCTCTGCTCCTGCGTTTAAGTCTTGCTCAGGCTTATAAGTCACCATAGGCCTCAGTGGGATCACTCCTGGAACCCTCACAGGCAGGTCATTAACAATGGAAACCCAGGCAGAGCTCATTCCAGGAAACAACCTGGTAACAAAACTGAGCTTGACTATGAGTCAAGCACTTTATGTAATAAACATGAAAGTGAAAGCCTTTTCCTTTCTGACATCACTCCTCTGTTATCTACAGAGGGCTGCCTCACACCCCTGTTACTAATTGACAAATACATGATTAAGGGCTAAGGGAAGGGGGGTCATACAACCTGATTCATAAACAAACTGGCAAAAAGCCTGAATCCTGGAAAATTACTAATCGAAAGACTTTGCAATCCTATAAAAAGCGATCCCAAGCAAGAATTCTTTGAGCTCTCAAGGGACAGCAGTGGGCTGCACCCTTGATCTCCCCCTGTAGAATACTGCCAGGCTTGTTGGTGTTGAAATGCCAAGTGACTGTAAATCAGCAGAGGATTGCTGAGACTGGGCTTGAGCAGGAATGTGATTTCATTAACGCACAGGAATGTGAATTGATTAACATGCCTATCTTGCTCATCTGGACAAAGCACAGAACAGTTGTTGGAGATCTGCAATTGAACAATGGGCCTGGGAACTACAACAAATAAGCGGGAAACCTCACAGCCTGATGTTGTTTCAAGTCAAGCTGGGAAAGCAACCTGTTTCTGTCGGTCTCACCTCCCCTTTCCTCTTGACCAAACAATGCAACAAGCCTTGCTGAGAGCCAGTCACACGATAACTGACTCAGTCCCACCTCAAAGGTATAAATCTGCTATTCAGAAACCTCTTCTTGAGGATGTAGAGGATGAGAACTCCAATTATCAGATGGGTTGATGGGCCTGGACCTCTCTCCTTCCCAAACAGAGACGCCTCTTGGTAAGACTTTTGCCTCCGACTCGGAGGGAAAATATTGATCCCTAAAGCGCTAAACTATTAAGTTGAACTAAATTATTGCAGTAAGTTAATTTATTAACGGCAATCCCGAATCTGTGGTATCTGTCGCCTTAATAAATTACCTATCTTTTCAACTTTGCAAAACTGTCACAGTGAAAGTCCTTGGCAGGGCCCTGAAACAGGCAAATGTGGACTCTATAATAGAGTGGCTATACTCATAATCCTTTAGACATAGACCGTTGACCAAGTCTGGGACTAGAACTGGATCCAGCCACACCTAGGCTCCTGAGACGGAGTTTAGAAAGCAAGGGGGTCCTTTCTGAACCTTGTGACTCAACAGGAGGGCCTCCCCTCACCACATACCTTTAACGCAACACCCCCTTAGCTAAGGGCACCCCTGACGGGATGTGCATCCCCAGGCTGACTCCCTGAGAAACAAGCTCTTCCGTGGGCAAACGGGGACAAGGGATAAGGGTGAGAAATTCACTCTCAGAGGGGTATTTTGGAAGCACACAACTGCTTTTAGAAACCTAAATCCTCCAATAAGGCTTGGGTGAACCTTGCCATTCATAAATCTTTAACAAAGTTTCTGTTTATATTGTGGCAAATTCCTTTGGATCATTGTGTTAATTGACTGATGCTTACATACTGATTAAGTGCTGTTAAAATCATATGAACTAACCTTAGTTTCTATAAAGATATTTAACAAACCCTTAATTTCTGCTACATTAAAGCTGTGCGAAATTCTCCAACAGGTACACGAGGAGAATGTAAATCCTTACTTTTTCTCTGTGCTTAGTTGAGCATCAAGGCACTTACCTCCAGTCTCTGCTCTAGGATGGAGAAGATCCGCTCAATCCCTATGCTGACCCCCACACAGGGCACCTTCCGGCCCTTGGGATCAAACATCCCCACCAGACCATCGTAACGACCGCCTCCGGCCACGCTCCCAACGCTGACCGGGTCTTCCACGTGGTCGTTCTGCTGCTGCAGCAGGACAGCCTCATAGATCACCCCTGTGTAGTAGTCCAGGCCTCGCGCCAGGCTCAGGTCAAACGAGATCTGTGGGATACAAGGGAAGCCCCCTCAGCACCACGGTCGGGGCTGCTGAGACACGAGGGTAGCACCCCCTCCTGCCACCACCCCTCCTCACCTTCCCCGTGATGCCAAACAGTGTCAGGTACTCAAACAGGAGCTTCATGTCCCCCAGGCCCTCCTTGGCCAGCTTGTTCTGGGACAGCTTTGGGTCCTGGAGAAGCTGCTCAATGAGGTCCAAGCCACCTGTGGGAACAAGTCATGCCTCATGTTTGCCAGCACAGCAGCACCTGCAATGATGGGCCCAGCCAGCTGTGCAAGCTGCTCTGCTCCCCTCCGTCCCTGCCCTGGGCACTCCAGCCCCTGCCTGGCCTGGCAGAGAGCAGCTGCACTTGTTGGGATTACAAGGGAGGGACAAGGGCTCCATCCCACCGTGCTCACCGTGAAGCTGGACATACTCCCCAATGCGATCCGCAGCCTCGGGAGAGAGCTCCTTCTCTCCTACCATCTCATTCTTCACATCCTCCCAGGGCACCTGTGAGGGGTGAGAAGAACATGAGCCACTGCCCCAGGAATATAGTCTCTCCTGAGGAATGTCTCTGGTAACACCGTCCCATACAAGCGAAGAGACATCAGCCCTTACACATCTCTGCACTGCAGAACTCCACCAGGATGGTTAAAAGGTGCATGGGAAGAGGAGCAAATCAAATGCTCTCGGGGCATGCTTCTAACTACACTTCTTGTACCTCTGCACAGTCCCGTTGTATCCTTACCTTGTGGTCACCAAAGCTGCCCAAAATCCTGACAGCCCCAGGACAAACATTTTTGTTTAGATATCTGGCCAGAATTAGACGTTTGCACTGAGTTTGAGAGATGTCTTGCTGCTGTGGTTTCTGTGGTTAGGTACAGTCATATACACCAGTTAAGGAAGTGTTGCAGGCCGTGCCCATCACTGGAAAGATGCAAGGAGATGGCTGGATGATACAGAAGCCCAATGATGATACAGAAGCAGGAAAAGCAACAGCTTTCCCACCAAGCAAGGGGGTCAAAGAAACAGAGCCATGATAGCATCCAGCTGCACTAAGTTAAAACACAGCCTTTCAGTACGATAACACGGAAATTATGCCATCCAAAAAAGCCTGGTACTCCCTTCCTGCTGCTCTTCCATGCATACACAGCCCCCAAACCTACACTTCAGTCATGCTCTGCAGTGCATCTCACTGCTAGCAGCACTTTGACTACGGCCTCCTCTACCTGGTTTCAATCAATCATTAGGGAAGACCTCCAAAGGATTTGTTCATCCTTGAGCAAAGCAATGCGAACGTACAAGATAAGACACCAGGTCGCTTTGTGTAACAGGACTGCACAGAAAAGCTATAAGCACTCCTTTAAGCAGTCAGCCCACAAACTGTGTCCCACACGTCTCTGATGACACTGAAATTCCCCTTGAAATTCTGATTTGGATCCCAAGCCAAGAAAACTGTGTCTATAGATGGCACTGCATTTTAAGGTTCCTCTTCCTTACCTTTTAGTGGAGGACTGTACACACATTTATAGACTGATCTCTCCACCATTCTTGTACCTGACTAGGGCCTATAGTAAAGACGACTGGCTACAGATAAAGAGTTCTTCCTATGCTGACACCTTTCCCTCCTCCCAGAAGTCCACATAAACACCTGAATCCCTTAGAGACCAACACAACAGTCTGTGCTTTTGAGGCAGCTTGGTGAGCACAAACCTACAGGCTGTACCTACTTCCTGCCTTGTCTCTTACAGGGACAGCTGTGCAAAGAGAGGGCTGTTCCGCATCACGCCAAACTGCAGTAAGATAGAGATGTCCACATACAGCACGTTCCAAAAAACCAAACCTGTCCTACAAGTCCAAACCAGTACAAGTGTGAATGAAGCGACCAGGAGATGTGGGATGAGCTACTACTGCCTCACAGCACTGGCAAGAGAGATTACGGCGCTGAGCAACGTTCTCCTTGTGACTGTGTGCACCCTGCTAGGATGCTGTGCGGTCCTGGCCAGCCCTGGAGCCCTGTTCCTAGCAGTAACATTCTTACACCAATGGTAGCAACAGATGAGTGTGAAGACATGCTGTGGGGACACATACAATACAGAGCAGTACCAAACTGATTACCCTTCCCCTGCACAGGAGGCAGGAAAAATGCTGCTGGTGTTATTTTACAGCTCTGTGTTTCTAGTTTCCCATCCCTTCTCACTCCAAGCACTTTCCTCTACCTCAGATCTCTACCTACAGGTGAACATGGAAACCTCATCCATACCTCAGCCTCACTTCCCTTTCCTGCATCTCTGATGCAGCTACTTGGGATTATCTCCTGAGGGTCCTCAAAACATCTGGAGATGCATGCTGTGCAGTGACACCCTGCTCATGCACAGCACAGCCAGCAATGTGCACGTGATGTGGGCTCTTTGCTCTCAGCAGGGATGCTGGACATCACGTTACCAGCCAAGAACAGCACGAGCTTGCAGACAGCACAACGAAACAACTTCAGCAGCATTGCCTTGTCACCTGTAAGCTAACTGCCTTATACGTCCACTGCTTATGATTGCAATTCTCTACTCCTGAGAACGGCAGAGATTTTCCCTTTATGTCGTGGTTTGTTTTTTTTTTTTTCCTTGCTATTAAGATGTGAAATTTTAGCAAAGGTTCCAGGAAACAACTGTGATTCCTTACACTGCCAGAACTGAACTTGCTGCATTTGGAAAGTCTTTTGAAAGCCCTGGACTAGTCTAGGGGCAGGTTTTCATGACCTAGATTCATAAGCAGTAGCAGCTTAAGAAAGCTAAAATTTGGGATGTTGAACCTGCCATATGAAGAGCTATTTTCCCTCCCTTCTTTTCCATTTCTCAGGACCCTGGGGGATGCTAGAGGAGGAAGTGCAGAACCCAGTTCTGCTATGTGACTGACATGCCTGGTGTGCCTCCCTTCCCTCTCAATGCACAGGGTGAAGGGCCTCACATGGACAACTTGATGTTTATCAGAGCTTTCAGACAGTTCTCATAGACCTGGACAGAGACTCACAGGAACTCCAGAAGCCCAGAGCTCCAGTCCATACCTTATCCAGTTTGTCAACACTGGAGCAAATTGTTCGGAACTTGCTGTCCGGGACACCACAAACTGCAAACATCCCATCAAGGATGCGCCGATCGTTGACCTGGGAGACAAGGAAAAAGTCATTTACTATGAGCTCAAGCAGATGCTTCAGATGAGTTTCTCTCCTCTCTAGTTTTAAGCACAAAAGAGAGAATCTAGCAGTCACCCTAACCGCATGGGAAACATGGGCCCCAGACACTCTGGTGTTCTGATGTGCAAGCTATTTCCCATTGCAAATCTGTGGTGAAAAAAAAAGACAGCTATCTGCATTTTCAGAAAGCCTCTGCCAACATGCCTCTCTAGACACTCAAGAAGCCACAGTCAGAAGGGGGTAAAATTTTGTTATAGATTAGGAACTGACAGAGGGAAGGTGAGAAAATGAGCCTGACAAGAACATGGTTAGCCAGACTCAGATAGAACAGCAAAGAGGATGGTGGAAGAACCATATCCACCTGCAATCCCTTCTTGTAGCACCCTTTCTACCAAAACGTTGCCACATTAACCCAATACCTATGAATCATCTCATATGTGGATACATAAAAACAGCTTGGGAACAGACGGCAGACCGAGGAGATGAATTTAGTGTGTTACACTGCACTCTCAGTACAAGAACAAAGGGACATCCGCTTATGTTAAAACCTTACTAGGGGATTTTCTTTTCTTTTACTTCTTTTGATAGTTAAGTCAATTCCATGGTTTAATTATGTTCTGTAAGAGAAGGTAATTGAGGCCAAAGGCTTAGCTGAATTCAAAATTCCATGGGTAGTGAGAGCATCTACAGTTAAATTAGACAGAAACAAAGACTGCTCAGGAGGTTGTAACCCTCCAGCATTGATATCAACCAAAGAGTCCCTCACAGAAGCCATGGAGCCCTCTCCACTGCAGGCAGGTTATTCTGTTGTTCCCCATTGCAGAGATGCCTGCTCATCCTCAAGCAGATTTGCTCATACCACTGGCCAAACACAAGCTAGCTGGACTTCATCTAGAGAGGCAGCTCCTATGCACAATGCTTCAGCTCATCCCAAACTGGTTCAGGGGCCGGCAGTTGGGAGTGCAGCACCCAGCCCACACCGCTCACCTCCCCTGCACAGCCCAGCCGCACCACGACTCTGGGGCCTTTGCAGACATCCCACCAACCTCCTGCACATCAGACCCTCCTACACCCTTCCCATCCTGTCTGATCCGCACATCCAGCACCATCTGAAGCCACACCAAGGTAACAGAGGTGTTTTGAAGTGCACTACAAGCTCAGCTCTGGAGGAGCTGGTGGGAAGGCAAGAGTTTGCAAACTGCACAGTGCACACACAGGTGTTCATACATGAATAGCTGGGACAAGTGCAGGGATCCTGGGCCAGAGCCTGTATTTCCCTGCAGGCAGTGAACGTGACAGTCATCTTGTTACTTTGCTGCTGGGCGTTTTGTAGGGGACAATGGTTGATGAGAAAGAACTCTGCCAGCTGTGGCCTCAGGAAACCTACTTGAATTCCCATCTAAAGGGGACCATGAGATGAACTCCAGCCCTTTAGTACAGACACCATGAGAAGGCAGAAAGGCAAGATGACGACTGCATCTGAACCACACGCCTCAGCGTGCATTAGAGTAGAAACAGGTGCTGTTGTGTAAAACCACAAACAGCAGCCACTGCTTCCTAGTGTGGCACAAAGAAACCTGTCTGAGGACCCAGCTCTGGCCTCACCTTAATGAGAAAGTCCCCAAGCTGCAGGTCACTCAGGATTTCATGCACTATCTTCAGGCACTCAGCATCTGGAATCATAGGGTCAAACTGGCCAGCGATGTCAAAATCCTAAGGAACAAGAGAAGGCAGAGAGCATTTCAGCACAGCAGAGAGGGTTGCAGCCACACAGCTTCAACTCTGCTGTTAATAGCAGTTTGTTTACAAAAAGCAACAGAAATGTTGTGAAAAACGACAAAAATAAGACAGCAGAGATCACCAATAGCAAATAAATAGAACAAAGGAACCAGGAAGAGGAGGAGAAAACTACTTGTTATTTGGTATGACCTAAATGCCAAATGTTTTTCCTTGATCCCCGTGATGTTTTTTTTTTTCTTTTTTCTTTTTTTTTAATATACAAGCAAATCAAGTTAATGACCAGGCACACAACAGGAATGATACAACAGAAGTCATAATCATTCAGAGAAGAAAAACAAAAGCAGCAAAAAGAGACCTCTTATTCCACCCCAATTTACAAATCCTCTAACGCAAAGTTTTCCATCACATCTTGAGTAAAAGAACAATTAGGAACACAGGAATGAATCTTGACTCCATAAATTTCAACATGGCTTCAACAAGCTTCCAAAATGAATTGGGGCAATGGAGGAAGACAGAGATGAGATTGCATCTGTCAATTCTCCAATCAGCTGAGCTTGAAGAAAGCTGATGCAATCCCCAAGGAAGTTGGGCAAGGTCTGGTACAGTCAGGAAAATGCTGCTACCATCGTACAGGGCACAGGTGAAATCCCACTGGAAAAACCCAGTGGAGGGCCGGTCAGTTACGTTTAAAAGATACAGAAAAAAAGCTACAAGGCTGAGCAGTGCAGTAAAGCATCTCCAAGGAGAGAAAAGCAACAGAGCTTGATCTAACCAGCCTAGGGAGGGGAAGATTGCTCTCAACATTTCCAAAATGTTCATTTGAGAAAGGGAAGGAATCAGTATCAAGGGCTGGCAGCTACCATTTAAAAACCTGCACCAGCACAAGGAAAAGTAAGCTGTCAGACACAAGTAAGTTTTAGCCTATTTGCAGCTAGCCTAAGGAGATGATCCTAGAAAGCTCTTTCAAATGAGACAGCAAGCAAAGACTCCAAGTTGGGTGAAAATGGACATTCACCAAGGTCCAAAGCTGGAAGGTATAGACAGGGTTTGTATGAAGAAATGGAAATATTCTCAATTATGAATTTACTTGCGATATGATGCCCTGGGGACTGTGATAGTACAGTGGAACAAATCCATTCCTCTGGGCTATCACACTGAGAAAGCCACAGAGGAAATTGAATTATTTGTTCTGGAATTAGGTCTCAGGGTTTTTCCCTTCCTTTGAAATGAAGATGGACTAAGCATGGGATAGAAGCAACGGGTGTTGTGGCTGAGTCACTCACCTGGCTCATGCGTTCTTGCTCACACACACACAAAAGTTCAACTGTTGCCACAGCTGGGATCAGAAGGAAATTCTTTCCCTCAACCAGGCTGACAAGCACTGTGGGATAAAGTAAGGAGCTGCCCTCCTCCACAGTGCAAAGCATGCCCAACATCTGGGGGTTACATTGAAAGTTCCCTGATACAGCAGTGCCCTGTGTTACAGCCATCACCCACAGTCTCTCCCGCTCTCAAGCTGCTTTTCAACCCCAGAGGGAAAAGAAGGAGAAGGTGAGTTTCCCATCATCACAAGGAAGGCAACTGCAAGATAACGCAGCCTTCAGTCCTATGTCCCTACAACCACTGCCCAGCCTAGAGACCCGCAGAGCAGCAGCCCTGCTGCTGGCCAAACTCACACACTGGTAGAACTCCCTGTAGCGGCCCCTGGTCATGGCTGGGTTGTCCCGCCTGTACACCTTAGCGATGTGGTAGCGCTTGATGTTGGTGATTTTGTTCATCGCCAAGTAGCGAGCGAAGGGCACCTGGGACCACAGAGTTAAGGATGGGAACAGAGAGGGATCACGCCACCCAGTTATCAGTCACAGGCAGTGCTGCAGCCTCGCTATCTTCCCAATGCCCGGCACAATTTGGCACACATCCCTGGTCAAAGCAGCAGCTACCAGACAGCATGCCTGGCCACAGCGCTGCAGCTGGCCATGACACAGCCCACTCATTCTGCCACTAGCACAGGGACAGGTGCCCCTGCAGGCATCTCCCAGCACTGCCTTGGGTTACATCTCACTCTCTGGTCTGGGTTCCCTGTAGAAGAAACCCCACTCAAACTTTTCTTCCCTCCACACACGAAGTGTTACTTTGCCTAACAGAAACAATGGGCAGTAAATAACCGAGCAATAGTTCTGTGCCCACTAAACCACACACAACTGCTCATGCTTTGCCTGCCTGTATAGGGTGAGAACCAAGGGAATGTCCTCCCTCCTTCCTTGCCCTCAGGGCAGCACTGTCCCAACAAGAGGGCAGCAAAGATGACAAAACCCCACAGTGCTGGCTGTTGTAGGATACAGTCAGGTCATAGCGCAGGGACAGCAGCTCTCCTCCTTGATCTTTCAGATCATAGATGAGCTTTGAGTCTTCCCCGTATTTCCCTGTTAATGTCTCCTACAAAAAAAAAAAAAAGACACATGAACAAACAGCATCATCATCAACAGTGGAAGAGTCCTAGAGCACGCAGAACAGGGACAGAAAGGAAGGACACCTAGGAGATGGAAAAAAACTGAGCCCTCAACACAGGCTTTCAACTGCAGAATCCCCACCAGCTCAGCCAGCTTGCTGTGCTCACCTTCAGCTCAAACACTGGTGTATCAATGACTTCTGCTCCGTGGCGCTTGAAGCAGCTGATGATAGCATTGAAAACTCTCTCACGAATGGCCATTTGTTTGGGGCTGTAGTCCCGTGTGCCCTGGGATGAGAAAAGGAAAAGAAAAGCAAGTGACACGTTGGCTTAGAGATATGCAGTGGCAGAAAGATGTGAGAGGTGACACGAAGAATCTGTCACACTGCTTACACAGCTTGAGAGATCAGGTCAATTCACCAGATACCAGTACAGGGGGTAAAAAGCAGCATTGGAAAACATTAGAACAAAAGTCAGATGAGATCTGCTACGGTCTGCACTGCTAAATACGTCAGAAGTCTCACCATGTACGAAACAAAGGAGCTAACATGGATCCAACACCCAGACAGTTCAGCACCTTCAAGGATGACAACGCAGTTAGGTCCTGTCCACAGCTCTGATTCATGTGCAGCATTAGCCAGATCCTTACACAACAAGCCACCCAGAGAGGTGGAAATAGGAGGACAGGCAATACTTTGAAGTTGTGGAATAAGCAACAGCTTTATGCTTTCCAGAGTACCCACAGAGAAACCGTATTTCCAAAGCATGATACCTGTGAAGTTCACTGGGATGGGCTCCCTTTTAATCTTCATCTCTGTTAATAGTCACCAAATTGTTTCAGTGACTGCCTTCAAGCTTTCAGTAGCTCACATAACTGTCAGTTAACTATACCTCTCACTTTCATTTTTCCAGGGCCCAACAGTTAGACAGGAGGAAGCAGAGAGAGCATGGACATTACACCTGCAGGTCGAACAGCAAAGGGTTGCTTTCAGCAGTGCACTGACATGGCTGAGAGGCTGGAAGCCCAAGCTGTTTCCCCTGATGCTCACAGAGCTGCAAAATCTTCTCCCTGCATCTTTAAGCAGTGAGATATTCCTTCTTCCCATGTCTCACGCCATAGTTAGATTTACCAAAAGAAGTGATAAAGGAAATAGACAAGTGAGACTGTGTTGAGGCACTTCCTTTAAACCAGTGACACTAACGTATATTAGTAACTGTCTCCGTGCCACTGCATGAAAGCACAGCTGGTCTCTGGTCAGCTGCTAGTATTGAAACATCCAGGATACAAATGAACTTCACCATAAATTGCATGAAGAATGCTCTTCTCAGAGAGACTTGGGGACGAATGGCTGCCACTGAGGGAAGGGTTCTGCTGGAAGAGGACAGAAATGCCTGCAGTTGGCCAAATTCACTCCGTAAGTGGGATGACCCCACTCTCACAGTGGAAGGCAAAACCAAAAGCCGTAAGATCTCTGAGCACTCCTGGCAACGCTTCCAGGCACCTGGAGCACTTCGCAGCACTGTGTGCTCACCCGACCTGCAGCAGCTCTGCCAAGGTTAGCAAGAACAGGAGCAGCTTGAGGATACCTGATCCGTGAGAGCCAACGTTTGCAGGCACTAGTGGGGTCAGCACTGCAAGAAATCTGAAGTTCTAATCCTAACAGCACTGGAGCAATGCAAGCCATGACTCCCCTTCAAAGAGAAGAACCCATTCAGAGAGGGGACCTCATACTGGGCAGCTATGATAAAAATTGCCCAAAATCGATCCTATCAGCTGGTGTTTGGCTTGCCACGGAAGGACTGGAAAGCTTTCAGTTAGCAGGGTATCGGGGTTTGATGCTGCCAGGGTTATATTGACCCCCCTCCCATCACCTTGCTGCTGGAAGCAAAAAGGGGCTGAGCACGGGTCCGGTCCATGCTGCACGCCCAGGCTCAGCACACGCAGGCCGTGGGGGCTGTACATGCACGGGGAGGCGAGCGTGTGTGCTGCGGGACGTTACCTTCGGGGTCTTCAGCACGAACTTGTGCTTCCCCTCATCTCCCCCGAGCTGCGCCTTCATCTCCAGCAGCTTCGCCACCTCCTGCGCGATCTGCGGAGGGAAGGAGAGGGGAGCCGGGGGTTACCCCAGGCCGGCCCGCAGCCCGTCCCCAGCGTCCCCGGCCCCACCGCCGCCCCCCGCCCTTCCCACCCGGCCCCGGCCCCCCTCAGTCTCCCCGGGCCCGGCCGCACCCGCTCGGGCTCGGCCTTGTCCTGCTTCAGCCGCCGCACCACCTCCGCCTGCTCCCGCACCGCCGCCGCCTCCTCCGCCGCCATGGCCGCGCCTGCGCCCTGCCGGGGCCGCGCCTCGCCGGGCGGAGCTCAGGAGGCCAGGAGGCGGCGCTTCTACAAGTTGTATTTTATTGTTTTTTAATTAAAAAAAAAATATACACAGAGGGGCTCAGCCCCGCCCCAGCAGCGGCCGTGCCCGCACGCCTGGCCGCCGGCCAGAGCCGGTGCTCGGGACATGTCCCCGGGGCCTTGAGGCAGGGTCCCCCCAGGTCTCCCCGCTGTGGGGATGTCTCCGGGCCCCGGCTGGCACCACACGCGTGGCCAGCCCTTCGGAGCCATCAGCCACGGGACCGCAGTGTCCGTGATCTCAGAACCCGCGTGCTCAGCGCTGCCGTGAGCCTGGCAGGTGGGCAGAGGGTGGCCGGACCTCGCAGGAATCAGCGGGGCACTGGGGTTTCCAGCTGTGCGGCGGTTCGGTCAAGCAGCTTGGGACAGAATGATCCTAGGGCTCCAGCCTTCTTCGGATCGCATCAGCAAGCCCTTCTCTTGGGATATCAACCTGCAAAGCAAACAGGGAGAAGCAGTCATCTGCCAGGTCTGGGATACAGCTCACCATTAGAATACAGTCACTGACTGAAAACCCAGAGCCTTTCAGTAATTGCTAGAAGTACTCTTGAAACCTAGCGTAGAAAGGTATTCTCCTTACCTCTTCTCTTGTTGCAATATCTCGCAGTTTGACAACTCCATCTGACAGTTCCTGCTCTCCTATAATGGCAGCAAGAGGGATCCCCATGTCCTCGCAATACTGCAGCTGTTTCAGCAGTTTAGGATCCTTCTTGTAGAGCATTTCTGCCTAGAAGGAAGCACCAGTGAATCATCAGTGCAAAGTTTGCTCTGGTGGATCTTGCAGCAAAACTACAGGCACTGGAACTCCATGGAAAACTCTGCCTTGTTACTCGTGGAGCAAGCAACTGGCTTTAGTGCTCTCATATGCCTTCCTTCTCTGCCTGCTAGATCTCAGGCAGGCCACAGTCTTGAACAGACAGCTACTGGAGTTGCTCTAGCTGGTCCAGCTCCCCCGAGACTCTCCCTCCCTGACGACTTACAGCACCAATCCTTACTTTACCTTGATCCCTGCATCCCATAGCTCAGAGATTAGCTTCAGTCTTGCACTGAGTAAGTGTTTCTGCGGTGTAGCCACCAGCACTTGTGTCTCAGTCGTTCGAACTTTCTCCCCAGAAGCCTGCAGGGACAGAAACACTCATGGAAGTCACTGGCTCAGAGGGAACCTGAAGCTGACAGCAGAAGCTCACCTAGGTCATCTCACTTGACCTAAGTCCTCAGCTGTTAGCTCTACAAAACAAGAATATTGAAAGGCTGATCGTTGTTATTCAGTGAATATTATTGAGCAAGGCTAACCTTTTGGAAGCAAAAAGTGTGCACAGTTAAGACAGCTTGGGCAGGTTTAATGAGTCCTCCAGTGCACCTGCATTCTGACACTATCTAATCATGTCCTGCTGTTTCTGTGGGACTTTGACTTTCCTCCATCCTAGATGAGAACTATGCTGCTTTCTAATCTATCTTTTGATTCTTCAGATGCACATACTTTGCCTCAGCCTCACTTACTGTGAATCACAAACTCAGAAATAAATGCAGGGTGATAAATTTCCCATCTGTCTTTCCTGTTATAGAATGAGTGCCACAGATATTATTGAATTTATAATTTCACAATCTCCAGGACAGAAAGCTTCACATGCACAAGACAATTAAATTGACTTGGGAACAAACTTCAGAGAAAGGATGAGAAATCAGGGGATGTCTATGATACTTCTGTTGTTTCTGCTACAAAAGGCTGCCCATGACTGCAACCTGATGGGCTACAGGAGAGAAAAGGGCTCTTTCTTCTGCATGGACATTCATGCATGAGATGACCCACACTCTCCCCCTAAATCCTTTCTTCTTGAACACTGTAGAGCTCTGTAGTAAGTAACAGACTGCTTCCTAGAGCCCTCCCCCATGTGACACGCTGCCAGCAGCACCCACCTTCACTCTCTGCTCTAGGATGGAGAAGATCCGCTCAATCCCTATGCTGACCCCCACACAGGGCACCTTCCGGCCCTTGGGATCAAACATCCCCACCAGACCATCGTAACGACCGCCTCCGGCCACGCTCCCAACGCTGACCAGATCTTCTACGTGGTCATTCTCCTGCTGCAGCAGGACAGCCTCAAAGATCACCCCTGTGTAGTAGTCCAGGCCTCGCGCCAGGCTCAGGTCAAATGAGATCTGTGGGATACAAGGGAAGCCCCCTCAGCATCACGGTCGGGGCTGCCCAGAAACCCCGGCAGCACCCCCTCCTGCCTCTGCCCCTCCTCACCTTCCCCATTACACCAAACAGGGTCAGGTACTCAAACAGTAGCTTCATGTCCCCCAGACCCTCCTTGGCCAGCTTGTTCTGGGACAGCTTTGGGTCCTGGAGAAGCTGCTCAACCAGCTCCAGGCCACCTGCGGGAACAAGTCACGCCTCATGTTTGCTAGCACAGCAGCACCTACAATGATGGGCCCAGCCCACTGCGTGTGCTGCTCTGCTCCCCTCCGTCCCTGCCCCAGGCACGCCAGCCCCTGCCTGGTCTGGCAGAGAGCAGCTGCACTTGTTGGAAGCACGAGGGAGCAGGCTGCAGGGAGGGACAAGGGCTCCATCCCACCGTGCTCACCGTGAAGCTGGACGTACTCCCCAATGCGGTCTGCAGCCTCAGGAGAGAGCCCCTTCTCTCCTATCATCTCATTCTTCACATCCTCCCAGGGCACCTACAAAACAAGAATATCCATTACTGGCCAATGCTCTTGTCACCCACCATCTCCACCAGCCCGTGTATTCAGAACGTGTGAGGGATGAGAACATGCTTCTTGGTGAGTAACTTCACTAATGATCTGTGTCCATCTCACAGGGATTAACTAAGATCATTGAAAATGCCAGGTCTTATTCTTGGCCACTGCTACCAGCCTAAGAGCTCTCCAAGTCTTTTACAAACACCAGTGGCTTAATTATTGTGATGAGAACAGCCGTGACAGTGCCCAGACAAAGCCATCCCGCCCCTGAGACTAGAAGTGATTTGCCCTGAGAGCACAATGCTTACCTTGTCCAGCTTGTCTATGGTTGAGCACGTAGTTATGAACTTGCTCTCCGGGATGCCACAAACGGCCAACACACCATTCAAAATTCGTCTGTCATTGACCTGGGGAATGGAGAAGCACGCTTAGCTGAGGGAAGATGTCCCGCCACAGTTTCCCCTTGCCCTTGCCCAAGGGATGCTAAAAGCTGCAGCTGCTGAAGACTGCTTGTGCCCTTTGGCTGGTCTCTCAATCCCATGGCACACTGGAGCCAGGAAGAGAAGGTGCAAGTGTGTGAAAACCACCAGGCTCTGGTCTTACCTTAATGAGAAAGTCCCCAAGCTGCAGTTCACTCAGGATCTCGTGCATTATCTTCAGACACTCGGCATCAGGAAGCATAGGGTCAAACTGGCCAGCGATGTCAAAATCCTGAGGCACAAGTAGAGGCATACTCTGGTGCAGCTGGACTGTGGCTGAAATCCGGTTCTCAGCTGTCATCCTGTGCAGCACTGAGTTCTTGCTGCTTCAGCACTACCTGAGCTCCAGGCTGGCCGCGCAGGGCCTCGGCTCCAGGCGCAGCTCAGCCAGGCACCTCACCCAGCCCCGCAGCTGAGTGCAGGCCCTTGGTATAACCCAGCAGTCCACACCAATTCCCAGCTCTCTCCTCCCAAGCGGCCCTGTCCCCACTCCCCTTTCAGCAGGCCACAACACTCACGCACTGGTAGAACTCCCTGTAGCGGCCCCTGGTTGTGGCCGGGTTGTCCCGCCTGTACACCTTAGCGATGTGGTAACGCTTGATGTTGGTGATTTTGTTCATTGCCAAGTAGCGAGCGAAGGGCACCTGGGGCACTGAAGAGTTAAGGACAGGAACGGGGAGATTCTCTGAGCTGCAGAATGCTGAACCTCAAAGCTCCCTGTCTTCATCTCACTCTGCTCCCAGACCTCCAACGGATCTCTGAAGAACAGCCTAGGCTGACAACGAGTACCGTTGTCCTGAAAACAACGTGCTGTTCTAGCAGAGGGACAACTCCACTCCATCCTTCATAACCACGGTGCCTCAGCACTCTGCAAACGCAGGTCTTTACTAGGTCATTTTGCTCTCTTAAGGTGCAATACAGATAAAATTCAACATATAGTACACATGATAAAGAAGAGAGCTTTTAGGTGAGGTGTGGAGATGGAGCTGCCCCAGGATGGATGCCTGTTTTGTATGTGCAGCGAACATTGCTGCTCTCTCCCAAGTATCATAGCACTGGAAAGGTGACACAGCCAGGACAAGAGGGCACAGAGGTGGGGACTGTGACAAGCAAGAGGTACAACCAGTAGCGTGGAGCATACTGATGCACGGCCATAGAGTAGGGAAGAAAGGGCAGGTTTGCTGGACTGACTGGGAGGTGATTTGAGGCAGGGGCCAGATGGATAAAAGACCAGATGGGATGTCCATTGGACAGAGGGAAGGAGGTTTTGTTTATCCTGATGGGAAAAAGCTGGGATTTGCAGACAGGTGAGGACGAGGATGATCTGCCTAACAGCTTTAAACTAGGCAGGGTGGCAGTGACCTCAGTTTGTCACTGTCCCTGCCACCAAAGACACATACTACACATGTGTGGTAGAGGCTACTGCAGGATACAGTCAAGTCGTAGCGCAGGGCCAGCAGCTCTCCACCCTGATCCTGCAGTTCATAGATGAGTTTTGAGTTATCCCCGTACTTCCCCATCAGCGTCTCCTAGGGAGAAGCAAAAAAAAAATGTGTCTGTCAAAGGAGGCAAAGGACAGCAAGAGATAAAGCACAGGGTCCCCAGCATAGAGGGCAGACAACGGAGTCCGATCTCCTAAGCAGTTAGTCCAACCCAACCCACAGCTTTGTTGTGAGGAGTCATTTAGGGGGGATGTTTTGTTTTCTCCCCAGGGCTGAAACCACTGTGAGGAGGCCCTGGGTTCTGCAGGGCAAGACCAGCATGGCCTTCCCCATCTTCCTGGGCTCCCTCAGCCCGGAAAGTAAAGAAGGGCAGGGAACAGGCTGAGGATCCCCTTAGGGAGGGCAGGGGATGGAAGTGCCCCAGCCCCACGGCGGTGGTCCTGCAGCCCCGGGAGTGGGGCCGGGAGCTCTGCGGGACACATCCTCCTCCCTACGGCGGCCCCAAAGTGGAGCTGGCCCCCCTCACCCCCGACCCCTGCGGTAATGCCGGGGCACCCGCAGCCCTCTCCGTGCCTCACGGGGGGCGCACGGCAGCCCGAGCCGTTGTTGGGCTCCCCGCTCTCTCCCCCCGGCCCCGGCTGCGCCCCTCACCCGCAGCTCCAGCACGGGGGTGTCGATGGCGGCCGCCCCGTGCCTCTTGAAGCAGGCCACGACGGTTCCGACGAGCCGGTCGCGGAGCGCCACCTGCGCGGGGGGGTGGTCGCGGGTGCCCTGCGGCGGGACGGAGAGCTGAGCACCGGCACGGCCCGGCACGGCCCGGCCCCGCCGCCCCCGCGCCCCGCCGTTACCTTGGGGGTCTTCAGGGCCGAGCCCTCCGCCTGCCCCTGCCGGGACACGGAGAGGGGCCGGCGGGCCGCGGAGCACCAGGCGGCGGCGGCCAGGCGGAGCCGCAACATGGCGGCGGCGGGGCCGCGGAGCTCCGGCGGCGGGAGGCCGGGGGGGGGCGGCGGAGGCGGGAGGCCGGGGGGGGGG
>CM021743.1:7960034-7974171 GCA_011075105.1 Heteronetta atricapilla | reverse complement strand
GGGGGGGGGGCGGACGGGCGGCGCGGAGGCGGGGCTGCCGCGGCCGGGCGGCCGCCGGGGGAGCGGGCGGATCTGCGGCGCTTTACGGCGCGGGCGGCGCGACAGTTCCTGGAGCCTCGTCGCTCGTCCCCTCAACATGGCGTCGGGCAGCGGGGTAGGTGCGGGGCCGCGGCCCCCGGGGCCGCCCCCGGGGCTGCCGGGCCGGGATCGGGCCCCTCCGGGGTGTGCGGGCGGGCGGGGGTCTGCGGGGGGAGGGGGGGGAGAGGCCTCCGCGCCTTCAGGGATAAAATGGGGGGGGAGAGGCCCCGTGTAGGGCCTTGGAGAGAGCCACCGGAGATCCTCAGAGAGCCCACTGCTTTCTACGCGTGCCCCGGGCGGCCCCTGGGGGAGAGCAGCCCGTGGGGCCTGGGGCAGCGCCCTCCTTCCCCTTGTTCCCTCCCTTCCTGCCCTGCTGCTGTTGGGCTCCCCCGGGAGGCAGGCGGCCGGCGGCTGGCCGGCACGCTGTGCTGCCGGAGCCTCTGCCGGCTGCCCCGCTGCCCTTGCCGTGGCTCCCGCGGAACTCGGGTGTTTTATGGCCTGGCTCGGTTTGTGTAATGGGGCAGCGAGATCTTGACGCCAGGATCCTGCCGGGTTTGGTGTCGGGAATGCAAGGTGGATCTCGTTTGTGTAACCTGGCTGGAGAGCCAGGCGGGTTGGAACACCTCAAGTAACAGCTGTCAGCACCACAGGGCTGCGTTTTGGGGCTTTCTTGGCAAATCTTCCCTTCGTTTGCAGCCACTTGCTGAGAAACAAGCAAAGCTGAGGGGGCACAAAGAGCAGGATGTCTGCCGGGGGAGGAGGTGGAGCCTGGGCTTTATTGTCAGCAGCTGGGGTCTCACAGAATATCCCGAGTTGGAAGGGACCCATAAGGAGCATCGAGTCCAACTCGTGTTTGTGTTCACATTACTTAAAGCTGGGCTTGAGACTCTTGTATAGGCTTTGACACTGATACTGGGCCGACCAGGTGGTCTCCGTGTCCACACTGAGCAGGAGGACACTTCATTTTTTTAATTGTTGTCACTTACTTGGGCAATACTATCTGTCACCCAGAGCAGGAAAGATTCAGGGGGTCGCAGCCACCCCCGCCACCGCCAGACCAATTAAGAGAGGTTCCTTTGGGTATTGTCTAGCCAAGATGCCCGGCTCAGAGCTTGGTTTGGTTTGTGTCGTTGTGCTGGCGCTGGGGGGAAAGTTTCCCTTTCTCCACAGCAGGAGAGTGAAGCAGCAAGTAAGTTGCTTTCTCTCGGGGCTCCAACCAGCTATGATTTGTGATAACGTGCTGGAATGCAGGAGGATCTTGATTCTGGAAAATACCCTAAAACATTAATTTACACTCTGTGATATTTTCTTTTCTTTTGCTCAGGGTGGTTAATAAAACCTGTTATGACATGCTTAAAGTGCTTAAGAAGCTCTGGGAATAAATGAGAATTTTTCTACGCTTCCCTAAGGCATTTTCATTCTTATCAGTAGTTGTTCACTCCATTTGAAGGATTGCCAGAGGAGAAAACATTAAATGACTGTGCTGCTGCTAAAGCTTCAAATGGGATTTATTTTCTTTGGATTGTGATTGGATTCTTGATTTGGCTGAGCGGAGAAGGCGGTGGGTGGGTGTGGGTCCTTCTTTCCTGGAGGTGTTTTAAAATACATCCATCCTTTTTTAATACAAAGCAGGGAGCCTCTCACTGCTGTTCCAAGAGAAATGCAGCTTTCTCGCCATTTGAGAGCTTTCTTCATAAGAAAGTAAAGGAGCACCTGATTTGTGAGGCAGGTGTGGGGGCTTGTGGCCGTTGTTGTGTTCCAACCTGCCATGGGGAAGGGGCTGCCTTGAGCTGCTGTGTGAATAGATGGGAAAGGAAAGGTTTCTCGTCATGTCACCTCTGCCCTCAGCATTGGCGACGGTTCTTTCCAGGGGAGACTTTTACCCTAGTCTTTGTCTTTATTTGTTGCCAACTTTACCTGAATTCTGCCTTTTGTTTGTCCTGTCATTGACAGCTTAGTGTGCTCTGGGGGGCTGGTTAAGGGCCAGGCTACCTCAGAGATGCTTCTTCCCTTCCCTGCTTGGCTGAGATGGGGAGGTACGGGAGCAGGACAGCTTACGGTGTGATTCATGCAGATGTTTTCCTGGTATCTCCCCGTCCTAGCTTGATATCTGGAGTTTTCAGAGCTTTTTTTTTTCTGTTTTGTTTGTATTTGTGTCTTACGTGAAAAACTCATACTGGTTCCTGTGATTTAATATCAGACTCAATTTCTTGATTCCTATAACCTGTTGACATACTGCTGATATACTTGAGAGCAGGAATACACATCTTTGTGTTCCTGCATCTTAATCAAACCCTTTATTGCTTGTGTTGCATTTCATGGCTTCCTCATCTGCTATTTGCAACTGAAATTTAATCAGCTCTGGAAGAATCACGTATGATCAACTATTCTGTGTTCATCAGGTAGCACCTGTATGGTCTTGGATCAATCAGTTTAAATGCAGTTTGCCTCTGTTTTTTGGAGGGAAGGGATGGGTGGTCATCTCAGGACCTATTAAGATAAGCTCATTACTGTGCTCAGTGCTTTGAAATCCTTCTAGAAGAAGTAGATATAGGCATGCTGAGTATTATTCTCTTAAGCTCCATCCTTAGTTATTGGATATGAAAACAGATGACACGGGAATATAATGTAGTGCCCCCGATTTACTGCTGTGGCCTCACAGGCCAAATGATTCCATTTCTTTCCCCGTTCCTCTCTCAAAGGTAGTCAAACCTTGTAACAGATGTTAATGCACTTTGTTCCCTTTTCAGACTAAGAACTTGGACTTCCGTCGGAAGTGGGACAAAGATGAATATGAGAAACTTGCGGAGAAGCGGCTCACGGAGGAGAGAGAGAAGAAAGATGGTGGGTAGCGTACTGGCTGCAGGCAAGCTTTGCTCATTTGGCTGTGAATTGCCCAAACTCCCTGAGCTTTGGCTGATTGAGCAGCTAGAAGTGAAATCCCAAAGGGAAACAGCATCAGTTCAAGCTGGCTCTTATCCCTTTTCCTGTGCTAGCCACTGAGTATGTATTTTTTTTATAGCTGTAATTACTGAGAGTTTCTGTCTCTGGCCTATTCTTTATGGAGGGAGAGGAATAATCAGTCACTGGAAGCAGGAAGATCTGAGAGCAGGACCCAAGTCAGATCTGCCTCCATCTAATAGTCTTAGTTTTTGCTTACATAATGAGGTGGAAATTGTATCTTTTACTGACTTTAAAAACAAAATGAACAAAAAAACAACTAAATCTCCCCTCCCCCCATCTTCCCCAGTGCAATTTCTGCGTGAATCACATAGTTTACAGGTTCCCAAGAGGCTCCTCTTCCAAGTGCAATGTAAAATCCAGCAGGTAAAGCTTTATCTTTTCTGACAAACACTTTGGGTTTTTGCTTGTATTTTAGGCAAACCAGCTCAGCCCGTCAAAAGGGAACTTCTGCGGCACCGAGACTACAAAGTGGACCTGGAATCAAAGCTGGGGAAAACCATCGTCATCACCAAAACTACCCCTCAATCAGAGATGGGAGGGTAGGTTATGGTCTTTCTGTTGGAGTCTGAGTTGCGTTGGTCAGACAAGGGGTTGTGATAAAGCACTGAGCCCTTACCAAGTAGTGGTGGGGATTTTTCCTCCAGTGTTTGAGCTGTGCTGCACTGTATTACACTGAAACTGCGTCTTCTGGGATAACGTATGGAAGAGAAGCAGCGCGCTGAGCCCCTTTTGATGCTCTTGCTTAATATCAGTGTTGCTTTGCTCTGCCGTAGGAGGAGTTGAGGCAGATCTCTGCTGCCCGCTTGGGTTTTGTTAGCCAGGAGGCCTGCTTGCAGTGACGTGCTATCTGCGGTTGATAGGATGTCTGAGCACTGGGAGAGGGAGAAACTCCCAGATACCTCTCCTTAGGAATGGCATTTGGCGACTGTTTGTGTAGATCATGTTTGGCCAAAGGCTAGAAGGATTCTTAGCACATCCAAAGCCATCCTAAGTGGCTCAGGAGCATAGCCTAATAGCCAGCAATGCCAGGGAGAGGTGCAGCATCCAGGGATGGAAATGCAGGCCGTGGCTGGGCTTCTGCATTAGCTGTTAAGGAAGGTGGAAAGCACTGCTCTATAAAGCAGGGGGCTGATTCTGTGAGGTGATAGGCGTGGGAAGGCTCACCGTGCAGCCAGGTGAGAGCCTTCAGCAGGCTGCAGTCAGGAACCGAGGTGGAAACCTGGACTGGTGGCCAGTCTTGCCATGGAGGAGGGCAGCGCTGGGGTGTCACAGAGTCCAACCCTCCTCCTGTCCTTTGCAACTGGAAGGGGAAGGTGCCATGACTGCTGTCATTGCAGATCAGCTCATGTCTTGGTTTCTGTCCTCTGTCAGAGGGGCATAAGCATCAGGGTTGGTACCTCCAAATGGTAACTCAGGTGGCTCTGTAAATCTGGTATATGGCCTTGCACGTGTCTTTTCACCAAGGCTCTCGGTAATAGAGGTAGCTTCCCTCTTGCCCTGGGCAGTGGAGCTGTGTCCCAAACAAAGGCCTGATCGCTCAGTGGCTCTGAACCCAGATAACCCTGTGGGTGTTACTTTTTGTGGTGCTGGGGCTGTGCTTGTTTCAGTACCTCCAATGAGGACTTGTGGCTCGGACTAGTTTGGTTTTAGGCCAGAGCAGCAGTCTGAATTACAACTAATAGGTCCAACTGATATGGAGATTTTGAATTTTTTGATCAACTATTTGATCAGCTCAAATAGTTATTCTGTGAGATGAGGTTTGTCTCATGTTTTGGAGTTAATGTTTTCCCTCTCTCTCCTGCCAGGTACTACTGTAATGTATGCGATTGTGTGGTGAAAGACTCCATTAACTTCTTGGATCACATCAATGGCAAAAAACGTAAGGATAACTTTTTTTTTGCATTGTTGGAGGGCTGGTGCAACTCTCTGGGCTGTTCCCTTCATGCTTCACCAGTTTCTGAGTTCTGAACATTTGTACTTGGATCAAAATGTGCTCGGAGATCAGGGTATAGGCAGAGTTTACTCGTGAGAGCTGTGGAGATGTTGCCTTTATCTCATAGCAATCTCTCCAGGTTGATGGACTGCTTGGGTGGAATAAGGCTGGAAGAAACAGTGAGTGTCCAGTAAGGTGGAAGTGTTTTCCCTACTCTGAGAGTCTGCACTGCAAGAAGCTCAGGGTCAGCAAATCCTGATGTCTCCTCTGAAAATCTCAAGAGGTTGTTGTTTTTTTTTTTTTTTTAACAGCACTGAAACTTTAAAGAAGTTCTTGGAAAAGTAAAAGGTGTGGGACTAGCCTATTTTTGGATAGTAAGCCTCTCTTTGTAGAACCAGAGTATGAAGCTCAGAACTAGCTTGTCTCTGAGCTCCAGGGCTTTGAATCAAGAGATTACAAGGGTGGAGGCTGTGGGTTGCTGAAGTACAGCAGAGATAGGTGTGGGATAGGATGACCCCAGAGTTGCTGTGTCCTGTTCAGGTGTGATCACACATAGACAGGATCTCCAGAGTGCAAAGTATAAAGCCCACAGATTCCTGGTTCTCTCAATTGATCATGCAGTTACACTAAGATAAAGGCAAAAGAAGAGGTCCCCGTTGATCAGCCTGTTTCTTTAGTATGTTTACCTTGAGTAAGAGGACAGTAGTGCAACGTAGTCAAGGCAAGTTTTCTATAGCTTGGGAATGAAAATCCATTGCATTAAAGCCCTGTACTTTTATGTGAATGGGAGGATGACAAAGAAGCGCTTTGTCTGACGTGAGGTCAGCAGTAAGTCTGTGTGAGAGAATCTGGAATCAGAAATAACTGGTACGTCTTTGTGCGTGGTCCTGCGATGAAGGGTTGAGCTGGGGCTGGCAGGGGGCATAGCTCTTTGGTACAATACAATTTACAGTTCTGGAGCTTTTGATCCAGCCCACAAATCTGGCTGAAACCTGCTTGTTCTGGCAGTGCTATTGCTAGGTACCAGTGCATAGTTTGAGCTCCCTGGTGCTGCTGCAGCCCTGGGACAGAAGTGTTCCCAGTTACCGGAGTCAGCAGGCTGTTTGGATCAGCCAGGCAGTGTGGGTTGGGGACATGGCTGGGGGTGGCCCTTTCACACTGGGCTCACTTACGAGTGGAAACCTGGGAATCTGCCTTACACAGCCACTGGATCAAAGGCCTTTCTTAATATTTTAGGTCTTTCCTTTAGTTAGAAACGTGCTGTGTAATCAGGATCTCTCACTGAAAGCCACTTGTCTGGTTTGTCCCACAGCTGAGAAAAAAACAGCTTGGCAGTTTTATTCTGACTCCTTTTTCAACACTCCAGTCCTTGTTGCCCTGTCCCAAGTTTAAATTCCCTGAAGTGTCAGAACACCAGCATGATGGGGAGCACCCTCATACCGAACCTTAAAAGAAAAGGTTGCATCTTCTTCCTTGTTACAAATAGTAAAAGGATCACTGTAGTCAGTGACTGGTTTTGGTTATCGTAACTCCTAAAATCTCCCTAAATCCTCCTTAATCCCCTCTGACATAAGAAGCCCCAATCCATGCAACAGTGTGGGGCTAAATGAGGGCAGAAAGCATATGCCTCTCTGGGAGGAGGCATTGCTCAGACTCCCCAGGCTGGGTGTGAATTATCTGTCGTGTTCATAGGTAGAGATGGTGTGGAGAGGAACCCCTGAAGGTGGGGCAGTTGCTCAGTACAGTGCTGGGCTCTGCTGCTCAGGGGTATGGGAGTGCTTTGAGTGGTGATGGGATGCCGTGATCACATACTTAAATGGGGGTCAGGGAAAGGAGCTATGTACAGACCTTTAAAGGCTAATAATGTTGCTGACCGTGGCTGGCTCTGTTCCTCCAGACCAGAGAAATCTGGGCATGTCCATGCGGGTGGAGCGCTCCACGCTGGACCAGGTGAAGAAGCGCTTTGAGGTGAACAAGAAGAAGATGGAGGAGAAACAGAAAGACTATGACTTTGAAGAGAGGATGAAGGAACTCCGTGAGGAGGTGAGTAAGGGCAACAGCTGACAAAGTGGAACCCCCCAAGGAATGTGTTTCCTGAGGAGAGCAGCCCTGGTTCCTAATCTTGTACTGGCTAGTGTGGGCTTCTCATCTCCTGCTCTGAGTGGATTTTGCCTTTTTTTAAAAATTGTTATTACTTTTAATTGTTGCTCTCCCTGGAAATCCCTTTCCTCTCTGTGTGTGTAAGGATAATTTTTGACACTTAAGGTTTCTACTGAGAGTGTAGCACAGCCCTGGCAGTGCACCTGTTTTTTGTCCCATTACTTGTGTTAGATCTTAGGAGCCCTGATAAGCAGTCCTGTATATTCATTCCTGAGGTGTGACATGGTTCTGGGGATTGCTGGGATTCCTCCTGTGTGCAGCATGTTGCTTCTGTGTGCCCTCCCCAGGCGTGGAAGAGTTTTGTGAGCGGCGTGCTGTGCCGTGACGTGTGTATCTGTGTGTGTGGAGGCAGTGAAAGGTACCGGATTCCTCCTAAACCTGGGCTTAGGTGCCAGTTCCCTGAAATGAAAATCAAGTTCATTTGAAAAACAACTGGCAGTGTCCTGACAGTTGAGGAGCTTCTGTGCGTGCTTCTCCATCAGCAGTCATATAAAAAACCAAGCATTAAAAACGGCTGCCTGTTTGGGTCTCCGTGCCCAAGCTCTGAGCTTTGCTTCACAGCAGGGGTGCTGTGCTGGGATCCTGTGAAAGTCCTGGCACTCGAGCAGCCCTGTGCTCTGCTCTCAAGCAAGCCTCGGTGCTGCTGAGGCTAATCTGTCTGGGGGAGACAGAAGACAAATGCCCCGGCAGCGCAGGGCATGCTGTGGGTTGAAAAGCTACTGTCAATCAAAGCATGGCAACAAAGAAATTGCAGCAGCTTGTGGTGTAGCTTTCTCCAGGGCCTTGCTGTTTTCAATAGCTGCAGAGCGGTAGATGGAGATGGGAATGGCAGGCTCAGTTGCTAAGTTGGGAGGTGAAGCCATACTTACGTGTCGCCCAGTACAAGCCTGGCGCTGTTCCAGGGCTTGTGATCCTTACAGAGCAAAACGCTTTGATTAGCGCAGTGCAAACTCCTTGATGCCAAAACCCCCAAGGCCACTCAGAGCTCAACTTCTGTTCCAAAGAGCAGCTGTCGCTCCGCCGCACTGAAAGCCAACAGGCAGTGACATTCAGCGTTACAGCCGTTGGAACGGGGCATCATACCATGGAAATGTCTCCTGCTTTACAAACAGCCCCTTCTTGCCTCAGCGTGGACTCCAGGTGAAACCTCTGACGTGTTTAGAAGCAAGAGCTGGTGATTTCACGACACTTCTCTTTGGCTACGTCCTCTGTGTGTGACTTCCTTCTTGGGGTGGGAAGTGAGTGGTCTGTAGGCAGCGGGAAACCTCCTGGAAGGCTGCACAGCAGGATTTTTGCTGCTTTCTTTCTCCAGATAGAGCTTGGGTACTGTTGGTAGAACTTGGGTGAACTGCAGTGCTCAGTGTCTCAAAAGCTTACTTGGCTCAGGAGATTCAAGTTATTTTCCTCTTCTTTTCCTTGCTTCAGGAGGAAAAGGCGAAAGCCTACAAGAAGGAGAAGCAGAGAGAGAAGAAAAGGAGGGCGGAGGAAGATTTGACATTTGAAGAGGATGATGAAATGGCAGCTGTGATGGGTTTCTCTGGTTTCGGCTCAACCAAAAAGAATCACTGAGCAGCTCTGGACTCTCCTCTTTGTTAAAACAGATTGTTTTTACCCAGGAGACTCTGGATAATTCTTTAAAGACTTGACTGAGGACTTGTATGTAAATCTCCCAGTAGAAGTTGGCCGGAGGAGTCGAAAAGTGATTCCATGCTCTACCTGTGCTGCAGAACAAGCTCCACTTGTCATTAGCTTCCCATCTCCTTCTGTGTCCTAGATCTGGCTGCTCATCAATGCTCTTTGGCCTTGTGTGTGCAGGGGAATGTTCTGCTGGGTACGTTTTAGTGTCAATAAAGTGCAACAGTTCTGTACAGATGGCATTGTTCAGAATGATTTTAATCGTCAGCTGGGCATCATTGTTTTGAGGTCATGTGTTTAAGGTGCGGAGAGGGATTCAGCTTCTTTTTGGATCATGTAACTGAAGGAATTGTGCCGCAGTGAGTGAGCAGTGCTGGCTTGTACAGCCTGAATCTTTACTAGTTGTGCTGAAGCAGAGCTGGGGGCTGCATGGAGTCTGGGTTGCTGAAACTTTTCCTGTGTATTTTATCTGTAAGGGATACTTCCCTGTTTTTCCTTGTGTTTTGTGCCATAACTTTGATATCTTTGATCCCAGGGAGAAATTCCTCCCCAGGACTGATTTAGGGTAGAGCAAATGAAAAAACAGTGTGCACAATTTGCCCAAAATAAACTGATAGTTTTAATTGGCCCTTTGGTGGGAGTTTTCTTCCCTCTTTGTTTTGAGAGCTTCTGCCTCCCATTGAGAAAACTTGCTGATGTCTCCTGAGGTGCACAAAGCTCGTGGCAATCTTCTGGGGCCATCAGAAGATGCAAAGGCAGGGCTTGGCTGCCCTCTTCCTAAGCAGGTACTTGCTCAGCTGCCAGCTCCCCTGTGCAGGCAGTTGCTGCCATTTTTTGCATTTTAAAGTAGTTCTGGAGAGGCATGTAAGAAACTGGGAGAGAGAAGGGAAGCATGGACAACCCTGGGGACCTGCATTTCCATTAGGCAATCCACGAGCAGACTGGGCTGCATTCCAGAATTTACCAGCCTTCATATATCAAGGAGCACTTCTACCCTGTCTACTGGCTTTGTGTCATTTCACCTCTGCCCTCCCCTAAATCCACTTCATTTCTGCTTTTATTTACTTCAGTCAAGCCGTGTGTGATTCATTTCCGTCTCCAGTTAGGATTTACATTTTGCGTGGCTGGGTTTTCACAGCTCCGTCTCGCTCCCTCTCTCTTTTATGTATATTGATGAGATCCTTGTTCTTGCCCTTCTCTGTACTTTTATGAAATTTCTGACCCAAGGAAGGCTGCAGTGCGTTTAGCCCGCTCTTTCTAATACATCTAGAACAAATCCTGTAATGCTCTGCTGCTGTTTTAATTCCTTAATCTTAGACTGCTGACAGCTTCATTGCCTCGGGTCTTTCCACTTCAATTCAGATTATAATCCCCGTTGAAGATGCTATTGAAATGATATATAGCCACTCAGATCCAACTGTCCTTGGAGATTTGACCCTTTTAACTTGGCAATCCTTTGACTTCAGCAAACACTCCCCAAGCACTTGAGCTGCAAGGCGACTTTCATTCCAGCCACGTACCCAGCGCTGCTCAGACTGCAGCACGTGGCTCCAGCTGAATGGGAGAGAGAAGACGCCTGTGCCTTTGTGCCCTCTGGGGCAGCAAAGGGACGCTGCCGTAGTTCCATTTCATACGCATTAGAAGTTCAGGTCGCTTCAGACAAGATTTAGTAGCAGCCATTTTATCCTAGCCACCAGCTCCGCAGCCACCCAGACCCTTGTTGCAGCCTGAATTAAGTTTGGACAAATGCTTCGGAGCTGTGCTGTGGTCCAGCAGAGCCTGGCTGGGGAAGGGGCAGAGGCTGCACCGCACCCTTCAGCTTTCCCAGCTTGTTGCCTTGCTTTCCCTATGTTGCATGCAGCCCCCAGAAGGGGTGAGGTGCTCCTGCGTGCCTTCCTCTCCTCTCCGTGATTGTGCAGCTTCCTACTGCTGGGTCAGAGCCCGGCTGGGGCTAACTGAGCCTTTCGGACCCTCGGCTTGCCGCTACTTGCAATTCCCCACCACCCTGCCCCTAGCTCGGGAGAGGGGGAAGGAAATCCCTCTGCAGTACGGGGGGGTGGGAGACGATTTATGTTAAGAGATTCTTCCCAGCCTTCCGCTAAAGCCTGATCCCTAAGCTCAACCCTAAGGCCATCTGCAGCCCCAAGCCGAGCACCCTCCTCCCGGTGCCAGCATCTCCAGCCCCAGCGCTGCCCCTGGGGAGCGCGGCTTTGTCTGCCCGCTTGCTGGGAGCGCTGGCGTGTGCAGGAGCAGATACAAGCTCTTGCTGGATTCCCAGCAGCAGGAGCTGCCTCTAGCCAAGGATGAAAAGCTAGTTTCATGGGAGGAAATAATATTTAGAGAAGAGACAGATAGCATTCTCTGCGCGCTCTGTGTTAACCCTTTGCTCCCACCACTGCTCAGTGCTGCTGTGGACTCTTTAACACTTTGCTCGCTGCCCCCAAAGTGGGAGCAGGATAGTCCTTAGCTCTTCTTTAGCACTACTCATCTCTTTCTGGTGCTGCACATGCCCCTGTAGATCTTAGGGTTTTATCTGGGTAGGTCTCAGCTCTGCAGCTCTCTGGCCTGCTCCCTGCCATCAGCAAATGGTGCCCAACTGCTCCATGCCCGCTGCTTCCCACTTCACTCTTGCTCTTCCCCAGGTTAAATCTGGGCCAAGTGGGAGCTGGCGGAGGAAGGAGAGGCGATTCTTACGGCTCTCATACTCAGCCTGCCATAACCTGTCTCGTGTTTCTGTGTCTGGAGCTTGGTTCTTGCTTTTAGCACCTGGCAGAGGGTGCAAGGCTGTGCCCTGGCCGTGGAGCAGTTGCTCACGGTGTGCAGGATCCCCCCCAGACCTGTGTGCACCTCAGCCCCTACGAGGCTGGGGGCTGCGGTCAGCCTCAGCCTGCCTCTTACTGCTCCATCCAATTAAATATTGATGGCAGTGTTTGGAGAAGCGCTCAGGCGTCACAGCAGACTCCGGAGAAAACAAAAATCCATCTTGCTCTCACCATGTCTTCTCTCACAGATATCTTCTTCCCTGATCCCCTGCTGGGGAGGGGTGGAGGGGGAGCCAAAGCCCTGTGGAGGAGCTGAGCACCACATGCAGCATGAAGCTGCTTGCCCCCTTTCTTCCTACCTTCAGAGGCAACGGGGGGGCTGCTGTGCACCCTCCTCCCTGCCTTCTCTGCTGCCACAGCCTAGGCAAGGCTGGCTCTGTTGCCGTCTCCAGGCTGTGTTCAGGACAAGAGCAGCAGCAGCCAGATCCAGCCCAGCGTTCCCCCTTTAATTAAATTGAATTAAACGCCAGGGTTTGCCCCCACGTCAAGGAAACTGCGGAAGAGATTCAGAAGAAGGGGGTCCCATCCTGGTCCCACGCACTGACCAGCTGAATCATTCTGCTCCGACACCTCCCCACAGCACCCTGGAGCTGGTCCTCCTGCCTGCCCGCAGCCCACTGGCTCTATGGACACGCTGCTCCCTAAGGGCCTCCTCCATCCCGGTGGGCCTGTGCCCTCTGTTCCGTGGAGGCCGCTGAGCTGGCAGCACGGCCACCAGTGCCCCCTCCCAGGCTCCACGAACCTCAGCTCAACCTGGCCCTGCTTTCCTCGCCCACGGGGAGGAGGTGTCCCCGGGGGAGACCTTAAATGCCTGCACAGTGAGGGTCTGACCCCTGGCTGGAGCTGGTGTGTCTAGGAAGACTGCGGTAGGGGAAGGCAGAGATGTGGGGGGGCTTCACTGAGGTGGGAGGTGTTTGCTTCCCATCCAGAGCTTGGAGGCCACCATTTTCCAGATGGGAAGCAGGAAGCAGGGGAGCCTACACTGAGGTCGGGCTTGTCCTGGAGACCTGAGCAAGCTGGGCCGCTCTCCACACACTTAATGCTCAGGGATGAGCCAGGTTAGGCCAAGAGGGAAGCAATGGTGACCTTGAGTGCTCTAACGGGGAGGAAGGAGGTGGCCCCAGTGGCTCCCCCATACCATCAGATCTGCTCCTGCAGCTGGTGGGCTCGGTGGAGGGGCTCACGAGCAAAGGGGAGCTGTTTCTTTATTGCAAGCTAAGTAAAAATCTTCATCAGCTAGAGAACCAACAGCTCCAGGCTGAAGAAGGGCAGTGATGGGGAGGAGCAGGGGAGCACCAGAACTGGGCATCCGCAGGACCTCTTCAGGGGATTTGTGCTCTCAGAGCAGATTTCTGCTGCTGGAAGCGTCTGCCCGGATCTCACGTGTGCTGGTGCTGCTCGGCTGTGCTGGGCGCCTCGGGGGGCTGTAGCTCCTCTGCGGAGTGGGAATATGGTCCCTGCTCTCAGCAGCATGTGATCCAGCAGGCAGCAGTGAGCCCAGGGGCACGGACATGCCTTTGTTCCTCCTTCTCTTTCTTTTCCGCCTCCAGATTTTCTCCTCTGCTTCCAGCCTGCTGTGTATGCATCACCCCCCTTCCTACCCACAGCTCCTGTCTGATTTTCCTTCCCCTCTACAAATATGTGCTCCCTCGTGCCGTTCTTCCTCCACAGGCTCCTTCCCGTCCTGTTCCCCTCGCCAGCTCTGCCTCCCCAGCTCGTTCTCCTCTCCCTTGCCGTCGCTCCTTGTTTCCCTACGTGCCCTCCTCTTCCCTCCCTGCCTGCTCCGCTCCCCTTCCCCAGCCTCTCATTCTCTGTCTCCCCTTCTCTGACAGTTTGGGGGGAATCTGTCTGTGTCAACGCACAAATTCCATTATTTATTGGCTGAATGAGGCAAGGTCCTACACTCATCTGTAATTGTCTGCAGATCAAAGCTCCTGCTGATGGCAGCTTCGCCTTCCTGCAGCATAACACCACCCCCAGCCTCCCGGGGGGGTCGGAGGCTGCGTGTCGTCGGCACCCTCAGCGACTGATCTCCCCGACAGGGAGGAAAGAAGTAGGGCTGGGGGGGAGAAAGATGTGGGGAGCCACCTGGGGCACACAGGGATGCTGGGGACATCTCAGAGGGCCTGGCAGGGGGTCGGGGGATCAGTAGGGGTGGTCCCTGTCCTGGGAGCGGGGACACAAAAGGAATGAGGGGGGCACTTGGGAGCAGGAAACATTCCCATAGCTGTCCAGCACTGGAACTGCAATTTATTCTACGTCCCCAGAGATGTCCCCAGAGATCCAGGATGGCTCTGTAGGAGCAGAAGGCCACAAAATGGAAGTGGGGACAGAGGAGAACATGCCTTTTTCTGCCTTCCCTTCCTGAATCCACCAACCTAGCCCAGAGATATGGGTCTTTGAGGAGAAATGCAGGCACACGATTGTTGTTTGGGTATTGATACAAGGTGATGTGTGTGGGGAGAGGACAAAGAAACATCAAACCCAGCTCCCATCCCTCTGTGAGGAGAGGAGAGGAGAGGAGAGGAGAGGAGAGGAGAGGAGA
>CM021743.1:7942737-7957497 GCA_011075105.1 Heteronetta atricapilla | reverse complement strand
GGGGGGGGTGTCTCTCGGTGCCTCCGCGCTGCTGGGCTCAGCTTTATCCGGGGCTGTAATCCCCCCTGCTCCGGTAATTAAAAACTCCGCATTACAAGGAAAACGGTGTGCGGGGAAATGTAATCAAGTCCGGAGGGGCTTAACCATCTGCTGAAGGTTAGGACCGGCACGGCGGGGGACGCAGCCAGGGGATTTGGCAGCCGCAGCGATCCGGGCTCCTCTTAATACACCGGGGGGACCAGCGCTACATCCGCGGGGTAACAGCGGCTCCCGGGGCGCGGGGGCAGCGCTCGGGTCCGCCACGGGCTCCTCCCGCCTTTAACGCGGCTCCGGAGCCGCGGCGGGGAAGGGGTTAAGCGGCGGCCGCGGCTCGGGCCGGCACTGCGGTGCCGAAACCCCGGGGGGGGCCCCGCCGCCCCCGAAACTCCTTGGAAGTGCAAGGGGCTCGGAAGGACGAGCGCGGAGTGGGCGCCGAAGGGGGTCTGCGGGGCCATGGGGGCTGGGGCAGGCTGCGGGCAGGGGCAGCTTTTCCTCCCCTCCCTCCTCCTCCTCCTCCTCTTCCTCCTGGCCGCGCCGCGCTCCGCGGGCGGGCAGCTGCGCTACGCCGTGCCCGAGGAGCTGGAGCACGGCGCCTTCGTGGCCAACCTCGGCGAGGACCTGGGGCTGGACGTGTCCACGCTGTCGGCGCGGCGGTTCCGCATCGTGGCCCGGGCCGGGGCCAGGCAGCACCTGGAGGTGAACCTGGAGAACGGGATCCTCTTCGTGAACGAGCGGATCGACCGGGAGGAGGTGTGCGAGGCGGGGGGCACCTGCCTGCTCCACCTGCAGCTGCTCGTCGAGAGCCCGCTGGAGCTGTACCGCGTGGAGGTGGAGGTGCTGGACATCAATGACCACGCGCCCACGTTCCCCTGGCAAGAGTACGTGCTGGAGGTGGCCGAGTCTGCCGTGCTCGGCGCCCGCTTCCCGCTTGAGAGCGCCCAGGATCCTGACGTGGGCACCAACTCGGTGCACACCTACCAGCTCAGCCCCAATGGCTTCTTCTCACTTGAGGTGCAGACGCGCAGCGACGCCAGCAAGTTTGCAGAGCTGGTGCTGGAGCGCGCCCTGGACCGCGAGCAGCAACGCACGCACCGGGTGCTACTCACTGCTCTTGATGGCGGCATCCCCAGGCGCTCAGGCACAGCCCACATCCTCATCACAGTGCTGGATGCTAATGACAATGTGCCTGCCTTCGATCAGCCCTCATACAGAGTGAGCCTGCCTGAGGATGCCCCTGCTGGCACCCTGGTCATCCAGCTGAATGCCACTGACCTGGATGAGGGTCCCAACGGGGAGATCGAGTACTCCTTCAGTGGGCACGCACCACCGCGCGTCCGGGAGCTCTTCCGTGTGGAGCCCCACAGCGGGCAGGTGCTGCTGAAGGGCCCCTTGGACTATGAGCGGGCAAGCCTCCATGAGCTCTACGTACAAGCCAAGGACCGCGGACCCTCGGCTGTAGCTGTGCACTGTCGGGTGCTTGTGCACCTCCTTGACGTGAATGACAACGCGCCAGAGGTGACCCTCACCTCCGTGTCCACGCCTGTGCAGGAGGATGCCCCAACAGGCACCGTCATCGCAGTCATCAGTGTTCTGGACCAGGACTCTGGGGACAATGGGCGTGTGAGCTGCGAGATCAGCCCCAACATGCCTTTCGAGCTCCGCTCCTCCTTCCGCAACTACTACACCCTGGTGACCACAGAGGCGCTGGACCGGGAGGTAGTGCCCGAGTATAATGTAAGCATCACAGCGCGGGACATGGGCTCCCCTGCCCTGCTGACCCGCAGCACCCTCACCATCCCGGTGTCCGATGTGAATGACAACGCCCCACGCTTCCTCCAGCCCTCCTACAGTGTGTACGTGATGGAGAACAATGCGCCAGGAGCCTCCATCTGCTCCGTCAGTGCGTTGGACCCCGACTGCCAACAGAATGCCTATCTGTCCTACTCCATCGCTGATGGGCACATCCATGGCATGCCAGTGGGCACCTATGTGTCCATCAACTCAGACAGTGGGCACATGTACGCCCTGCGCTCCCTGGATTATGAGCAAATCCGCAGCTTCCAGATCCAGGTGCAAGCACAGGACGCAGGCTTCCCCCCGCTCAGTGCCAACGTCACTGTTCACATCTTCGTGCTGGACCAGAATGACAACGCTCCTGTCATTGTGTCCCCCATGCCACGCAATGGCTCTGTGGCTACCGAGCTGGTGCCGCGGTCAGCTGGGCCTGGCTACCTGGTGGGCACGGTGTCAGCAGTGGACGCGGATGCGGGGCTGAACTCTCGCCTCTCCTACCAGCTCCTCCAAGCCACTGACTTCACCCTCTTCAGCCTGGCACCGGACACGGGTGAGCTGCGCACCCTCCGCTCCTTTCTGGAGCAGGACGCAGCCCGGCAGCGGCTGGTGGTGCAGGTGCGTGACGGGGGGCAGCCAGCGCTCTCAGCCACCATGTCCCTCCTGCTTTCTGTGGTGGAGACCATGCCTCAGACTCTCTCTGACTTCAGCAACTTCAGCCTCCCCCCAGAGGACTCCTCCTCCTCCCCACTCACTCTCTACCTCCTTGTCTCCCTGGGCTCCATCTCCTTCACCTTCCTCCTGGCCATCCTCATCCTCACAGCCATTCGGTGCCGCGGAGAGCAGCGCTCCTGGCGACGTGATGGCTGCCACTGCTGTCCCAGGCCCAGGTCCACTCCTGATAATCTCAAGACATCCAACCTCACGGCACAGCCCACCACGAGCACAGCCACCCACCTCGATGTCCCCGACGGTGGCCCCCCAGGCTACTGCTACAAGCTCTGCCTTGGTCCCGAGTCTGCCCAGAGTGACTTCATGTTCCTCAAACCCTGCAGCCTGCCCCGCAACAACGAGAAAGGCCCCGGGAACCTGCCGGCTGCTGGGAAGCGATCCCAGCCCGGCCAGCAATTCCGTGTCTCCAAGCAGGTAAGGGGGGCACGCTGGGCTCACCAAACTTCTCTGGGACCCCCGGTCCCATCCCTGAGAGGTCTCATCCCTAAACCTGTGGGAGAGAACAGGCACTGATTTGCCCAGAGAATAGCTGGCACCTTTGATCGGTGCAGGACTTAGGATCAGGCTGTGGGAACCCTCCACCGAGCTTCTCCAAGGGTGCAACCACCAGGGGAAGCTGCCCCCCCCCCCCCTTTTAGCATGCATGAGAGACAATGGAGCTGCACTGGTGTTTGGGGGTGGGATGGTGGAAGTGGCATCTCCTTTCTGTCAGCAATTTGCCCCGGGACACCTCTCTGCTTCCCCCATGCCAGTGCAGGGGACACAGTGTCCCAGTGCAGGACGTGGGGCTGGTCCCAGCCCCTCTGGCACTGATTGTGTCCCCATTCTGGCACCCAAGCCCTGGGCTGTGCCACTGGGGAGGGAGTGGGCAGTTCGGGGAGGGATTTTGATGTCAGCATTGGTTAGGTACTGAAATGAGGATTGTCTAATTTTCATGATGAAAGGCTCTTCCCAAAACACGATTACAGGGATGGAGAGTGATGAGGCATCTAATCCACTTATATCTGGCTTAATAAAACAGCCCTTCCAAGGAGAGCACAGGACTCTGCCAACAGGCTCTCCCTGTGTGTCTCCTTGCACTGCTGGACTCACTTGTCTCATGTGTTAACGGGACTTTCCCCTGGTTGTTTGCAGCCCCCAGGACAGGGGTATGCAGACAATTTCTGAACCTCTCACCCTTTTGTGCCTGAGACCCAGGTTAAGCCGTCATCACACCAGCAGGAAAGGCTTTTTAAAAGTAACAGAAATAGGAGAAGCCCTTCTCTCTTCCCAGAGGAACAGACCTTGGCAATTGAACTCCCACAGGTGGAGACCCAGAGTCTCCATCTGTGACAGCCCCAGGAGGGTAGAGAAGCCCGGGAGCGAGCAGACTGGATCAGCTCTGCCTCAGTTTCCCTGTCTATAAAATGGGAATGTGCTGCTTGCTTCCCCACAAGAAGAGGGCAGAGATGGGGCCTTACCCCCCTGCTCTCTGAAGGATAAGAGTTGTTCCCAGTAACACACCTTTCCCCTCTGTGTTTTGCAGATCAAGCAGCCCAACACGGACTGGCTGCCCCCCAGCATGCAGAGACCTGCCCTGGAGAGGTACCAAACCCAGCGGGCGTGGGTGGAAGGGGATGCGGGGACTGGGAGCTTCTCCCTGATGCAGCATTGAATTGGTCTCTTCCCTTTAGCTCCCAGAGCCTGGAGGACATGGGGGAAATCCGCAGGGCCTTGCAGAAGGAGCACGAGAGGCTGTGCACGTTGGTGACCCCTGTCTCTGGTTAGTGCTGGGGGTCTGGGGTGGGAAAGCCCCAACCCACTTGCTGTCCCTGGGCAGAGAGCAGTGGCCCACACACATCCCTGTTCCTAGCAGTGTGCCCAGGCCCCCGGGAAGGAGGGAGGGTGGTGACACATGGCTGTGGGCTTGCACCCTGGGACAGACATGACGGTCCCACTGAGCAGTGTCTGTGCCCTCCCCCAAGCCAGTCTCACCCACCCCTTTCTTCCAGAGTTTCAGAAGGCCTCGGCAGGTGCCAACAGCATCTGGGCATCCCAGCACAGCCCCATGTACCCGGGGCACGTCCCGGCCCTGGATTATCAGCACAACGTCTACATCCCCGGCACCCCCACTCTGCTTTCCAGCAAAGACGGGCCCCTTTTCCCAGGCCGGGAGAACAGAAACAGCTTCTCCACCTTTGGCAAGAGGAAGAAGATGACAACTTACTGCGACATGCCCGACAGCGTGGTCATCAACAACGACCTGAAATAGTGACCAGTGCTGGGCCTGGATCACCTGCATTGTTTCAGCTGCTGCGTCCATCTGCAGCACACAGCTCCACGCGTGGACCACCTGGGAGTCTGCAGGGCTGCTGAGATGGTGGCTCACCAGGGTGTGGAGAAATGAGCAAGAGACTGGGACAGGACAGGGCAGGGGGAGTGTGTGTGTTTCTCCCATCTCCTTCTGCAGAGCTGTCGGCAGCAGGTACTGCTGGGGGTCCAGATGACCAGATTTCAGCAAATCTGCCTTGAGTTTTCCCATTCCTATCCATCTCTGTAAATGTTGTCACTTTGTCTTGTCTGGCTGTGTGGATGTATTGAGCTGCATGCTTGTATTTCTGCCCCAGGAGGCACGGACAATTTGCACAGACCAAGCATGGTCCAGACAAGCCTGGTGCTGCAAACGAGGGCAGCAACTGCTGCTCTGCCCTGAGACCCAGTGGGATGTATTGCATGTCTGGAGCACAAGTTGGTGTCTGGCTTCTCCGGAAAGTGAGTGCAAGACCCAGCCATTACAGGGGCTTCCCTTTAAACCATGACCTGACACAAGCAGGGCTGGAGACCAGAAGTCCAGGACACAGCCAGGCCTTGCTCGGAGAACAGCATGGGATGGCCAGAAGAGCTGTTAGCATAAGCAGCCGAGAGATGCACAAGCTCTGCTGGGTAACTCTCCAGCCCAAGGCAACACCACGTGAAAGGCAGAGTTTCCAGCCACTGGAGGGGCCCAGCACAGCAATGGGTCCTCTCCCCTCCTCCTGCCTACACCTGCATCTCATTTTTCTGAGTGCCTCGGACAACCGCCTTGGGGCCCCACCTGCACAGGACACAAACCTCCCACTGCTCCCTGCTCCTCTTCAAGGTCTTCTACCAGGCTGCCAGGAGCCCTCAGGGGCCAGACTCCAGCCCCAGAACTGTCTCTCCCCCACCCTGCTCACCCCCCACCTGTCCACCCAGTCTGTCTGCCAGTGTTGCCAACCACTCACCTGCCACCAACCCATCTGTGCAGAACATGACAGCTCTTTCTAGACCAAGTTTGTTTCACAGTGTCTGATTTGTACCAATAAATTGTATTTTAATAGCTCACCCTGGCTCCAGGCTGTCCCTGAGCCCCAGCTGCACCCCATGCAGGGGTCACGGCCGAGCTGTTGGAGCAGGGCTGTCAGCTCCAGCTATGTGTGTCCCTTGGACCTCCTTCACTGCTGGGGTGGCCCACGAGAGCTCATTTCATTCACTTCACCCAGAGGCTGGGGGCTTGAGGTCTGCTCCCTGTATTCAGGAGCACTTTGGGGTTATGGCCAGGCATGGACAGAGATGCATTAAAGGCAATGGAAATGCCTTGAACTGCTGGGGAGAGGGGCTGGATCTGGTAATGGCTTATTGTTATTACTGTGCATTGCTTTCTATGGCTCATTTGAGCTTTCCCCTAGATGCCTGCCACCCACCAGCTTGCCGCAAGAGCGGCAGGAATGCAGGAGGATTTATGTGTCTGGGGTAAGCACTGACTGGGAACAGGCAAGCCTGTATCTGCTGGGGGGCTCTTGGCTGGGTGTGGGAAGGGGCTCACCTTTGGATGAGGTCCTGAGAAGGTCACACTGTGGCTGTCCTTCTCCTGCCGCCTGCTTGCTCAGTGTTAGGGAGGCTGCAGTGTGGCTTTTGAAAGAGACATGGCTGCTGCTGGTGGCTTCAGTCCCAGCTCACACCTGCCTGTCTGTGAGCAGACTGAAGATTCCCTGTCCCAGTTAGAAGGTAGGGTGAAGGATTTGATGCTGCCAAGTGGATTCTGCAATGGCCTCTGCAGTGTGTTAAGGATAAAAAAGAACACAAAACAGATATTGCCTGAGATCCTGTACTGCATTAGCCTGTTTCACTGCTTCAACAGACAAGAGAATTATGCAAAGTGATACAATAAAATTAATAACAGCCTCAAGAAGTAATAAAAACATCAAATGGACTTGACTCCTTGCGGGAGCAGCAAGCATCTCCCTCTCCCAGATTAGCTCTAGTAATAACTTCCCTGCCATTTTCAGGTGGTGCTGGCTGGGTGTTAGGAGAGTACTGCAGCCCCTCTGCAACTCATGCAACCAATTTACTTGATGTGTGAGCCCCGCAGCACCCAGGATCTAAAAGGATGCATGCAGCCATTGCCTTGAATTGGAGTCACAGGTATTACTCCCCAAAGGGAGGTTTCAAAAGTTAGCCCCTAAACCATAGGCATTGGAAATGAACAGTTAGCACACCTGTGCTTGGGAATTCATAGCCTTTGCCACCTCCCCAGGACTGTGTCACTCTCTAGAGCATTTCATTGGCATCCCTTTTACCCCTACAAAGTTCAACCGACCATCAGGAAGTCGACTCCCTCTCCTCTCCATTGCTCTGGGACATCCTCACCCAGCAGAAGTCACAGATGCACATGTGCACACACACCTGAGCCTCTTGCTGACCCCTGGGTGGCACCACAGCTTGGGGCAGGTCTCCTCCAAACAGCATTTGGGGGTTAGCACACCCCCAGCCCAGACGTCAGCACCCCTCTTCCCCGAGCATCTCTTGCTGCTTTATTGGAGGTAATCCTGCACTAACATACTTCAATTTCAATCTCTGTCCTTGATCAACATATGAATAAAAAGGACAATAAAAAGGGATTTGCTTTAGTGGAGGTAACACTTAAACCTAATTACAACTGCACTGCTATGCCTTCCTCAGAGGCGTGCTTGGTCAGAATGGTCGGTCTAATACGTCTTCCTCTGATGGTCTTCCATAGGGACAGGTCATCATTAAAAATGCAAGGTCTTTTCCCTGCAACCAGTTATTTTTACAACTTTTCCTGTGCTTACACTCCTGCACAGTTCATGAGCATTAGCTGATTTCTGCAGCCTGGTAATGCACTGGGCACGAGAGCTGCTTTGGAGAAGTACTCAATGCTCTCCATACGCTCTACTCATACTTCCCAGCTCTCTCAGAGATCCAGAGGCAAATCTGGCTTTCAGGGGCCTGCCAACCAGCTTGAGCTTTGCTTCTACAGTGGTGGGAAAGCTGCCATGTGGTGCAGTTGGCTGCAAAATGCTGGAGGCCATCTTAAGCAGGCACATCGTGCTTCTGGGCAACAACACAAATAGGACTTTTTTGTGCTCTTGTTATTGCTGAGCAGACTCTTTGGAAGGAAACATTACTTATGTCTCTGTAATGACTTAAAAGTGTATAGCAGAGAGATGAATCTAGAGGCAGAGAGAAAAGTGGTCAGAAAGGATGTGGAGAGGCTGGTGCTCAGCTCTGCCCGGATCTGCAGTGCACTGAGTCAAGCCACAAATTGTAAAGCCCCAGGAAGTCTTCATGGAGACCCAGCACTCAGCTGGGTCAGGTGGGGTAGAGCCAGGAGCGTGTGCAGTCTCAGCTTCCCAGAGGGATCCGTGTCAGCAGGACAGACCCACACAGTCCCTGAAGACCAGGGGATGCATTGACATTGGAGGGGTCTGGATCCAGCTGAAGTCCATGGTATTCAGTGGTTAATTCCGGGCTCTAGTGAGGCTATGCCTTCATTTTATTCTGTTCTGACCTGTAGAAGATGCAGAATGATCATTCTTTAATTTAGTCAAGAATGGGTCCAGGCCCTTCTTGATTTCTTTTCAAATTGCCTCAGTATCTTAAATATCTCCCTGGACTCATCCTACAGAACAGCCCGCTGCTCTTGGCTGCACAGACACCCACACACACACAGAGGCTTCCCTCTTTTTGTTTGTAGAAATAAACATCCTCTAGCTTTTGTCATAATTTATACTCTGCCATGCTGAAAAATCATCTACGTAATTATCATGTGTTGATTTTCTCTGCTCCTTTGCACCTTCTCTTTCTTTCTTTTTCTTTCCTTTTCTCTCTCTTTTTTTTTTTTTTTTTAACTGCTCTGAAAACATCAATTCCTGCCTCCTCCGCAGAGATCAGATGAAGAAGCCGGCCTGGGCTAAGTGAGGCTTTTGCCTCCCCAGTTTCTGTATAATGTGTTTTCAATCTAAGTGGTGGAAATGTCACTGACTCTGCAGCGTTCACTCAAGTGGAATTAATGTTTCTTGTTAGTGATAATATGACTAAATCATCTTAATTATTGTGAGACAGAAGCAGACACCTTTGTGTATTGAATAACTTATGACATACTGGACCAAAAAGCACAAAAGAAGGCTTTGAAAATAAATTAAATATGACCTCTAGTACAGTCTGCACTTTGACTAATGATTCATCTCCAATGCAATTCAATGATTTACAAATTTTACATTCGAATAAGTGATACATTTTTGCATGTTTTAAACAATAGCAGCAATTTTTATTTCAGCATTTGGAATTCAAAGTGTTTCTCCAATGCCAGGAAGCAGGGTAAACACGTTCATGTTAAACGGATTGAAAAATAAAACATTTGTGCAGTCAACCATCAGAAATACATCAAGAGGATCTGGAGGCAATTGTGATGAGATATTTATTTTAATTCATTGCTAGGAATACCTACAACAACAGGTGAAAAAAAAAATGCATTGGAAGAAATGAAGTGAGAGCAAAGATTCTCAGAAGGGTCTCTAAGGTTTTCACATCAAATCTGTTCATTCCAGTAATGTCTACAACATAAATGTCATCAAATAGCTCCAGAAATGTCTTATCATACATTTTGCCTGCACAGAAAATAAATCCTATTTATACAAAAGAAAGAGAGGAAGAAAAAGCAACCGTCAATCAAGGAAAACGTAATGAGTATTAGCAGGATTTCAGATTGGCCAAGATGTAGAGAGTCTGTAACTGAAGGCTGCATGTGAAATAGGAGAGTGGGGTTTAAATAGCTATGTGAACCCAGAGAAAAGATGAGCTGTCTAAATTGGTTCTGTTCTGCTGCAATGAATCATTGGATGTCTGTATCCAAATTTTCCCCTAAAAAGCGTTGGCATTCACTGTGGTGCAAACAATAAGGCAGATATCTCTAGGGGCATTTGTTTCAGCCCAAGTCTATCTGCAATTCAGAGGTTAGTTTAGACTCTAGCATCACAGAGACATTTAAATTACAGAGCTGTAGTACCCCAGCAGGTTCAGGAGTGTTGCAGTTTGCAGCCTTCCTTCACCACAAGGATGCTCTGCTCCCTCCTGTTACTGAGGTATTTCCAGACAGGTCACTTGTTGCAGCTGGGGCTGCACCATCGCCAGCCCATCACAGGCCACTGCTTTTGTTCTGTGCTCCCTGCACACCATTTGCACATTTTCTGAAGTTCCCTGGAAGCCTGTGACTTATCCTGTGGGACTATCCCACCTTTTTCTGAGCCCACATCAATTTATAATTTCATGAGTCTCCTCTTAATTCTCATGTCCATTATTTTTTGGCATTTTAGCTAAAAGAAAAGCTTTGTTTTGGTTTGTTTTCCAAAATTTAAAGGACCCTAGAATTTATTTCTTTTGTCAAAGAGACGTTCCTTTTCACCCAGTTTATTGCAACTCTTGCTTTTCAGTTGTTCAGGTTGTATTGACTAAATCTCCAAATTTCCCCTAATGCAGATGGAACTCCTCTACCCAGCTCACTTGAACACACATACTTTCAGTCATCCAAATGTGCAGAGTTTGATCTGGGGCTGAATCTCATCCCTAGGATCCCACTTGTACCCAGTACCTTCCTTGACTATCATTTATCAGAAGTGGAGATAAAGCCCTGTGTTTACAACACCTGTCTGTCACCAACATTTTAGCAGAGACCAAGGGAACAGATCTGTTATTTGCTTTGAGTCTCCCCTAGAAAACCAAACTTCAGGAATGCAATCCTGGAATCAGTTGCTAAAGATAAAGCTTAGTTTTTTTCTGGTGCCAGAAAAAATGGAGATGGAATGTTATACTCAGTTTGCTTTCCTAAACCTCCTTTCTTCCCTTTAATTTCCCTCTGCAAAGTACTCTGAGAGTTGTCCCAGTATCTACAGAGCTCTTCAGCCAGTCCTGAATCCTTTTTCCACATTCCCCAAGAGCTCTCTTGGCTGGTTATGCCACACGGAACCAGCCATTTGATGCCCTCAGTGCCTGTCAGATGACAATCACCGTGACTGTCATGTTCCTTTGATGTCTGGACAGCCTTCAGCTTCCTCCTCCCTTCACTGCTGGGTCTGCACTCATCCCTGCTTTCCTGCCTCTCCTTTCTTTTGGCTCAGGTTTTACAGCTGCTGTTGTTTCCTGCTGAGGCTGGATCAAACCTGACTCTGCTTTGAGCAGAAGGCTGACCTGAAGGCTTCCAGACATCACTTTCAGCTTCAGTTATCATGTAAATCCATGAAGACTCCTGCAACCTACCAAATCCTTGGTAAAACTGTGCCACTCACATGTCACCCACCTGCTGCACCCCACCAGCAGCACCCAGGCAGGACAGACCCATCCTATCTGCTATGCTTGTGTCTGCTGACCATCTTATGGGCAGCACGGTGCTGTATGAACATCTCCCTGAGGTGGGGTTCAGCTCCTTGTATATATTCTGTGGTTTCACAACTTTCCTTCATCAGTTCACTGACTTACAGCCCAGGAGTGTCACCACTCATGATACTTGCTGGTGACCAGAACAGAGGCCTTGGGAGGGAGGCTTTGCCTTGGCATGGTTTGATGACCCTCACCCTGAGCCACACCACAGAGAGCTCTGTGCTGGGCATCACTGCTGACCAGCAAGATGCTTCCAATCTTGCAAGGGAGGAGCCAGAAATTCACTTTTGTTCTTCCTACCTTGGAAACCAGCAGGGGCAAGTTACAGGCTTTGTGTTAGCTATGCATTCTTTACAAAGATTAAAAATAAATTAAAATCTGGGATCAGAATTGCGGGGTGCGACAGTCTGGGAACATGATGGAGACCCTCATGTCTTCCCCCTAGGAAGGGGAAGCAGTGTCTGCTGCAGGAATGAGAAGGGAAGATCACTCTGAGAGCCACTTGTGAAAGGGTCGATTCTGCTGGCATGAAGTTTCTTTGCAAAAAAAAACCTCCCTGCACAGATAGTAAATGGAAATGGAGTGAGAAATGAGCACAGAAAAAACATTACTAAAGTTTGCTGCTGCCTGCAGGTGAAATTCAAGTTAAAAAGATTAAAGCAAACAAACAACAAACAAACAGACAACCTCCTTTCCATGTAGATTACATTGCTGGAGAAGCTCTGAGCCTTGCAAGGCATAAGAGTTGCCTGCTCTGAGGTTCCTTCCCTGGGGACTCTGCCTGGGATAGCTCCATCCATTTATCCCTGACTCCTGGCATCTACATAACACACTCACAGAGAGAGTTATTAGTTTAATTTTCTTGTGAATTACAACAGGGGCACAGAGAATTAGAAAGGACTTTTTTTTTTTTATCATTACTTTTTGTTTTCCAGTTGAGAGATTGTAAATGAGGCTATTCATCCTGCTAGCATCAGTGGGGACCCAAACCCAAGCCTTTCTGGAGTAATTGGTTTCTGATGAGCAATCGCTTGTAAAACCAATAGCAAAAGCAGGAAGCAAAATATAAATTCTCCCTTTCCATGCCGAGCTTTCATTAGTATTGTGTGTCTGGCCTCTTTCTGGGATTCAGTGGAAAAAACAAGAAGCGGTAAACAAGGCAGCAGCCTAAGCCTGAGAAGGATCTTGTATTAGCAAAAAATTAGGAGAACAGCATTGTCCAGTGCCCCTGGGGACAGCTGAAGCAGCCACAGAAACCCTCAAGCTACATCTTTTCAAGCCAGAGAGAGCAGATCTCAGAAGTGTGTTTCCACGTGGGGCAGACCTGGATGCAGTGCTGCCCATCAGAAAACAAAAGATGAGGAAGGGAAAGAAAAATTAGAAACCAGGGACAGGTGTCTGAGCTGCACATGGAACCAAGGAGGGATGGCTGGTGGAAATTCGCAGCCTCTGGTATCCAGCATATGCAAAATATAATGGACCTTGCTGTTTGGGTTTGTTACAAGGGTTGAGACTGTGAGTCTGGCTTCAGTTAACTATTTTTTTTTTTCCTAGTTCCAACTGAGGAGGCTGCTAATCTGCTCTGGCTTTTGTTTCCCTGATGAATGCTATAGTGCTTAAAGCTTGATTTGTTTATTTATTTTGGTGGCAAATTACATATCAATCCAGAAGCAGCTTTCAGTGTTTTCTAGGTTGGGATTATGAGACTCTCGTTCATTGGCTTAACTGGATTGCTTGCTGCTTTATTATTCAGTAAAATCTGTTGGCACACATACAGCTGGTTGTTGCCTTAAAAAAGAGTGGAGAACAGCAGGGCTGACAAAGACAGAACATTTTCAAACTCACGTACACACACATACAAAATTTATCTACACAAAAAGAATGATGTAGGCATATCTTTAACAAAGCAAACAAACAAAGCAAAAGCCTCCAAACAACCACCCTTTTTCAGGTTTCTGATGCTGAAAGCTGATCCCAAGGAAACCAACAACCAACAAGTGGAGTCAGATCATTGACCAGACCCAGACCTGGGCAGCCATCTGGAAGCAGAGGGAAGTGAAGCAGGTGATGCCCAGACATCTCTTCCCAACTCCATTCCGTGATTCTGTGATCACAACAGGTCAGCTTTTCACTTTTCTTCACCCTATAGTGATGGAGGTGTCATTGTGGCTGCAGCAAAAACTCAGACAATACAGAGATTTCCATCTGATTTACTTACAACATATATCTCAGTGCAACTGTGGAGCAGTCAGATAAACTAGTCTCTGCTTTTCCCATTTGCAGCCATGCTTTCCAGTAGCCCTGGATGTTCCCTGTCCTAACCATGCCTTGCTACTTGTCTCACACCAGCTGGGCCCTGATGACTGCCCTGGTTTTTGGGTCTGTTCCCTCAAACATCAGGCAGCATGGTAATCTTGGTACTGTTTGAGCAGAAGCAAATGTTCTGTGACAATACCCAGCATCAGTTACCTAAGCTTAAGCACTGGGAGTCTGGGAATTTTAAGACAGAGAAGAGCAGAACATAGCTCAGAGCGTAGTGTGACCCAGGAGAGGTGGAAGAGGATCAACCATTCCCAGCAGCTTTTCAAATGGCACAAGTCCCTGGAATCGCTGATCATCCAAGCCTTTCTGCCTGCTGCATGGGCAGGGGCTGTACCAGATTTATACCTTAGAGACCAAAGAGTGCGGTGGGAGGCTTGTGCCTTCCTGCCAAACTGCACAAGGGGAACACCAGGGTGTGACCCTGCACTTCTGGTCCCTGTGTAGAAGTCTGCATGAACAGGAGAGTCTGCAGGCAAGGAAGCTTTTTCCCTACTCCAAGCAGCTGGCCTATGAACCATGCTTCCCTTTCGCTTTCTCTCTTCCCCAAATCCTTTCACGTGCCCTCACTCCTGTCAGAGCTAAGTTCCCAAATGACTCTTTTGCATGTACATTCAGGCTGAGCTTCTGAGCACACTTTCATTCGGTCTTTACTGGGATGTGTCTGTCCTGAGGTGATGGCTGATGCTTTCACTCTCAAGGTGATTATGTGTAGTGGTTTTACTCAGGTGGGCATAGAGATGAGGATGACAGTGGAGAGAAGTAACAGGCAAAACATGGGCTGGATGTTCTTTCTGAATGTTGCAGTTGTGAAGAATTCGAGAAAGTAGTAATTATGAGGAATATGTTTCATACTAGCATGGTGAAGGGACAAGGGGTGGAGTGTGTGTAAATGGTCCACTTTGTCAATGTTGTGATGACATTATGCTTATTTTGGTGTGGGGAATTCTTCTTTTTGATGTAAGTGAACTTTGTGAAGACTGTGATGATTGTGAAGAAAGAGTATATTGAGATTATTCTTAAATACACTTTCCACAGAGGTGAGGGATGGAATGAAATGGGTTTACATGGCAAGGTTTTTGGAAACAGGGGACTATAGGGGTGTCTTCTGTGAGAAGAATCCAGAAGCTGGAAGTTAGATAAGGGCCCTGCTGCTGGCCAGAGCCAAGCCAGTAAGTGATGCTGTTTGCTCCTCTGTGGGAGGGG
>CM021743.1:7828667-7867737 GCA_011075105.1 Heteronetta atricapilla | reverse complement strand
TCGCTCTCCCCATACTCTACAGGCACGGTAAGTTGCTCATTGTTTTTTTTTTTTTTTTCCACTTCTTCTGTTGTGTTTTCCGATGATATTTCACAGCACGTTGGTCATTAAAACGATGTGCTTGTGGAAGTGATTTTACAATGGGAGTCAGAGCCATGTAGTACTCTTGGATGTATCCTTGGCTTTTCTTTTATACACGTGTCTTTGTTGTTTTAAGGGGGAGTGCTGGCCTGTTTTGTGTGATCTATACTCCTATATGAGTGGTTAGTAGAATTCACATAACTCCATTCTTTTTCGTTGTCGACTTCATGGTAAATAGTAGGAAGAAATGAGACATTGGATGCTTTAAACTAGCATGGTGAATTGTTGCAGCAAAGTGTGCTTCCCAGCGTCACTGTGCCTTGGTGTTCTTGCTCTTTCCTGTCTGTTCTTCTTCCATTCCTTCTCATTCTTCGAGTGATTCAGGAATGTCTTTTCTTCCCCTTGATGTGGTTTCAGTGTTGTAGATGATTCTGCAAAGCCCTTGTTTAAACATTTGCCATCATGTTAGCACCTGTGTGTGAAATCTCTTTGTTGATGGTATGAGTTAGCTACCTTTTTATTTTCCTTTATTCAAATCCCTTAGCTTGTAGAAATACCCCAGTGTGCACATCGAGGAGCTTTGTAGCTCCCTCAAGATGACTGTAATCTGGGTATTCATTATTTCTGAAGTCTACTTTAATGAAACTTGGTTTTATGAATTGCAGTATATACACCAATTGTTTATGATGTGGTCCATATGTAGAGAGTGATTGTTTACTTACCGTGTTGTTTTCATGTCATTATCAAAGCAACTTATCCTGGCCATGCACTGATGCCACTTGTCAAGTCTTTCCTCATCCAGACCAACTCCAAAGTGCTCTGTGTGATGAAATATTAGGGTTTCTTGTTTGGTGTTAGAAACTGTATACGACTTCTGTGGGGAAGCTCAAAAATGTCTTATATCTGATTTAATTTTCGTTTTAGTTTAAAAATGCAGTCCGTTGGGCTGCCAGAGCAGTAAAAAAACCCACTACTTTGATATCACTTCTTCTTATGCATTCAATTTGCTAAAGACATGCATTTGGATATTTCCCATAGATCTATTGACAATTTATTTTGATAACTGGTATTCTGTTGGGCTTTCTACTACTCGAAGGCAATGGACTACAAAAAATAAAATTACTAGTCCTTGATGCGGAATTGACAAGAATGCTGCTGCTAGGTGTACCGTAATCCAGTGAAGAAAGCTGAAAACTTTATGTCGTTTAAAGAAACAGAAAATGGTAGGAGTGGCTTATCCCTCTGATCCACAAAAAATTGTGACCGAGTCCCTCAAATTTCTGTTTCCTTCCTGCATCTGTTTTAGATCGCTTAGTACGGACTTCAAGTTCTTTGTGTACTTGATAGGGACTGTCTTTGTAAACTCCTTTGGTCACATCCGGCAGATGATGCATATAAAGCAGAGAATGGATGATATCCTCTTTAGTATGTGTGAGCTGCCTTCATTTGTCTGTGAGCGAGGCTTATCCCAGGGCTGTAGAACAGTCATTTTCTTTCCTTAAATTTTGTTTTAATCACATGGATGGGATAGAAAGCAGGAGAAGCAAACCGCGATCTCCTAGAGAATCCTCTAGTTTAAATTGAATCAACTGGTTGAGTTGATTCAACCATTCGTTGAGTCAACGGTGTAAAAGGATACAAAACCACAGCTCGTTTCCCTGGGCTATGGTGAAGAGCGATGTGGAGTCTCTTAATGCCGATCATTTGACTTTCGCTTGCTTGCTCTTAATTTCTCTGACTGCACTAATGAAATGAAGATCTGAACGACATTTGCTGTAGTCGTACACTGGCAGGAATATTTTCGGATTTCTTTTATAAATATATATTAGTCTTAACTTCAGAAACAAACGTCACGGATGCTTTTCCTTCGTAGCCTAGTTGGGGAAGGAGTCGTTAACGGAAGGCACAGGAATATTCGGTCTGTTTCTTGAGTAAAAGGCTTGTCAGTCGCTGCAAGCCCAGGCTCTCATTCCTCATTCCCGCCGCACGTTGTCCTGGAACGTGGTGCAAATTAATCTCTCGGGCACGGCACCGTCATGGTGGGCGAAGACCGCGGGTGTGCGAGAGGCAGCTGAGGCAGAGCTCAGAGCTGGAGCTGGGCGCGCTGCAGAGCGCGTCCGTGGGCGGCGCCGGGAGCGGAAGAGGGCGGCGGCACAGCAGCTGCTGCGCTCCGCTGTGTTGGCTGGAGGCGGCTTCGCAGCCTTAGGTCCCTGCATTTTGCAGGCAGGGAAATGCCCGACACAAGCTGTAGGAGGAGCTGCGAGAGACGCCGGGTTCTTCACTCAGAGCTAATCTGCCGCACATGCGGGTCCAGTCCCTGGTAGCCGCCTCTCCCCATCTCCGGCATCTTCTTCCAAGCGCAGTCTCTGCCTGGGGAAACTAAACCAGACTCTGCCCTTGGATTCAGTAGACGAGTTCTTGTTTACTATGTAGCGAATAGCACGTCGTGAGTCCGTGTTTCTGCAGCTTGATGTGAATGATGAGGATGCGGATAGTGAGGATTTTCCCGGGGTTCACCGAAAACTAGAAATCCTCTGCGTACGAGATAATTCTCCCCGGCTCATTTTAGCCATCGCCGCTCCCGCAGTGCCCACGTAGCACCTGTGAGCTCCCTCGGCTTGCTTAAGGACATCTTGACATCGCTGGCAGCGGTCAGATCCTGCCTCTGCAGGGGGCGGTCAGCTCTGCGTTAACAAAAGCCAACCAGCGCGGCGCTGCAGCGCGTTGCGGAGCGGCTCTGCCCGCCCCGACCACCGGGGCAGGGAGCTTGCCGGGGGGGCGGAGAGGCGGCTGGGCACGGGAGTCGGATCAGTCCACGCGGAACAGCGCGGGGTGCCCGCTGGGTACATCGCCATCCTTGCCTTCGTGCCTTCCCCGGGGAGCCCCCATAAGAAAGGCGATAGCAGCGTCCCTGCCCCTCTGTCGGCAGCCGTTGTCTCCCTGCTCCGCGCCGGCAATTTGGGCTCGGTCCGAAGAGCTTCCCCTGGCTTCTGGTCCCACTCTTCCTCAGTCCGCCGGCAGATCGTCTTCTCCGTCGGGCTACGAGCATTGCTCACGCTCCTGTCCGGGCGGAGATGAAGGCTGCGGCTGCCTGTACGGGACAGCTGCCGGCGTTGCGAGCTCGCCCGGTCCCCGCCGAGGAGAAACCGCAGGACTGTCGGTCCTTCCACTTCCCCGGCGGCTTCGGCCCCTTCTGCTGTCTCCCGACTGGGACTCAGCTGCCTGGTCCGCGGCTAGCACCAGACGGGCGCTGGTGGACATCCCTGGGATTTCCCCACGGACCGAGTGGGCCGTGTCCGTGTTCTGCCAACCTCCTTCCTATTCGCCTTTTTTTTTTTTTTTTTTTTTATTTTGTCTTTGCTCGCTTAACGTTTTTTTTTCTGGCCGCTACCATTGTCCCAGGCACAACGTGCACGTCTGGACGAATGACGTCTTCTCTCTGGAAAAGGAGGTGATTGGCTGAAAATATAAAATAGGGCAGGACGAAGAGAACGTAAGGGATGATCGGGGCTCTGAGGCGGGGTAAATGCAGCGTTGCAGCCGCCTACCGGCAGGACGGACGTGAGGGAAGCGCGCATCGGGGGCGGGAAGTGATGGAAGGGGTTATGGTGAGCGAGAGCACGGAAAGTGCCCTCCGGGTGGCAAAAAGTTGCATTCTTCGGCGATTCCGGTCGCTCAGTTGTCAGGGGAGGGCAACAGAGAACGGGTCAGAGGTGACATATTGAAGGCAAACGTGAGAGCAGAGGCGAAGGATTTAAAACAGTGGTTACGTTATCCTCTGTGGTACCACGGGAAGCGTCTGCGTTAAAGGTATTTAGTCTGGCAGATGTACGAATAACGTAATTAGGATAAGCGACCGGAGATGGAGAGGAGACCTTGAAATTAGGAATGATGAAATGGTGTTAGGATGAAGGGTGGCAAAGTAAGCACCATGGCTGGCTGTTGAGACACATGTGCTGATGAACGAAGCTGCCTGACTACTGGGGACATCACTGTCCACAGCAGAGTACAATAGCACAACGGCTGCCAAAATATTAAAGCAGGGTTGAAAGGTTTTTAAAAAATGTTAAAATGGGAGAGTTGAATGCAGGTCGCCATAAAGTCTTGAAGAAAAACATTATGCAACATTGAAAAGGACTTGAGGCACAGCAGAAAGCTGAAGAAATTACCTTGGATGGTAAAAGTAGTAAATGAGTGAATTAAAGCCAAAATCGGTATAGGCTGCTAGATAGTTCTAAACAGGCAGTATATCTTGGAAAGACACAAATCTGCAATTACTTTGACTGATTTTGTTCACTGCTCATTAACCAGTTTCTTCTAGCACTGATGGTATTTCAGGCACTAATACACATACCCACAGTTGGTTATTAAGATACTGTTTTTTTTGTTTGTTTGTTTGTTTGTTTTTTTCTAATGTACCTTTGAGTGGGTCTACCTGTTCAACAGGGGGCTCTTGGACCCAAAATTCTTGGGTTTGCAAAATCAGTCACAGACTGGTAACTACAGTCTGCATTTTACCTGTGTGTGCAATTGGGACACCTACACCCATCTGGCCCAGCCTTCCCATGTGGATTGGTTTATCTTTGTCACTGGCCAATGCTAAGGGAAGTTACAAGTATTTCCTTTAACTTTAATAGGTGTTCATCCATTGGGTCAGGGTGTTTATAACGATTGTGTATCACTACAGAACAGCAAGAACATCTTTTTCATATATTGTAGAGGACAACATATCTTGGCAGACAAGATAGCTAGGGAAAATCTGGGATGTGGAGGCCTTGATGACACTTTTAGGGTCACCAAGAGGGAATTGGGGATTTCTGCTGTTAGCAAGCAAATAAAAAATCAAACACCAAGGTTAATAGTGTATTATAGATATTTATATTATTTGCTGTATTCCTTGCTGTCCCTTGACAAATTTACATGGTGTGTAAAATAGGGTGGGTGCACACCAGCCTCACAATTCCTGCACTCAGACCCCTGCAGCTCTAACAGGCCCTGTATAGTCAATGCAATAAAAGGAAAATACAACATTCAGGCACTCCCAGGATCATTGGGAGTTAGAAAATGATAATAACTACAGATACTTGTGCTGGGGCTGACCAAGGCTTGCTCTGGTGCTGACAGGATAGAAACCTCCCTGGAACTTTTTGCTGAGCTGCGAGGATTCAAAGAGATCTATTGACTTTTTTATTTTTTATTTTTTTTTACTTAATATCTAGCTTATGGCTGTGCTCCCGATTTTCTTCATTTTTAAAAAGGCTGTATATTCTGTGTAATAGAAATGCTCTTAGAGTCATAGAGTCATAAAATATCCTGAGATGGAAGGGACTGATACGGATCTAACTCCTGGATCCACACAGGACCACTCAAAAATCAGACCATGAGAGCCTGACTCTCCCCTGTCACAGGTCCATGCTGTTCCCTTGGGTCCTGTTGCTGTCCTCAGAGAGCAGAGATCATCAACATGTGCCCTTCTGCTCCCCTTGGGAGGAAGCTGCTATGAGGCAGGCTGCTATGAGGCCTCCCTCCCCTCAGCCTCTTCTCTGGTCTGAATAAACTTAGAGACCTCAGCAGCTCCTCATCTTCTCCTCCAGACCCTTCACCATGTTCTCCACTTGCACAGAAATGCTCAGCTGCATAAAGAAGCAGCGGATGCAGAAGGGTTAAGATCTTTCCTTGCTGCACATTTATAGCCTCTTGCTTTTGATTGATCAGTATCTCATGTTAATAAGCTCTCAAGAAGGAAGCTGGAATCTCAGGAGACCAGAGGGTTTGTCAGGGTCGAAGCCTGGGTAAGTTGCTGTTGAAGGTCACTCCAGGAAGGTATTTTGAAGTGCATTCTGTCTTCTCCCACCTGCTTAGTGGGTCGGGGGAGCAGACAGCTTTGATTTTCATGTGCGTGGTCTGTTACCTCTGTGTGATAGCAACTCATCTTCCAACAGTTCTCGGCTTGTCCTAAATGTAAGAGCTTTCCGGCGCCGGTATTCACTTCTCTGCAAGTAATTTCCAGGCTCTGCAAGTAATTTCCAGCTCCCCCTGCTCACCCGAGCTGTCCCATCCTGCTTCGGTGGGTTGGATGGGGGCTCGTCTGTGGCTGCGGGTGGTCAGACTGGGACTGTCAGAGAAGAGACCTACCTTCTATCCAATAACCCGAATTAATTTACCGTGCCTAGAAGAAGAAACAGGAAAGAGTCCCTCTCTCTCTCTCATTTTCTTTTCCTTTTTCCCCCCTTCGTTTTAGATTAACAACGATAGAGCCGACTGCCTCCTTTAATTGTGCTCTTAAAACCCCTCTGGGAGATGTTGTTCTCAGCCAGAGCGTTCTGGGACTATGCTGACCCATGTTTAGCCGATGCTTGTCACTTCTCATACGCGTTTCCTTTCCGCCTTGTTACTCTGATAGCGGGCGGCGGGCGCATCGTCTCGCTGGAGCTGAAAGGGGGAGGGAGCGGGGGCTTCTCCGCAGCTTTCTCTTACGGAAACCCAGCCCTGCCGCAGAGTCAGGGACCCAGAGCCACCTTCACCCCCGCCCCCCCCCCCCCCCCCCCCCCCCACCGTCCCTTCTCCGTGTCTCCATCGGGGCGTTTTTTTTTTTTTTTAAAAAAAAAAAAGGGAACGTAGCGGCGGGGTGGCAGCGGCGGTGGGTCGCAGCACCCTCCCCCGGCGGCGCGGCTGGCACCGCGGCCTCTGGGTGGCGCCGCCGTCGCGGGCCGCCGACGTGCGCCCGGTAAGAGTCGCGCGGGGCCGCCGCGCCGGCCACAGCGAGCGGCGGCGGCGAGGGCAGCGGAGCGGAGCGCAGCGGCAGCCTCTCCGCGCACGGCGGCGGCGGCAGAGCCGCGCGGGGCCGGGGCGCTTCCACGGCTGCAGCGAACTTCTCGCTTTCCCGTCGGTGCGCCCCGGTGCTCTCTCGCTGGGAACTTCGGGCTTCTGATGAAATACCGGATTATGTTCCTTCCGAGCCGGGCTGCGGGGAGCTGAGAAGGGGAGGAAGAATGCGGGTCTATTTAATGGTCTTCTGCCTTACTTGCTGCACCGCGAATGGGCAAGTAGTGTACTCCATCGCCGAGGGAACAGCGCGCGGAGTGTCTGTGGGGAACATAGCGGAGGATATAGGAATAGATGCGGCTGCACTTTCAGCCCGGAAATTTCGCATGATCACCGGTTCAAGTAAGCAATATTTTAATATAAATGCAAGCACGGGGGTTTTATCTATTAACGAGCCCATAGACAGAGAGCAGATTTGTGAAATAAAATCTACTTGTCTTCTGAATTATGAACTTGTGCTAGAAAACCCCCTAGAGCTTTATAGGATGGAATTTAAAGTCCTGGACATAAATGACAACTCCCCCATCTTTCCCTTAAGTGAATACCATATAAATGTGCCTGAGTTCCTGTCACCTGGGGCACGGTTTGCACTCCCCAGTGCCCAAGATCTTGATGAAGGTACCAACGGTGTCCAGAATTACACCCTGAATCCCAGTGAACATTTCCATTTGGAAATACAGATGCGCGGAGAGGGGAGTATGTATCCTGAATTGGTTCTGAAGAAAGCCTTAGACAGAGAGCAGCAAGCCACTCACAGACTTGTTCTTTCAGCCACAGATGGTGGGGATCCTCCAAAGTCTGGTGATGTTCCGGTCATAGTGACTGTGTTGGATACCAATGACAATGCACCAGAATTTGAACAATCAGTTTATAGGGCGAGTGTCTTGGAAAACTCCCCCAATGGCACTTTGGTAGTGCAAGTGCATGCCACGGATTTGGATGAAGGTCCCAATGGAGAGGTCATGTATTCATTTAGCAATACTACTGCTGCTGACCTACAGCGAATGTTCTTAATTCACCCGCACACTGGGGAGGTGACAGTCAGTGATGTTTCAGCTGTTCAGAGACCACTCCTCGAGATGCTTATTGAAGCAAGGGATAAAGGAGCATTTGCTATGTCCAGCACAGCTAAGCTGCTGGTGGAGATCACTGATGTGAACAATCATGGCCCGGAGATAACAATTGCATCCCTTTCCAGTCCCATTCCTGAGGATGCTGTTCCTGGCACAGTGATAGCTCTGCTGAATATTATGGATAAGGACCCTGGGGAGAACGGGAAAGTAACCTGCCAGATCCCTGATAACCTTCCCTTCCAGTTAAAACCTTCCCTGGAAAACTATTACAGCCTGGTCACCAGTGGGCTTCTAGACCGAGAGCTGATCAGTGGGTACAACATCACCATTACTGCTACAGACTTGGGCTCTCCTCCCATCACCACTCAGAAGACCCTCTGGGTGCAGATTTCTGATGTGAATGACAACCCCCCTGTCTTTGCTGCTGACACATTTGATGTGTTTGTGGAAGAGAACAATCCACTTGGTGCTTTTCTCTACCAGGTCTCAGCATCTGACTCTGATATAGGGGAGAATGGACAGATCTCTTATATGCTCAGGAATTCCACAGTTGCAGGCAGTGCCCTGGCCAGCTTTTTGTCTGTGAGCTTGGCCAATGGGAGCATCTATGCAAAACGTGCCTTTGACTTTGAGCAGCTTAGGAGCTTCTATTTCCAAGTGGAAGCCAAGGACAATGGGTCACCAGCTTTGAGTGCTGCCATAACTGTGAATGTTTACATCTCAGACCAGAATGACAATGCCCCAGCCATTCTATATCCTGTGAGCCAGAATGGCTCAGTGGCAGTGGAAGTTGTGCCCCGCCTGGCTGATGAGGGTTACCTTGTGACCAAAGTGGTGGCAGACGATGAAGACAACGCAGAGAATGCCTGGCTCTCCTATCACCTTGCCCACTCCTCTGATTCCACCCTGTTTCACCTGGCACCACACTCCGGTGAGCTGCGCACCACACGCTCCATGCGTACCACTGACTTCCTCAAGCACAAGGTGGTTGTGGTGGTGCGGGACCATGGGGACCCACCACTTTCCTCTACAGTGACTGTGGGCATCCTGCTGGCTGACAGTCTGCCCCAGGCTCTGCCTGACTTTGATGACAATGGGGAGCCACCACCACTGCTCAATGCTACAAACCTCTACTTGATTGTTTCCCTTGCTTGTGTCTCCTGCATCTTCACAGTGTTCCTCCTCTTTCTTGCTCTTGCACGGCTGTGCCACTGCCGAGCTTGTCACCACCAAGGCTGCTGCAGCAGCATCTGTTGCTGCCCAGCTGATGAGTATGAAAAGTATTGCTACAGGGTGCACATGCTTCCCGGCTCCCACCTCCCACCGGACATGCTGGAGGTCACTGGTGTGGGTAAACTGACTCATACCTACTTATACCAGGCATCTGTAGGCTTTGGGCATGGTAACAGCAGCATCCCAAATGGTGATGCTGGGAATGTTCCCAGTGGCTCAAGGTTACAGGTGCCAGGACCCTGCCTCCAAGTGCAGCAGGTCCAAAGTGATCACTTGAGTGCTGTCCTCATGGTAAGTACTTCTTTCTTTTTTTTTTTCTCCCAAGCATGTGGCCACCTAGAAGCTACTGAGCGTATTTGCAGGCTAGCAAGTGTAATTTCATGGCACCTCGAGGAAGCTTCAGGACCTTTTATATCTGTCCTAAAGCCAGGATCTGACTGAAAAACCTCTCTGGGTGGAATATGGTCATGGGATGATAAAAGAAAATTTCTGCCACAAACATTTGGACATGCAGATATAGCTGAAGATAGATGAAATTGTAAATGAAAGGTAAATACCTTACAAGCTGTGCCATTCTATTCAGATAGCTAAGTAGGGTCATGATAAGAGTCCATGCAAGTTTCTGATTCATGTGAGGTTTTTACACTGTATAGAATCATTGATTTCTTTTCTAATTCCTGAGATTTTTTCATTGGGGAGTGAGTGGTTTGCTAAGCCAAGATGCTGGTTTACAATGTGCAAAGTAGGCCTATGTTTTAATACCAGGAATTCAATATCCAGCACCTCTTTAGAAAATGTCATTTGTAGTGCTCATCTCTCTTTTAAAGCAATCCACATGTTTTGTGAAACTAAAATAATTCTCTTCTGACCCTTTTACCAATCTGTTTTCTCCTCATTGCTGTTACGTCTTATTGTCATCGCAGTGTAAGGTTACAAGGTGGGATGTGTTGTAGGTTTAATCTTCTGTGTGTTATTGTGTCACTCTGTCCAATTTGTGTTCTTATATGCAAAGTAACATTGATTATATTTTTAATCAGTGTTGTGCATCAACACGAGGTATATTTTTGTGAAGTTTTGAGGTGTTTTGCCTTCAGATCATCAACTTTCTCTATTATGTATGACAGCAACTTATTTGTCTAGTTAGCAGCTATGGGCCATAAAAGCATCATTGTGACTATGAACCAGATGCATTGTTCAGGTATGCTGAGTCATTTAATTTGGTTTATACCAAAATTAAACATATTGATAAAGAGTGATTTATTTTTTTCTTCGGTTACGTCAGCTTTTGATGCCTCAGTTTAAGTAGCTGGAGGAATCCTGATCTTCAGGGAACAGTTTCTGAGACTTGGTGCTCCAGTATGTTTCATGTTCCAACATTAGGAGAAGTTAGATGCCAGTTCTTTTAGGATTACAGAGTTGTGACCAGTGTTGGCTCCGTCCAGGCCAATGTTCTGTGGTAAGAGTGATTCCAGATGTTTCCAAGGCAAATGTGAGAACCCTTGGTAGACATAGTATAATATGCTACCTGCAGTTGTTTTTATCCAAGTTAACAATTATTAGAGATTGTACTAAGTCAGTGATCATGACATTTATTTTCAGTTCTGAAATCATTATTATACCTTTTAATACTTAGAAATGGCCAGTCCTATTTTGAACTTAGACATATGGGTAGCTTCAGCAACTTCTTTAGCTAATCAAATACATATTCAGCTCTACTGTATCTGAAAAGCACTTCCTTTTATAACTCTTGAATTTCTGTGTAGTGATTTTAATAAGTCTTCCCTTGTTCTAGAAAAGGTTCCTTATTTGCCCTTAACCAAGCAGTTATTTATGCCTTCTCTTATTCACTTGCTGACAAAGTGATATATATATATTTTTCCCTCTTTTATGAATACCTTTCACACATAAATTCTACTTCAAGGAAAGATCTTTTCTCAAATGTATGCTATTTGATTTACTCCTGATGGTCTACCTAGGATTTAACCAAAGTCATAACCAGTTTTAAGTCTGTATAGTGACATGTCTCACTATGCAAGGGGGTGGAATAACCAAATCTTGCAAAAGTAGATGTGTCAGTGCTTCTCAGTAAGAAACTGTAGTGTCCAAGAAAACAGCAGTTGGCAGTATCAAAATAAGAATCTGTAGCTGAACATTTACTGCACTTTAGGAATGCTATTGATCTGGGGGAAAAAAAGTTAGTACCTTTATAATGGGGTGTAAAACCTCTTTGGCAATCTTTTAAGTCCGTCTTCTGCTGGAATGCTAATATTGTCTTAGAAGTGTATCCTTGGCTGGAGAGTAGATGATAATTGCAAAAACTTTCATAACAAAGGTGATATATATATTGATTATTGTCTTTGTTCCTATTGAGCAAGATCTTGAAACTCAGGTTACTAACATATTAGTAGACTGTGTAATAATTAAAATGCAAATGTATCCCTGATCTCTTTAACAAGAATAAGCAAGTACTTTTAATTACATCTCGCTGTATTTCAGTCATTCAGGTGAATTTTTTGACTTGAAATGTGATACACGTTTTTAGGAAATTTTCATAGTAGGGAAAATAAATTCATTATTATTATTATTATTTTATTTTATTTTTGGAGGGGAGTGGGGGTGGGAGCAATTTTCTTTCCTTAGCTCCTATGTGCAGAGATGGAAAACTAGGTGTGACCCATGTGGGAGGTCCAAAGCCTATGCATTAACTGAGTGAGCAGAAGAGTAAGGGGCAGAGACTTTGAAAATTTATCTACCCTTAGAAACAAAATTTTGTCGGTTATTAAATTGGTGCTGATGAACATAGTGATTTGTTTACTGGATATTCAACTATATATATATATATATATATATATATATACTCACACACACATATATGCATGCATATAATTTACATGTACTGCATTCAGCTCTGGGGCCCCCAGCACAATAAGGACATGGACCTTAGAGACACCACAGAGTGGATCTAGAGGAGGCCCATGAGGATAATCAGAGGGCTGTAACACTTCTCCTATGAAGACAGCCTGAGAGAGCTGGAGAGGATTAAATTAAAGAAGAGAAGGCTCCGGGGAGATCTTATACCGGCCTTCCAATACTTAAAGGGGTCCTACAGGAAAGGTGGGGAGGGACTCTCTAGGACTCTATAGCAGGGAGTGTAGTGACAAGGGATAATGGTTTTAAACTAAATAGGGTAGGTTTCAGTTAGATACTAGGGAGAAAGTCTTCACTATGAGGGCAGTGAGGCATGGAACAGGCTGCTCAGAGAAACTGTGGATGCCCCATCCGTAGAGGTGTTCAAGGCCAGGCTGGATGGGGCTTTGGGCAGCCTGGGCTGGTGGGAGGGGTCCCAGCCCATTGCAGGGGGCTTGTAACTAGATGATCTTTAAGGTCCCCTCCAACCCAGAACATTGTGTGGTTCTACATATTTCTTGTAAAATTGGTAAATTATTAAAATCAGGTGTGGGTAGAAGCTGCAGTTTGTGTACTTTCATTTCTGTAGCTGCTTTAGTTTCACCAAGTTTTAAAATAAAATGGAGTTAAGTTAAAGAGGTACTTGAAAAATAGTTTCCCGCTATCTGAGGTGGAAAAGAGAACTGCTACTCGTTCTTGAAAACTGTTCTTTATTCCAAATCCCTATGGTCTTGAATGTGATTTCTATGCAGAAATATCACAGTCACTCTTTTAGTGATGAATATTTTCACTCCTTTTATATTAAAATGAGAGGATTTTTTTTTGTCATTAACCAATAGAAATTTCAATAACGAACAAATTGTAAGTTTGGGTGTTGACTGAATTTTGTGTTTAAGTGCTTTCAGACCAACTCATTTGGAGTTACAAATATAAACATAACATGATTCTCTGAAGTGAAAGGAGGCCGCATTCTATTACTGCCTAAGAATATACATGTAACAAAAAGAAAACATCAAATACTTAAAAGACATTGGGAACAACTCCTTTAGTTATAGATCAAGGCACCAGGAAAAATTCTAAAATTATAATTTAGGCAGAACTTAAATCACAAATTTAAAAATATATTTTTTTTGGATTATAAAATATATTTATAAGGTTATAAAAAATATTTTTTTAGTACCTGGAAGATAGGAAAATGTCTACCCATACTAAAAGTTGCAGTTCCCAGAATTAAATGTATTTTCAAAGTTTAGGTTAAAAATTTAGAATAAAGTAATAACTTTATTCTTAGTACTCTGTTGCCTCTGACTTAAATGACAGGCTTGAATGCTTTTTACATGTACAGAAGTGTGAGACCATTTTATGCTTTTACATCTTCTATTTAGGTTAAATCTAAAAATAGAACAGTGTATGGCTGTAATAGCAATACAGTGAACTGTAACTGCATATCTTTCTGTATCTTGCTGTCTCTTTGTTCAATGTAGCATATGTGACAGCTAAGTGAAAAGCATCTTACGCTGCGATGCTAATTTGCTGTGTTGGAGAAAAAGACATTGGTGGCTTTACTGACTATAGGAAGCATTAGTTCATTGAGCGTTTTCAGGGTCATGATGTGGCCATGGATTTTTAGACTTTTTGTCTGCTTGTTTTGTCCACTGCGTACATAAAAGGCCTGTAAGATATTTGCAAATTCAGAGTGGGGTAACTCCTTTGTGATTTTGCAATCAATATTTAGGTTACATTAAAAAATAGACACAAATTTAGCAATGGATAATATTTCCTGGTAAACTGTAATGTCAGTGGAATCATTTTACACAAGGTGTCATGCATTTCAAGTGCCAAAAATGGACGCACTTGATTATTGACAGTGGCATGCAATCTGTGCCCAACTGCTGCAGACTAAGCATCAGTGGCTTATTCACACAAGTAAAGACCAGCCATATGAGTTAATCACTCCCTGCATCTCATTCTGATGGGACCATGCCTCATAACATGGCTGAATATAAAAGTAAAGCAACCTTACGTTTTTTTCCTGTCTGAACATGTCCAGAAACAGCAGTCTTATGTCAACATTGTAAGTATCCTGTTGTGTAGGCAGATTTCTTGGCTACAGAAGTCAGGCTTGGAGTCTGGCCAAGAAAATCCTAGAAACAGTGATATTAAAGAAAATACAGCAATGGAAATTCAGTAGGTTTCCCTCTTCCTGACCACTGTAATTATCTTTCACAAAGAAGGATGCAGCCTCAAAGTTTAACAACAGTGTGTTCAGAAAAGGCTACAGATGCCTGAGATGAACCTTTGCATGTCTGATGTTTGCCTCGCAGTTCTATTTTTAGAAGTAGTGGAAGGGAGAGTGACAGAAGGAGTAGCTTGAGACAAAGGCCTTGAGGAGATGTGAAGGGTAATGTGTCTGTATTTTGAGATGTATAAAGGCAAGGATGAGTGGAGAAGCCTAAATTATGAACTGGGCTGAGGGAGGGTAGATGTGAGTAGTACATCTTGTATGAAAGGATAAGATGAGAAAACACCATTTGGATCAAGTCCAGTCCTTTTCTATAACAGGCATCATTTGATCTTAAATCTTCACATTTAAAAATTTAATTTTACTGTAAAAATCCTCCTTTTCATTGCAAAATTCACTATGTTGTGCTGACTATTCCTGTTGGAAAGTTATTCTTCCAAGGCCTTGAAAAACTGTCTTCTGACATCCTGTCAATAGTTATTTGCTATGAATTTGTAGATGCTTGTTCTTGTGCCAGCAATATTCTTTTAATAAGTAGTTTTTGTCCCTCTTTGTGGCTTGTTTTCTTCATAGCTTAGAAAGCAACCACATTTTTCTTAGGCTTCACTTGACAACAGATCTACCTCTTTTATTTTTTTTTCTGAGGTCATCTCTGGGCTTGTCTGATCATGCTAATATCCCATCTCTGTATCTGCTGTTTCTATGTGGATGTATATTTCTTGCAAAGTTGTGTCCAGAATTATATGTATTTCCAGAAGGCCTTTTACACAGTGATAGAAATATTTCCCTATCCAGGAGATAGAAAATACATTGTCTAATACATCTTGAGAGGGCAGTTATCTTCTCCATAGTTGTAATGTGTTGATTGATTGAGCTAGAGCACCTCTCCTATGAAGGAAGGCTGAGAGAGCTGGGAATGTTCAGCCTATACAAGAGAAAGCTCTGGGGTGATCTTATTGGAACGTTTTAATACTTAAAGGTTGCTTTTAAAAAAGATGGGGAACAACTTTTTGCTAAGGCAGAAAATGACAGAACAAGGGGGAATGGTTTTAAACTAAAAGAGGGGAGATTTAAATGAGATGTTGGGAAGAAGATGTTTCCGTAAAGGTTGGTGAGGCACTGGAACAGGTTCCCCAGAGAAGCTGTGGATGTCCCATCCCTGGAAGTGTTCAAGACCAGCTTGGATGAGGCCCTGGGCAACCTAATCTAATGGGTGGAATCCCTGCCCATGACAGGGGGGTTGGAACTAGATGATCGTTAAGGCCCCATTCTATGATTCTGTGGTCAGTCAGGTAAGTTATTATCACAAGACTGTGATGGTGAGGTGAAGGGGGAAGGTTGGTTCCCAAGATGGTGTTTCTTCTCCCTAACTTTGTGTAAATGCTTGATGTTTGAGCCTTACACATTAGAAAGGCATAGCCACCTGCTGAGGGTATCTTACAGTGTCTTAGAAATCTTGTCTCTTTTTGCTGTGTTTAGACATAGTCTACAGACAGCACTCAGACAAGATGCACAACTTTTAATTGTCTGAAATTAGATGGGAGTCTGTATATTGGGCTCTTAGATGTTATTCATTTCTGTGATGGGTGTCAAGTTGTTCCTGTAGTGAATCACAAAATGGCCAAGTTTGGAAAGGACCTCTAAAGATCGTCTGGTCAAACCCCCTGGCCGAGCAGGATCACCTAGAACACATTGTTCAGGATGGCATCCAGGTGGGTTTTGAATATCTCCAGAGAAGGAGACTCCACAACTTCTCTGAGCAACCTGTTCCTGGGCTCTGTAACCCCCGCAATAAAGAATTGCCCTCTCATATTCAACCGGAACTTCCTGTGCTTCAGTTTGTGCCCATTGCCTCTTGTCCTTTTACTGGGCACAACTGAAAAGAGACTGGCTCCACCCTCTCGGCACCCTCCCCATAGATTTTAATACACATTGGTGAGGTCTCTCGTCAGTCTTCTCTTTTCCAGCCTAAACAGGCCCAGTTTTCTCAGCCAACCCTCGTACAACAGGTGCTCCAGCCCTCTGATCATCTTTGTAACCCTACTCTGGACTTGATCCAGTAGTTCCATGTCCCTCTAGTGCTGGGGAGCCCATAACTGGGCACAGTACTCTAGGTGTGGCCTCACCAGCGCTGAGTAGAGGGGAAGGATCACCTCCCTTGACCTGCTGGCAACACTCTTCCAAATTTCCAAATGGTGCTATATGGTTGCGTTCAGCAAATATTATTACAATAGCCCAACTACTTATGCTATCATCCATTTGCTTAGAGGTACACTTGCTGTGGACTATTTGAAGTCACAGTTAATCAAAAGATTGACAGCAAAAACCCAACACCAGAACTGAAAAGACAGGCAAGCAGGCTCATAGGAATGATGTGATTCAGTTGAGATTTTTAAAGCAAAGAAAAGGGCAGGACAAAATCTCAAATGCTGTCAGAGGCATCCGGAGAATAAAAGCGTATTTGACAAATGTAGCAAGTAGGAAATAAATATCAGAGAAAGAAGGTACAATAAGAGAAAAAGGAGAGATTTTTACTCTCCAGTCTTTGAGCAGTGTCTCTAAGAATATATTTTTGTTCTTTGGATGTTTTCTTGTTCCAATGGGATTATTTTTTTAAAAAATATATATTATTATTATTTATTCTGATTTCTTATTTCTTCCGTCCCTCCCTCAGCTTGTCCCAGTCTGATGGATGTTTTATCCCTGACACCTTGTTCAGAGGCTTTTCATTTGTTTCTTGTTCTGAAAAAAGCTGTCTTCTCAAAGTAAAACACCTTTGTATGATTGGTCTGCAAAATGAAAGTTTATGATGTTCATTTAAGAAACATGGGGATGTTGGTTCCAAGAAGTTCTGTTCCTCATCACTTGCCAGTTCCTGTGTAGGGAGCAGGAGCTGAGCAAGGTATTTTTACAGTTGAATGGGCTCTTCATCTTTTGAACTGCATAGTTGTTTGTTACTTGTCTTGGGGATGCACTTAAAATAGCTGTCAGTCTCTGCTTTGTAGACAACAGTTATATGGGGGTTGGAACAATATCCTTATGGTTAAAGCAGTTTTCATTGCATGATATTAAATTCACAGGGGTGTGATCAGACCTATAGTATTAAGGCATAAAGCCTGATTTCAGACTTCTCATTTTGTGAGGTCCCATGAATCCAAGTACAAGAGGGATATAGAGCTACTGGAGAGAGTCCAGCAAAGAGCCACTAAGATGGTTAAGGGACTGGAGCATCTCTCCTTTGTGGAAAGGCTGAAAGATCTGGGACTCTTCAGCCTGGAAAAGAGAAGGGTCACGGGGGAGATCTCATTAACATGTGTAAGTATCTGAAGGGAGAGTATAAAAAAGATGGAGCCAGGCTCTTTTCAGTTGTGCCCAGTGCCAGAACAAGTGGGTGCCAAGTGAAGCACAGGAGGTTCCCTCTGAACATCAGGAAACACTTCTTTACTGTGAGTGTAATGCAGCATTGATATAGGTTATAAAGAGGAGTTGTGGAGTCTCTCCTTTGGAGATGGTCAAAAGCCATTTGGACCTGGTCCTGGGCACCCTGCTCTGGGTGGCCCTGCTTGAGCAGGGTATTGGAACAAATAGACCCAGAGGTCCCTGCTAACCTCAACCGCTCCATGATTCTGTGATGCCCTTAATAGAGGGGGTGTGATGGCTGTGCCCTACTGTACAGAGCTGTAGGATGATGAGGGACGAATATTTCAACTTCTAGTTTATAGACAGTAACCTCCAGCAGGATTCACACTGGAAATAATACTCTTGGGCAGTTCCTAGGAGAGAGTGTGGTGCTGGGCTGCAAATGTGTGAGATAGACAGATGTTGCTGAAGTGTGAGTAAATGCTTGTGGACTACAGAGATGGAATTTAAAATTTTGTCTTTCCTTTTTCCTTTTTTTTTTTTTTCCTTTAAGAGACTTAACAAATTTAAGCCTTTGGTTTAATAAAATTGAGAGAACAGCAGCTAGAGGAAGCAAGCCATTTTAAAGTTACAGAATTTAGCAGAACTTTTGCCTTTTATGTTTGTGTCTACACTAGTCAAATGTCCCTGGATATTTGTTGTTCAGTCAAAGTTAGTATGGTGGAGATTTAAAAATAAATGAGTTTGGAGAAAAATGAGTTGATGGAAGAAAAGTTTTTAGTGACTGCATACTCTGTGAGAGGATGATCTATCCATAAGAGGAATTTCTATCTGAAAATTTACAAACCATGGACTTCTAGATAGTCTTTTTTTTCTATATAGCCTTCTGAATTATTATTTTTGGAAAGAAAAAAAAAATCTAAATTACACATTTGCTTAGAAACAGGTTCCTATGTTTTTCATTTTCATTCATCTTAAGATACCAAGCATACCAAAATCACGAGATCTGGCATTTGGTTAGAAAGAGCTACAGAATTTAAGGAGAAAATGGGAAATTTATGAATACTGGTTAAGCACCATCACTTTGCTGCTCAAGGTAATTGATTAGTTGGTTGTTTAATGACAAAATCTGGTGAAAAGATACAGATCTTGCAAAGAGCACAAGAATTGCTAAAGGTACTGAAACAGGACTGATTTAACATTTTATATTGTAAACTCAAAAGACTCTTGCAATGATGCAGGCTGAGGTATTTAATTTTTAAAAGTATTTCAGATTTTTAGCCAGAATCCCATTTGCTTGCAATTACCGATTCCTCCTCTATCCCTCACAGCCTTCAGTCTCCCCCTCCCTCCAAAGGAAAAGAAAGTCTAGCCAAATTAATTCAAATAATCTTAATTCTGCTATATATATCAGCCTGCTATTTATCTCATACAGGTTTACATTATGAGGAAGCCCACAATGTTTCAGGAATCATTAAAATGTGATGTTGTAAATATACTTTCTCCTGTTGACTCATTTTTCTTCTTTGTAAAACCCTAGTCTCAGGCAGTTTGGCCTGTATCAATTGTCATTAGTATATCCCTTTAAGTGAATACTTCATTTGTTTTTGTTTGTTTGTTTGTTTATGAATTGGGAAATCATGGATAAAGTGAAGATAATCGAACTTTAAAGATACTTGTTTTCAATCAGATATTGCCAGGAGAGAAACGTGGTGATAAAAGATTTCCTCCTTCCAGTCAGAGAAGAGATGACTGCCTCCTTCTCTCACTCTTTTTTGAAATAAAATCACACTAGTAAATTACTTGTCTAATCTGAGTTGTCAGCTGGAATACCTTCAAAGGATTTAGGTTAGTTGGTTTTGGACTGCTGTTTGCACTTTCATCTTTGTTTGTTTTAATTATATTATATATTTGTCAAGGGATTAGAATTAGTGAGTTCCTGTCTCCTCTTTTACAACATCACGCTTCTCTACAAGGCATTCAATCTCTTTAATGCATCTCACCTTATTTGAAAAACTACAAGAAAAATTAACTTGAGTTAATGCAGAACATGGAAAGATGCCAGTTTGATCAGGGTCAGAGCATAAGTGTAGAATACACGTACACACTGAAGAACATTCTCATTTTGGAGCTCTTTGTCTGGTGAGGCCTTTTACTATTGCGATGATATGTTTCAGGAAACAGCTTTTCTTCATTCAGGCTGCTCAAAGAGGAACCAGATTATTCTGGAAAAAAAAAAAAAGAACTCTGAACTGATGGGCCTGGAGCTGTAAGTCCCCACTGCATGAAAGAGTCCAACTCCAAGTGGTCCTCTTTTGTATTGTTTATATTATCTAGGAAATGGGGCCAATGTTCTTTAATGTAGCTAATTTAGGTTCTTGTGAACTTTGGAAACAGCCATTGTTGGGTTCAACTTGATTTATAAACAAGACAAAACAAAAAGTGTGAGAGAGAATCTAATAGTAGTCTTCCACTACCTAAAGGGCATTTTAGTGACAGAAAAAGAGGAAATAGTTACATGTTGCAGGAAGGGAAAATCTTGCTGGACACGAAGAAGAAATTGCTTGTTGTGTGAAGAGTGCAACCCAGGGACAGGACCCAGAATGGTGCTGGGATCTCCATCCTCTGAGGTGCTCAAACCCTGATTGAGCAAAGGCCAATCAGGGTTTGGCCTTTGTAGACTGGCAAGCCAGTCTACTCTGCTTAGAGTAGGAGATGGAAGTAGAGAGCTTCTGAGGTCCTTTCTAACCTATATTTTTTCCTGTGATTCTTTGCAATGTGGCAAAATGTAAATGTTTAAAAGTTGTTTTAGCCTTTCTGAAAATGATGCCATTTAAAAAATCTGCACTGAATTTCAGGGGTTCCTGATGTCTGTATATTTCCCAACAGATGCTCAAACTGTGAAAGACCTGAAATTCATGCTAGGACATCTGAACTCCTGTCAGATGCACAGCCAATGGCTTCTGGCTTCTGCTGTTATGAATCTTAATGCTGGGTTGCACTGAGCTGTCTCCAGCAGTGACTACAGTGAAAATTATAGTCAAGTAACACAAGTTTAGGAAGCTCTGCTTTGCCACACAGCCATGTGAACCAAAACACATGTACCTAGCTTTAGGCAAAGTTTCAGTATCTGAAAGTAGCTTTGTACTTTTGACTGTAATCTCAAGTTCTCTTTGTGGTGGTTTTACCCTGTTAGGCAGCTGATGTCCACTACAACCACTCTCTCACTCCCCCTCCTCAAAGGGATAGAGGGAGAAAATATGATGAAAAGGGTTCAAGGGTTTAAATAAGGACAGGGAGATCACCCTATAATTGTCATCATGGGCAAAACAGACTCAGCATAAGGAGATTAGAGAAATTTATTACCTGTTACTAACAAGTGTGGTGGTTTGACCATGTTAGGCAACTGAACACCACAACCGCTCTCTCACTCCCCCTCCTCAGATGAGGAGGGGAAGAAGTAAAGGGAAAAAAAAACAACTCACAGGTTGAGATAAGGATAATTTTAATAAAGAGAAAAATATATTATCAAGGAAATATTATTATTAATTAAACAATTCAACTAAAGGGAAAAAAGGGAAAAGGGGAAGAGGAAGGGAGAAAGGGAATAACAAAACAAGTAAAGGCTATGTGGAAATGCAGAGGGAAAAAAAAAATTACTCTCTACTTCCCACAAATAAGCGATGCTTGACCATGTCCTTGAAGCAGGGCCTCAACACACGTAGCCAGTGTTCGGAGAGGAGGACAGACGTTTTCGCAACGAGAGCCCACCCCTCCCCTCTTCCTTCTTTTTCCACCTTTTATTACTGAGTGTGACATCATATGGTATGGAATATCCCTTTGGTTGGTTTGGGTCAGCTGCCCTGGTGATGTTTCTTTCTCACTTTTTTGCCCACCCCCTAGGAGGGCTAGAGAAAGTCCTGATGCTGTGCCAGCACTTCTCAGCAGCAGACACAACACCAGTGTGATACCACTGCTGTTTTAGCTACAAGTGCAGAGCATAGCACTGTATGGGCTGCTGCAGGGTAAGTTAACATCCCAGCTAGACCCAGTACAACAAGCTAGACAAGTGTGAAACTCAAACTAAAAACATCTTCACCCCCCATCCACCCTCTTCTACATCTTTCCCCCAAGTGGCATAGGGGAATGGCGAATGGGGTCTGCGGCCAGTTCTTAATGCTCTGTCTCTGTTGCTCCTTCATGGTCACTCCTTGCCCCTGCTCCATGTGGGGTCCCTCCCATGGGATGCTGTCCTTCCTGAACTGATCTTGCATGGGCTGCCCACAGGCAGCAGCTCTTCAAGAACTGCTCCCTTATGGGTCCATACCACGAGGTCCATCTATAAGGAGCAAACTGCTCCAACACGGGTCCCCCATGGGCAGCAGATCCCCCCAGTCCCCCTGCTCCTGTGTGGGCTCCTCTCCATGGGCTGCAGCTCCGGCCCCGGGGCCTGCTCCTGCTGGGGCTCTCCATGGGCCGCAGCCTCCTCCAGGCCACATCCACCTGCTCCACTGGGGGCTCCTCCACGGGCTGCAGTGTGGAGATCTGCTCCATGTGGGACCCATGGGCTGCAGGGGAACAGCCTGCTCCACCAGGGGCCTCTCCACAGGCGACAGGGGAACTTCTGCTGCGTGACTGGAGCACCTCCTGCCCTCCTGCTGCACTGACCGTGGTGTCTGCAGGGCTGGTTTTCACTCTTCTATCCCAGCTGCTGTTGCATAACATTTTTTTTTCCTTTTGTTAAATCTGCTCTCACAAAGACACAAACAACATTGCTCATTGGCTCATCTCTGGCCAGCCATAGGTCCTTTTGGAGCTGGCTGAAACTGGCTCTTAATTGACATGGGGCAGCTGCCAGGCTGTGCTGACAGAGGCCACCCCTTCACTCCTGCTACCAAAATGTTGCCAGGTAAACTCAATACACTCTTTTGAAATTTTTATTTTTCTGCAGTAGAACAAGTATTTTCTAGAAAATAGCATTTATTTTAATAATTCAGTCCCCACAATAAGTCTATATCTTACCTTTAAATTAAATTTCTTCTCACTCTCCTTATTAAATGAGGGTTCATAGGATAAATCAGCAGTATATAAATGATGAGCTTAATTAGTTGAATCAGCTGATGGCCTTGTGCACTCAGGGTTCTAGAATTGCTGTAAGCAGGGAAGAGGAGAGATGTTCCATGGAGTGGTGTACTTATTCAAAGAGGAGGTATGGAAATGGCTTTACTGCAGCTACTAGTTTGTGTTGTGTTGTATAAGAATCTGTGGTTTATATGCTACATCTTATAAGGAAATTCTACACTTCCCTTTAAATGTGCTTTCTGCTGGAAAATTCACAGCTTCTGTTACTCTGTCTTGGACCTGTTGGTAACTCTAGCACCCAAGTTGATGGAAAGGGATTAGAAGCAATCATTGTAATCTGCTTCAGTGTTTGAAAAAAAAAAAACAATTATGAATCTCATCAGAAAGCTGGTGAAAGGAAATGTCAGTTTTCATAAATTATACATTTTGAATAATTTCATCCTGCTATGTATGGTATGATTTGGGTATAATTTAAAAGGATACATTATGTTTTTTTTTTCTTTCTTTTTTTTTTTCTTCTTCTGAGTAACATTTTGTGAATTTGTTAAAACCAGCACATAAGAAGCAGACACATTAATGTAGTAGAGATACCTGCCAGATTTAACATATCAGTAAAATTAAAGAACGAGAGAGAGGGCTGGTTTGTAGTGCACTAAGTTTAAGTATCATTCTAATTTAATATAAAATTCAGTTTACTGAAAATCATTGCTAATACTCCAAAATGAGCCTGTACCTACTTAGACCTATGCCTGCACTGTACTGTTAATACTAATTAATAGGTAGCTTTATTTATGATGGTGGCCACTGCACCTGTCCATCCAAATTGAAGTCTTGTAAGGGGTTTTTAATTCCTTGTCCCTTCTGTGAGATACCATGGAGGTTTTTGGAATAATTCTGAAATCTCCTTTAAAATATGTAATGATGGTAATATCAGCCATAAATTTCCTTTGTAATGCCCTTTTGAATTATTAGTTATTTACTTCCAAATTGCTTTTATAAGAATTTATTCTTTCATTATTCTTTAAACAATCTTGTGGTCACTAATGCAAAGTAGATTCGGGAAAGAAAGAAATACTTGAGCACCTGAAAGCATCTTTCACCTCACTTCACAGCCTGGGGTTTATTATCTGATATTACACTATTGCAAAACTCATGGAAAAGTTTAACTTTTATAGTAGATCTAGTATTCAAGATTAGACAGCTAGCAACTATCAGTGATGCTCTTCTCACATTAGAGAAGGAAGATGTCCTTTTGTTTAATGAGACAGCACTTTTTCTGGACCCAGAAGACTTAAGGAGTCTTGATTGCTATTTCATGACAGTCCAAAGCATTGAAAAAGGCAAAGACATTCAATTTCAAAAACCTTTCAATGTCCCTTTTTCCTCCTAACTGATTCAGTAGAACAAAAGTCAAGATAGAACAGGAGTATCAAAGAAGTGAGTTAAAATAGCTATACATTGTATTTTTTTTCCCTCTGAAAACACTGCCACATTTCTTCTCATTTATATAAAATACATTGGATCTAAATAAATCACATTCTGGGAATAAGAGATTTTGGTGTTCATTCTGGAAGACTTCTATAGCTTGTGGCTATTTAAAATGCAGTAAAATACAAAGCAAATATATATTATACTGTCTCATAATACAATTTGTCTTGCTATACCAAGGGCTTCCAGCCACCTTCACAGAGATAGGAGAAATATGCTGCTATTTATCAGCCATGATGCTGTACAATTAGACTGTTCCTAGTGAATGTTTGGCTGCTGCTAATGTACAAGCCTGGCATGCTTCCAATAAAGCTGTGAGAATTTTATATATAAAATCGTTCTGTCTGAAAGACACTATTATAAATTGTGTTGGGTTACTTAATACAGTGCATTTTTAATGTGATATTAATTCTTCTAAAAGGAACATTTTTCAAAATACTTTTACAGAGAAAGACTGGATAGTAGTAATTACTGTATGTAATAGCATCTTGTGTTCAAGCTGCATTTGCTTGTAGCAGTAGACCTATTTTGTTTATATGGAGGACATTTTGCTCTAATCATATATGTGTCACCTGAAGAGAACTCTGTCACTTCAGCAATAGATGATTTGTTGCTGTTTGTTTGTTTGTTTAATGAAAGCAATTCAAGTGGCTAACTTGGAGTTAGGAACTTCTGTATTTCCATCTCTTTCCATTATTGAGTGAAGGAAAACCTTTCAGAGTTTCAGGCTGTGTTTATACCACTGCTTAGTATGAAAGTGGTCTGATGCTATTTATTATAAAACCTTCTAGGCCTCTTGAGTGGTGATACATGTGAACCAGGGGTTACCTATCAGACAAGTTTGACCGAACAGTTTGGTCATTTCTGAGGCTGAGAGTGGTGAAAAATACCCTGTATTTTGCCTGTAATAAAAATGTGGCTGAACTTTCCATTAAAAGCTTTAGCAAGGCATGTTTTGGAAAAAAAGACTTGATACTTGTTAAGAAATAATCTTTGTGTCATGTTAGGTAGCTGTTGAGGTCTCTCCTCAAGTTGGCTGAGTTCTAAGCCTTTGAGAAATTCTTGTACACTGAACTTGTTAGACCCTTGTAATAGCTGGAAAGCTCAGTTCCCTCCAAATCCTGCCAACACAGAGCCCTGTTTCAGCCAAGAGCTGGCAGGACCTTCTTGTAATTGCAGTTGTCTACTTGTGGCCCAGATCAAAGTTGGAGCTGGAGCTGAGAATGGAAACTGAGAACAGGAAGACTGGGACCACGGGAAAAACGATGTCCAGACCAGGACCAGGGTGCAGGGAAAGGGAGAGTCCCTAATGTCAGTGCAGAAGGTACAGCAGTGCATTGTATAGGAGCCCAAATGATCCCATGACCATGTCCAAATGCCTTTTGAGTATTTATAAGGCGGGAGACTCCACAAACTCTCTGGACATCCTTTGCCAGGGCTTAGTCACTTGCACAGTAATGAAGTGTTTCCTTATACACAGGCAGAACCTGTGTTTCAGCTTGTGCCCCTTGCCTCTTGTCCTTGTCAGTCACACTAATTGGTAAGGATCTGGAGAGTGTGAGATTTTTTTATTTTTTTTTTTAATAAGACTATCTGACTAAAGACCTTTCCAAATTGGGATGATAAGGAAAAGGTATGGAGATAAACATACAGAGACATAAACCTGACCAATAAGCATTAATGAAGACAATAACCAGAAACAATGTCAGTCACAAGGACTGATGGGCTATCAAGAAAGTGCAGGCAAACTAGGGCTATCAAGAAAGTACAGGCAAACTAGGATTTTGCAGCAGTTAAGGATGTAAACTATAGACAGTGATTTGGGGAGCCATAGTGTGAGCAGTGTGTCTTTGCAGCGAGCACCAAGCTTGACCAGCTGGCGAACAGGGGACCTGTGGGGTGGGTTGGGACTGGGATCCAGGCATGGGTGCTGGAGGAGACAAAGGGGCTGTTCTGGTCCTCAGGGAACCTTAGGCCATGTGTGTGCTTGTGAACCCTTGTGTGCCTGCACTAGTGGCTTCTTGTCCCTGCAAGCCCCAGAGGAGAGAATGCCTGTTGGAACTTGTGATTTATCTGAGTCCTGAGTGTGGGTGCTGTTCAAGACAGAGCCATGTTTGTGGCAGTGTGTTGTTACCAGCCCTGTATATTTCTGTTTACCTCTGGGATATGAGCTCAGCATTACTACTGGTTGAACTTGCAAAGAGGAAAGTGGCAGCCACATTCCTCAGCTTGGGCAGAGACCCCAGGTCCATGACACTGGGCTCCAGCAACCCGGCGGGAGGGTCCTGGACTGGGGCTGCTGAAAGCACCAGCCACTCCTATTATCTCTTTACAAAATGCAAATAAATGTTGGAACAGAACTAAAGCAATTTATTTTAATGTAAGTGGGATTTCATGAATGGACTGTGGTGAGGAGGGAAGCTACCCAGATGTGTCCATTAGTAAGAAAAATGTGTCTGAGGATACATCAGTCAAATATGTAGTGGACCTGGGAGAATATTGAAAAGATGGTACTAAGGACATCAAGATCTGTTTTTTGCCACCTCTGTTCAAAAAAGACAGAAATTTTAAGAGATGTTGAGAAAGGTTGTGTGTGAGACTGAGGAAAGAAGTCTGTCAATTGCAATACATAGAAGGCTCGGTCTGTTTACGAAGTACTGTTTTATTCTCTAAGAGAAGCTCCTTTAGCTACCAAAGCTAAAAGCCAGTCCCTCTCAACTACAAATGGGTCATGATGCATGTAAACTGGTAAGAGAAGGAAGATCCTAATAATTAAGAAGATCCTTTCACTGGTGTTCAGCACCTACCAACTTCTAAGACCAAGTTCAATAGGAAAGGTGCCGAACAAAGTGGTGGTACTTGGTATCTCAGGAGGTTCCCAGAAGAGTTTTCAGGTTATACTCTACAACTATTTGTTCTGAAATATGTAACCCCCTAATATAGGGTCCAGACTCAGTCTGCTGTTCCTATTGTGTCCTTTCCAGGACAAAGAGGCAGGCTGCCTTTCCTGATCTCATGAACCTAGACTTTGTTGGCTAGGTATTGGCTCTGTTTCTACAGTAGATAAAAACACTGCTTGCCCTGTCTGCTCTGGTAATGGTTGGGGACATGTGACCTTCTTCTCAGTGGATTGTTCTTGAAGATCTCTAAATTTTGTCTGTTCATGGAGGATGATGCTTTGACTAGTGCAAGGAAGAGGTACTGATTTCAATGGATACATATGATATCGTCATCAGAGCTCTGCCTTGTGTGTCCTGCTCTGATATCTCTGTTCATGGATACAAAAAATAAACTGAACTCAGCTGAATTGTTAAAAGCTGCATGTCTGGTGTCACTTGAAGTGTGCTAGGACTAACAGATATATCCTTGTAAGGTTGGCAGATAAAACCTGTGGGAACCTGCTCTTCTGGAAGAGCAGCTGAGGACCAGGCAAGATACTCTGCACACTGCCTCACAGCCTCTTTGCCTGCTGTTGCAGGAAAAGATGCATCCAATATGGGCCTTCCCTCAGTACAAAATAATGAGTTTGCTACATGAAAAATCTCTACAAAATGCGTAAGGCAAATCTCCGTTAATACTGTAGTACTAGTTAGTGGTAAACATAGGATATAGTCTAACTTTTAAAATATTTTTTTGTTATGTCAGCCACTACAGCCTGTTCAGTAAGGACTCTTGTGCTCAAGGAAAGAAATACTGAACTCTTACTAAAGTCAAAACACAAATATTTGATGTCACAGAGGTTTTAATAATCCTGAAGAGAAGTTTGAAAACACATATGCTTAGTATCTAGTTAAAAACAAACAAACAAAACAGTTTTCTCCCTTCAGTACCCATTACCAATAGTAAATTTTACATATGTATATATACATACTTCCTTAAGAATATCCATGTATACTCTGCAGTAGTACTTTAAGCCTTTTAGCAGCCATTTGGGCCCAGATATTGCTGACATCTTAGGAACCAATTAAGACAGTTGCCAGAAATCATGAAGCCCTTGATATAACTGTGAACAGAACCCAGTTCTCCTGACCTTCTGGTTTTATGGCATGATCATCAGCTTCTGTCACCATCTCACTTTTGTTTCATTTTCAAAACCCCCAACTCAGCTCCAGGGAACTTTTTTCCTCTTCTTGCTGTGTGACAGCCAGCATTTTTAATTCCTTCCTCTGGGCTTCTGGCCATCATCTGCCCCATCCACGTACCTTGTATCTTGCCTTTTCTTTGCTTCCCCTTCTAAGTACTCTGTCTCAGATTCTCTTATTTAGTGCAGATTGGAGGTGAGCTTGTTGGAATAGTAAATCTGAACAGAGCTATCTCAGCATTGCTGAAGATTGGCTTAAAGGCCCTGAACTGGGCAGATATGTTCAGTAGCTTTGTCATCTTCTTACTAACTTGATCACTGTTTCACCCAGACTTGTCAATCTGTACAATGTTGTGCTGTCTAACCCTATGTTAATATTGTATGTGATATTATAGTACTTGTATTTTCTATGGTCTATTCACCACTGCCTCTTTCTCTGCTGCTGTTCCCATCTGTGAGATGCTGCTGACTGCTCCCATCTCATCTCCCTCCTGCTGGGCTCCTTGCAACTCCTCCAGATACCTGGAGCTATTCCTAGTCCTATTCTCCAGCAACAATAGCAACAGCAAGTGCTAGAGACCATGAGGAACTCCAGAGAAGGGTGCAGGAGCTGGTTTTGATGTCTATGTGTGGGGAAGAGGATCTGGAATTGGTACTACTGTGCCTTTAACCTTCTCTGGATTGTAGAAATTACCATTCTTCTCTGGGCCTCTCCACATCTTTTTTTTTAAAAATTTATTTAATATTATTAATTTTCCCTTGGTTCCAGCAAGGTTTACAGCATCTTCTGGCTATTGCTGTGACTCAGCTTTTCAGACGGAACCTTCACCTTGTCAGGACCTGATCTCATGCTCAAACAAGGTCTCACAGGGAAGAATCTAGAATTTATATGTAAGAAATTAATATAAGAGAACTGAATGCAAGATCTTAAAGAAGGACAAGTGCAAAAATCCTGCAAAATCTTTGAAATTTTGCACTCTCACTCATTCTGTTACAGATTTTGTTCACTAATACTCTCATAACCTTGTACTCACCAGGATCAGCTCATGTATCTGCTGGTCACAGGTGACTAGGATCAGAATTTCTTGAGCTTCACAGTTCTCTTGTCATCTGTGTATTTTAAGGCTCCAGTTCTCATCTCCATCTTTTTGACACCTTATCTTAGATCATTTTGTTTGTCTTAATTCATTCAAATGAAATCTCCATATAGGGTACTCTGTAGCAATTAATGCATACTTTCACTGTTAGTCCTTCTTTTTGTATTTTGTGTGCTTTCACAAGTGCACACATTCATACCTCAGTCATACTAATCAGTCACTTTTTAGTCAATTTTCTGTATTTAACAGAAAAGATAATAAATGAGGAGAGGTAAAATCACATGGATTACAGAAACAAAAAAGTCAAATTAATTACAGGTAATGAACTCAAACTATTGATACAGTATAAGAAGTGATAAAGCAAAATTGTTGCTGTTTTTATGCACAGAATTATTGGCAGACGATCTTTTGGCACATTGTCAGGTACTACTTGTAAGTGCACAGTTCGAATCCAATTCTCTGTGCAGTTTTGGTAACCTTATTGTTAATCATGACTGAGATTGTAATGGTACAGTATAAAGAGTCTGGAACAAGTGAAGAGGGGAAAAAGAACCAACTTTTGCATGACTATTCAGAAAGAAGGTGTGAGATCTTACAGTGTTCCAGGACCCCAAGGAGAAACAAAAATGTAAATCAAAGTCATTGGCAGAAGGTGTAAGTCAGGGTCAAATGCTGTTCCTGGTTCTGATGAGTAAGAAAATCAATGGGTCTTGTGCTGGTGTGAGATAATTTCAGCAGAATCTGCAGTAATAACATCTTGTTCATCATGGATGTGGTTTATGTTAAAAATAGTCCAAGCACAACACAGTTTGGGCAGATGATTTTCTTTTATTAGGATTTGAGGTAAAAATCTTCTAAGCTCAGAAATGCCTGCTGAGAACTTAGCAAACAAAACAAAATATCTCCCTGCTGTACTTTCCCTGCCCAGCCACTCCTGTGCAGACACATGAAATACGGAAAGCTGTAGAGCAACAGACATTGGATTACTGGTGTCATAAAAGTCCTCAAAGAGTCAGTATGTTTTATGTTGCTGGTCCTCTAATCTGCTCTTTCCTCTTTTATGGCTCTCAGCTGCTCTGTGAAATAGTTAATGTATTTTTATTTTCTGTCAATATACTTAGGACCATAGTACGTGTATCAGAACTGTAGGCCAAAACCTGCAGCTGAAAGCTCAACCACAAGGCTGAGGAGAGTGAAGGATTATTAGTTACTTGGCCATGTTGCCAAGCAAAGTCTTTCCTATTTGTGCTAAAAGCTGGGTAGATTTCTGTGATGGAGCTTTTCCTCTATCATTTGATCAGAGAGTGAAGTTTCTTCCTTTTTACAACATGGAGAACTGCAAATTTAAAAAATGACTCATGGTGAGGAAGCTGTGAAAGGCTGGAACCAGCCATGCAGAGGTTCACCCCACAACATATCTGGGTCTTCTGTCATGGCAGCCATGCTAAATACAACCTGTACCCAACCTGCCTTTGTTGTAGCGAGCTCTGGAAGCCCAGAGCAATGCTTTTGTTATTCTTTTGGTTGCTCATCCATTCTGGAGCAAAGACCTTGCCTGTTAGCTAAATAGTTATGCCTGCTCTAGCTTGGAGACAGTACCACAGTAGTTACTGATCCTCTGGCTGTGGAAGACATGGGAGCTGTGTCTGAGTGCAACAGCCAAAGCTAGAGGCAATGATGTGCCTCACTTTTACAGTTTGAATTGTATAGCTGGAATGAATTAATTTCCTGGTAAATTTGACACTGACTTTTTCCAACATCAAGAATACAGCAATTAAATAGTTAATCCTAGAATGAAGCCTTAAAAAGTAAGGTCATTTCAGATACTTTCAAACTCTGCTTAAGTATAATTTGTTCTACTAATTTGAGAAAATGCTGACATTTAAGGCAGCTCTGCAGAATTCAGTACAGTAGCATTTTAGGTCAGATTTCAAATTGAGAAAATCTGTCCTTGACCATTTCAGTTCTGCTTTACATATTTAGCTTCAGAAGCAAGTTGTAGCTTGCTGCTGTGTAAGAATACGGTGGTTTGGGACAGACATTTGCAGTTGTGTTAACCTCAATGTAGCTTTGGAGTGTGTGCCAGAGAAGGAGAAAGGACTCTCAGCGGCTGGAAGAAATTCAGAGAAATGTGAACAATGCTTAATTGTAACTATTGGATAATCCAGCTTTACATCGTGCATGTTAGAGTATTTGCGTCTGCAGGCAGTATGTTGAATGCATATTGGAATGCATTTCTGCACAGGGAATAGATACAAACCATTTAAGTCACATTTAAGTTGACAAGTTGAGACTGAAGTTACACATGTCTGCTTTGCTAAGAAAATGTACTTGGTATTAGCAACCCAGTGGAACAGGTTAATGCATGCTTCACCTGGTGTAATATATTTTTGGGGCAAACAGCAGGAAGCAGAGTGGCAGTGGATGTGAGGAGTGTCTTTTTTTTTTTTTTTTTTTTTTTTTTACTTCTCTTATTTAGCTAGCTGCTACATTTTAGCTACCTGAAAATGTGTTACTAATGGGTTAGTCAAGCCAGTAGAAAAAATGTTACAGTGAAAGAATCTTTGAATACCAATAGCGTGAATTTACTATCCTGTACAAGTATTAATCATGCTACTCAGTAGCTAGCAGAGTAACTGCTAAGGAAGAGATCTTCACAGTGGCTTTTTGTGCCGTTTTGTGTATCTGAAGTCAGTGTTATTACCCAGACATGGGGCTCAATAAATTAAACATTGAAAGTAAAGCTCAAGATATGCTTTTATATCTTGAATAGATCATTTCTGATTTGATATATTTTCGTGGATTAATTAAATTCATGGAGATGGTATTAGGAAATGCAGCGAACCTGGAAAAGATGTTAGGTGAGCAGTAGGCCAAGAATTAAAAGTGCAGATGAAGGAGAAAGCAATGACTTTCAAAAAAAGCGGAATCTGATCTAGCACAAGATGTACAGTTTATAGTTAGGGCATTGACAGTCAATACTTCTAACATGGCCAAAGACAAACTTAGGTCATCATTAAAACAGTGGGGAAACAAAACAACATTATTGCCAACTCCTTTTCAAATCCAAACCAGGACATTTCAGATTTAGATGGTTAACTACTCAGAGACAGTTAGGAGTAAGCAGGGAGCAGAAACAAATTTAATAGATGTAACTCACTATATGTTTTTATAGGAGTGCTTAGCTACTTGTGTAGTTTTTTTATCATTCAAACCAGAAGTCTTTTGCTAATAAGTGAGAGGCATTGACAGACTCTGAAGAAAATGCTGTCAGTAGTTCTCAGCAGTCAATAAGGTGGCTGACTATTCCTCATATTACTCCTTCCCTGTACTTTTTATTCTCACTCTCTATTTTTATACTAGGTCTCTATTTCCTTTGGTCCAGTGCCACTGTATGATGCTTAGTTTCGTACTTTACCTGAGGTTTGCAGACAAAAATGAAGGGAAAAAAGAGACATCAGCATTCCTTATCAGCACAATTTTGGAACACAGTAAATTTTTCATATATCCAGAAGGAATATCATAAAAGTCCTAGGACATTGGCAGGAACAATACAGTAAGGCAACATAAAGAGAGAATAAGAGTGGATAAGCCAGAAAATAAGAAAGGGGTAGGAGGACTGACAGAAGATGGAGTAGAAAATGACTGAATGGACTAGAGGTAGAAGATAGGAGTAAAAGAAAAGAAAAAGGAAGGAAAGGAAAAGGAAAGGAAAAGGAAAAGAAAGGAAAAGGAAAAGAAGAGAGAAATAAAGAAAAAAAGAAAATAAGAGAATATTTGCTGGACAGAGACAAGACAGAGAAAGGGAGAAAACCAAAATGAAACGAAGGGGATAGCACAAACAAAGACTGTGAAATTGATTGTAAGCTTTCAGTAATAATAGGAAAACAACAACAACAAAAACAAGCAAACAAAAAACCCTCAAGATACAGAAAAAATATTGAAGAAGGAAAATAGACAGATAGGGAAAGAACAAAGAGAAGGAGGTGTTTAATTTACAGACTGTGAACAAGAAGACAACACTGGCAGTTTTTGAGCTGTCGGTCCGACTTGGATGAGTTAGGAGAGCTTAGGAATCATCAGCAGAGACCTGGACTCTAAAAAGTTTTAAAATGTAGTAAAGAATAAAAGATGTTATTACAAAGGTGGTGAGATAGTTAGATCTCTACCAATGTGGAAAAAGGATTTATGGAAGAATATGAATGAATAGAGTCAATCCAGCTGAGCAGTTTGGCACAGTACCTTTTTCAAACAAGAGAGAGGCAAACTGCACGTAAAAAGGTGACTTGTCAGCAAATAATCCAAGTGCAGAATATGAATGGAACAAGGTAGCAAAGAAGTTGGGTGTACAAACAAGTTTACATTACCACAGGGAGGCATTTTGCAGTATTTTTAGAAAGAGGGAGAATCCCATGTCCTCAGAAAACCCCATGCAGAGAACACAGACCAGATCTGGTTCAGCTGCAGGTCTCTGTTCAAGGGGTTGCTGCTCGGTGACTCTGTTCTCAATGCAGAGCCTGCTCACTCATATTCCAGGATCTCTGAGCTCATGTGGCTAAATTGTGACTGATGGAGGTTTATCAATCCACTGCAAGGTATAAATCCTTTTCACTCCCACATTTATGTTGCCTTATTGCCTCTAGGTGGTATTTTCGTGATCAAATAGTACTTGAGGTATAGAGAATGCCCAGAAACAATTTAAGGCCCTACACATACTCTCCTTCAGATGAGGTGTGGGTGGGTGGGGTGCACAACTGAAGTAAGTGGGATGCAGAAGAGTACAAGAATCCCAAGAGAGACAACTGAAACCTGGGGTTGGGCTGAAGAAGTAGTGTGTGTCCCTTCAGATTAGCAAGATGTTCTTTCCATAGATTTCCAGAGTACCCTTGAGCTAGAAGATGGTGCTGCAGTGCAGCACCTCACTGGAAAAACTGTAGGAAACTCCATAAGTTTGAGTCATTCTCTTAGTGTTTACAGGCATTGTTTTCAACTGTGGTTGATGTAATCCAGCCTCTGACTGATGGCTGCTTCTTTCCACTTGACTTGATTTAGTTAAAAGTAGAGCAGACAATTTGTAGGCACCACGTGCAAGCAGACATATACAGAGAAATACAAAATAACACAACTTACCTGCTTGATAATGGCTGAATTTTGTGGATTTTCTATACTTTTCTCCATGTATTTTGCATATTGTTTCATCTGCAGGCAGCAATTCTGTGTGCCCAGAGCATTTATATAATATTAATCTCTTTGTTGCTAAAATGTACATGCTGACAAAACTACCTAAAAAAATCTACAGCCTGATCCTCAGAGCTGTGACTTCACACAGATTCAGAAAGGACATTAAGTTATTGGATGTCATGTTTGAAAGATGTGATTTACTGAAGGTGAAACTATTTACAAAGAAGCAAAATGTCTTCAGATGTCAAAATTCCTTGGAGTTCTTCAGTTAGTACCATGTATAGTCACATCTTCCTATTTTTTACTACTGCATTGAAGAAAATAGAACACAGATTTATAGCAGCTCAAACAAATTTAGGTGATTATAGTTAGTATTATATAAAGATGTGCCTGGTACAGGTGAGATTTGAAATGGATGAACCGTTAAGGCTCTAAATGCCTACAGAACTGTACCTGCATATAATTGTATCACTCCCAAGAGAAGTATTTGCACAGAAATTTTTCTGTGGCATTGCATTACAGTGATACCAATTTAGGCATATCTATATGTAGTACTGTTTCAAGAAAGTCTTGCATAGAAATGTGATGACTTTTTATACTGAAATAGTTATATTGCTACAGTCTCTTAACACAGATATATATCAATGTTTTACTACCTTATCATATGACTTATAATTATCTTTTAACTTATTTTTCTTCTGAAGAACTTGATAAAATCAGTGTGTTCTTTGCTACAACCCTGCACTGTACTCTCATTAAAGAACTCATACCATTTAATTTAACCAATCTAAATATGGTGGCACAATTTCCATATGTTAGAGAAATCCAACAGGCCTGTGCATGCAGATATGGCATGCAGGTAGTATCAATCACTTCAGGGGTTATCGGATTATCAGCAAATGGACATTTGGCCTAGGATTTTTTATCAGCTGTTTCTGCTGCAGGGACAGATTCTGATGCTCTTGCTTCTGTGAATTGATCTGAAGCCACAGAAAACACTTATTAAGTGAGTTTTTAAGGTGTTTCAGAACTGGTGCTTAAATGAAGTTTCAATAAATTACTGGAAAACAAAACTCCAAGAAAAAGTAAACAAGAAAGCCTCTCAACCCCAATTCAGTTGAAACTGAAATTATGTTTTTCTGTTTCAATTTTTGCTTTTCACTGTAAAAATCAATATTACTAGAGACCAACCCCTGAAGTGTTTTCTCAATTGAAACTTTTTCTGAATTAAAATCCAAGGTCTGCAGGACTCTGTCAGCATTACCACTGAAGCTGATGAAAATAACTAAAATTATTTTGGCCATTGAAGAATTTTATGTATATTTAAAGTAACTCAGGGAACATTTAATTGGAACAGCACAAGTTTCAGTATATCAGTACAAAATTATGTGTAGTCAGCATACATGATATAAAGCTAAAATTTTCAGAAAGGCTGTTACATTTGTACAGTGCTACTGTGCATGAGCCAAGCTACAGTATTAATCTGTAAAATGGAAAGCAAATTACCTATCCTGTTGTTTCTGTAAGACTTACAAAAAGGCCAGATGATCATGAGACTTGTCATTCTGAAATTAGGAGAAAAAAAAATCTAGGAACTTTAGATTTTGATACATGTTTGCAGGGAATGAAGATTTTGGAGATTATGTTCTAGAATGGCTCTATTATGTGTGTGTTATCTTTGTTCAGTTTTACATTCTGTATTGTTTTTACAAATCCCTGGATGTGCTTGGTCCTAGCTGTCTGCAGAGGAACAGGATATTAGAAGAGATGAGCCTATGCAGTATGCAAATAGTGAGGGGCAGGATTTAAGCAATCATCAGCTGTCCCTTGGTGAGGTACCCAGCTTGAATGCATTAGAGAGGAGCCTCAGTGTGCACCAGAAGTAAATCATCAGGGTCTAGGAACAATGTGAAAGGGAAGCTTCCTCACAGGTATTACAATCCCCTAGATGTGTGCTTGGCATCTGGTTCACACACTGTAAGTAAAATCAACCTGCCAAAATGGTAATGCCTACAAGGTGGGTTTTGTTTTTCTGCTACCTCTTATCAAGGGCATTGTTCATTTCTAGGAGTATCTCTACCAATATAGTCCTTAAGGCAGGGCCTGAGATGTTGCCAGTGTTGCTGTGGCTTTTGGTCTCTTATTGGTGTGATGAATGTTTGTTAGAAGACTTAATGGCTGTACACTTAAGAGATACTCTGGCCTGTCTGGATGAAGCCAGTATTTGATTGTCTGGAAAACTGAGGGTGCGTCCCTTCAGGCTTCTGTTTTATGTGTTGACTGCAAGAGATTTTGATACACAGCCACATAATCCATGTCTGTTAGCCTTGTTATAGCTGTCCATTCCAAAACTTCAAAATGGCCAAAAATGCAAATTAGGGCTTTTAGCATTTTTTTTTCTTGTTTGTTTTTCATAAGTCTGTCAGGGCATTTTGTTCTGAATCTGTAAACGTTATGATCTTGAAAATGGGTAACTAGCCAAAACTTTGAAGATTTTTTTTTAAGTGTTTGGCTCCTGTTTGGGCTACTGGATGAAATGGGCAGATTTCCAGATGTTCTAGGCAATTGGCTTCTCCATCTTCTCATCTTGCTCTGCACAGACCTACATTTGTCCTGCTTAAAAAGATAAGTCGGGTTGGGTGATTCCACCACTGTATTTGCAGACCCTGGAGTACTGGGCATGTTAGAATAAATATGAGGGTAAATATTTGTGCCACAAAAATGGGCTGAGAAGTATACCAACACATCAGTCAAAACATAATAATGCAATTAATGTTGTTTCTTCTAACGTTCCTCTCTGATAATAGTGGTCATGGATAACCGTGATAGACTGGTAATCTTAGCAGTGCTGAGTCAGAATTAGAACAATTGTTCTCTGGGGTTTGTGCATCGGGTACATCATAGTTAAAACCTTTGGGATTTACAGTGTAAGATCGTGCTCTCAAAAGTCACCCTACATGGTGAGGCGTGCCCAGGCCCACAAAAGGGCATTGAGAAAGGTTTTGGCTGAACATAGGGGTCAACAGATAGACCAGCCTTGACAGACAAGCCCAATACAGGAAAGATCCATTAGTCATTCCAAAAGTCTTGATGGGGTAAGAAAGGGAAAAACAAGAGGAAGAGAAATCCTAGAAACAGTTTCTGCACTGGGTAATAGGTACAATATAGACTCCTGTAGGACTGTGACCTGAGGTTTGTCTCCACAAATACGTCAGCAACTTAGGTGTTCTATGAATTGATGCTTAAGCTTATTGTCTTTTCTGGGATTTGTGGCATTACAGTAAAACTTACTGCAGATGCAGCACGTTGCCGCCACCACTCCCCAACTCCCCACTGAGTTTGTTCAATTTCATGGCCCTGTTTTTTGTCAGTCCTCCAACATGGGTATAGAGGAGGAAAGAACACTAACTTGAACACATATCATATTGCACTTGTCCGTCTTAACTCCAGCTGCACTTGGTCACCTTGAGCCTGTCTGTTGCATTGAATGGAAAACTGAAGCCCATCTTAAATGCTCAGAACTCCTGGGTGTGACCTGCAGAATTCTTCCAGCCAAGCTGCTGTCGGGCTGCAGCAGGGGCGAGAGGGAGCGGGGCAGAAGGAGGGTGGAATCAGGGAATCTGGGGCAAGCAAGAGGGCCCGCGGGGGCTGGGCAGAGGGACGGTGCTGCAGCAAAGATGAACCTCCGCGGGAGCAGAGGGGCAGGTCTTCCAAAAGGAGGTCGTCAAACCCACTGCAGCAGCACACAGCCGGCACCAGCCTTGGCTGGAGGCCCGTTTTTTTACGGCTCCCTGCGCTGATTTAACTCTCCCAGGCGGATGCATTTTAGCACTGCAGCAGCAGGTACAGGAGTGCTGGCGGCTGGCGGCTCGCCCCGCGCCCCCGAGACTTCAGCACCGAAATCGGGGCGGAGGCGAGGAGCGGCACGGCGTTACTGCACCCCTCCCTTCCCGGCCCGGCGGCGGCCACCGGCACCGAGGGGCCCGGCGCACCGAGGGGAGGCAACACGTGGGTGAGGCCGGTGCCGCGGGGAGGGAGCGGGGCCCGGCCTCACGCCCTCGGCCGCCGAAGCGGGGCGCGGGGGCGGCTCCGGGCGCGGCGGACCGGCGTCGCCCGGCCCCGGGGTAGGCGCGCAGCGGCGGAGCCCGCCCCGCCGCCGGCAGCCTCCGAGGCGCTGTTCCCGGCGCTGGTGCTGAGCCGGAGCCCGCCCCGCCGCCGGCCGCCGCCGAGGCGCTGCTCCCGGCCCAGGTGCTGAACCGGAGCCAGCCGCGGCTTAGCGTCCTCCCCCGCCTCCACCCGCGCGGCAGCTGGAGCAGGAGAAAGCGGATCCAGCGAGACCCGGTCCCTCCTCCATCCACCCCCCCCACCGACGACTCCTCCTCTTCCTCCTCCCTGGAGCCGCCGGAGGGAGAGAGGTCGG
>CM021743.1:7716908-7828267 GCA_011075105.1 Heteronetta atricapilla | reverse complement strand
TGGGGGCGGCCGGCGGCTGCAGCTCGCCGCTTGCATGAGGCGGCCGGGCGGCGGGGCGTGAGGCCGGGCCAGGGCCGGGCGAGGCGGCTCCGGGCTCCGGCGGCTCCCCACCCCCTGGCCATGGCGGCGGCTGCTCGGCGGAGTCGCGGCGGGGCGGTGGCGCTGGGCCTGCCGCCGCCGTCGCCCCCGCCGCCGCCGCTGCTGCTGCTGCTGCTGCTGCTTGGGCTGGGCGCCGGGCGTGCGGCGGGCGGGCCGCTCCGCTACTCGGTGCGGGAGGAGCTGCCGCACGGCGCCTTCGTGGGCAACGTGGCGAGCGACCTGGGCGTGGATCCGCGGCGGCTGGCGGCGCGGGGAGCGCGGCTCACCTCGGGCAGCGGCCGCCAGTACCTGGAACTGGAGCTGGGCCGCGGGGTGCTGCTGGTGCGGGAGCGCATGGACCGGGAGGAGCTCTGCGAGCTGAGCCCCACATGCTTCCTCAGCCTGGAGTTGGTGATCGAGCAACCCATCGAGGTGCACAACGTGGAAGTGGAGGTGCTGGACATCAATGACAACGCACCGCGCTTTCCCCGCCAGGATTACCGGCTGGAAATCAGTGAGTCTGCCGTGCCCGGGGCCCGCTTCCACATCGAGAGTGCCCAGGACCCCGATGTGGGCACCAACTCGGTGCAGAGCTACCAGCTCAGCCCCAGCCGCCACTTTGCCCTGGACCTTAAAGGCTTCCAGAGTGGCAGCAAGCTCTTGGAGCTGGTGCTGCAGCAGCCATTGGACCGGGAGCAGAGTGCCCTGCAGCAGCTGGTGCTCACTGCTGTGGATGGTGGGGACCCCCCCAAGTCTGGTACAGCCCAGATCTCTGTTCGAGTTGTGGATACCAATGACAACCCCCCTGCCTTTGACCGCTCCACCTACACGGTGAACCTTCTGGAGAACTCCCCACCTGGCACCCTAGTCGTCAAACTCAATGCCTCAGACCCTGATGAGGGCTCCAATGGGGATGTGATTTATTCTTTTGGCAGCTACACCCCACAGAAGGTGAGGCAGCTGTTTAGTGTGGACCCACATTCAGGGGAGGTGCGGGTTAATGGAACCCTGGATTATGAAGAGGCATCCTCTTATGAGATCTATGTGCAAGCCACTGACCAGGGCCCCGTCTCTATGGCTGGGCACTGCAAGGTACTGGTCAACATTGTGGATGCCAATGATAATGTTCCTGAGGTGGTCCTGACCTCCTTGTACAGCCCAGTGCCAGAGGATGCAAAGTCAGGAACTGTGGTGGCCCTGATGAGTGTCACGGACCAGGACTCAGGGCTGAACAAGCAGGTCAGTCTGCGTATTCCCCCTGGCCTCCCCTTCATGCTCAACTCTTTCAAGAACTCCTACACCTTGGTGACCCAGGGCAAACTGGACCATGAGAAAGCAGCAGCTTACAATATCACAGTTACGGCTACTGACTCTGGGAGCCCCCCCCTCTCCTCCCAGAAGGTGATCCATGTGGAGATCTCTGACATCAATGACAATCCTCCACGCTTTGAGGAACCTGTGTACTCAGTTTACATCCCTGAGAACAACCCCCTTGGAGTTTTGCTTTGCACTATTAAAGCCACTGACCCAGATGTTGCCGAAAATGCCTATGTGTCCTATTCTCTACTGGATAGGGAGATTGAAGGGCTACCTGTTACCTCCTATGTCTCCATTAAATCTGACAGTGGCAACATGTATGCTGTCAAATCCTTTGACTATGAGACACTAAGGGAGTTCCAGGTGGTTGTCCAGGCTCAGGATGCTGGGATCCCATCACTGAGCAGCACTGTCAGTGTCCACATCTATGTGGTAGACGAGAATGACCATGCTCCACAGATTCTGTATCCTACCTCAACCAACACTTCAGCAGCCTTGGAGATGATCCCACGCTTGGCAAATGCTGGATATTTGGTAACCAAAATTATAGCCATTGATGGGGACTCAGGACAAAATGCCTGGTTGTTCTACCACCTGGTTCAAACCTCAGATCCAGATTTGTTTAGGGTAGAACTCCATACTGGGGAGATAAGGACTACTCGCAAACTGAGGGAGGAGAGCACACCTACTTACAACCTGACGGTGGAGGTGAGAGACAATGGAGAGCCACCGATGTCCTCATCAGTAGCCATCACTGTTGCTGTGGTGGACAGAGTTTCCAAAATCATCCCTGATACAAGAAGGCACGTTAAAAGTCCAAGCAATTACTCAGAGATCACTCTTTATCTCATTATTGCTTTGTGCGCCATCTCCTTCGTTTTCCTTTTCACAATCATTGGGCTTACTGTTATCAAGTGCTACAGATACAGTTTGTATGGGGACTCCTGCTGTACAGGTTTCTGTGGGGTCAGAGAAAGGTGCCCTGCTGAACTGTACAAGCAGGCCAACAACAACATTGATGCGAGGTTGCCACATGGTTTAAAAGTGCAGCCCCATTTCATTGAAGTGAGGGGCAATGGGTCTCTGACTAAGACCTACTGCTATAAGGCATGCCTAACTGCAGGATCAGGAAGTGACACTTTTATGTTTTACAACACCTGTGGCCCAACAGGAACGGGTCCCTCTGCAGTGGTGACTGAGAGGCATCTGACAGGACAGAGTGGGCAGAGTGCACAAAACCTGATCATACTTAAAAATGACTCCATTACTCCTAACGAGGTGAGGCTATGTTGATAAATGGTCAGCACAGTGCAAATTTTTACTTAAGAAAAGGTTCAAGCTGGAAAACTCAGATTACGTATATTTGTGTCCTTTTGGTCTTGCTGACGCAGCTACAAGACATGGTTGTAAAGTATGCTAATGTGTGCAATGCATTTTGTTTCTAGGTAAATACTGGGTTTTTCAGGGTCCATTTGGTAAGTTCAGTATATTGGTCTGTTAGAGATTCACTTCATTTCTGCAACATATGCTATATAGAATATTGTGTCCATCCCTTTTCTCTTACACATCTAAAATTGCCTGCTGTCATAGAATGCTAAGGAATGACAGATGTGGTCTTAAATCTTTAATGCTAAGACTAATATTGTAGGAAATAAAAAATAAAAAAATAGATTAGCCTGGAAATCAATAGATTACGGCAATTATAGATGTTTGCTACTTCATTGATTTTATACCTTTGCAAAGTTGTTGGATTTAGATCATTACAAAAATATTCTTTGCTTTCTGATGTGGGCATATTTTAGTTGTCTGAAAGCTCCAAGCCCTTCTTTAGTAGTATTTGTTCTACCCAGTGCTGCATTTTATGTTTTCTCGACAGTGACAATCCAGTGATATCTTTATAGAGGATTACAGCAAGTTACCATTGTTGTGTTGCAGTGTGACAACTAACAACCTGCTGAGTTGATATTGAAAATTGTTTAACACCTATGGTTTGACCAGCAGTGTTATTAACCTTTTCAATATTTTCCCACAGTGAAGAATTAACGGTTGCTCTATGCTAGCATGCAGCCAGTCTGCAGTTAGTGTGTAGTTTGCATGCCCTGCACTTTCCTTTGTACAGTTAATGGATTTAAACAGAGAAACACTGGAAACATTAATTCTGGTTCACAAAAGGAAAATTTTGCGATTACTGTGTGTTGTTTGTACCCTAGGGTTGTGGCAGCCATAGGATTGGTTCATGCATTAATATATGGTATGCTTCTGGATGTGGGGAAGCTAGGGGGGTAATTGTGGTGGGATATAAAGGAGCCTGACTTATGTACCCTTGATGCAGAAATATAAATTATTTCTTTTTACTTATTCACGTATGAAGATGTAAGCCTCTTGCAACTGGTGTTTAGTTACACAGAGATACACAAATCTTAATGACTAGAAAGTCTTCCATATAAGTGCTTTTAAAAAGTAGCAATTATCTATTTAAAATTAATCCATTTAAAGTTAATGTAGTGTTTTTCTGTAAATCACAGTGGTGTAGTCTGGAGGATGTTTTTTTTTTTTCCTTTTCTATGCATTTTTTTGTACCTTAAAATCTCTCTGAGTATAATAAAATCTAGAATCTCTTTGATATAGGAGGGAACATGAAAGTGAAATATTCTGCAAAATACACATCTTAAATCTAATTTCCTGAAAAAAAAAAAAAAAAGTATTTGAAAATGTCTTCACTTTGGATGCAAGAGCAGTAGGTAGGAAATTAGTTTAACAGACAGATTCCTATCACATTTTAGGGAATCAATCCATTCAGTGCAATGAATGCTAAGTTTTGAAAATGAGTACAGATCAGGCAAGGGCTGGACTTCGAGTACAGAAAACATTTAGAGAACAAACTAGCAAAGGCCTTTCTGTGTGAACTTATTATCCAGAAGAGGAATCAGTTATTATAGTAGTTCTGTGTGATTTAAACAGAAGTGAAATTCTGACAAATGCTACTTGTCACAAGTACTTTTCTTAGGTCTCCAGCTCTTAAACTGACCTGTGGTAGTACCTATCATGAAGATGTGTCAGTGCCAGGTGTCATAAGAAAATTGGTGGATGTAATGGTTACTAATTCCTAGCTAATTGCATACTATAACATTATATGTCTTTCTCTTGTTTCAGCCTCAACATATACACTGAAGGTATCATCCGTTGCTCAGTAATACCATATTCTACATTTTAAGCATAATAATCTTCATATTACTATATCTTGGGAGAACTGTGTTTCTCTTTTTAATTAAAGTGAACTTTAATTAGTCTCTAAAAGCTGTCCTTTACTTGTGAAGCTCAGTGACAGCCATCATTGCCCCGTGACATTTTACAAAGTTAATTTCTGATGTGTGTGTTGCATCTGGATAATGTAAACAGGTCTCCCTCTCTCCCTTTTTCCCTCCCTCCTTTCTCTCTCTCACTCACTCTCTCACTCTCAACAGGTTTTGGAAATGGATCTTCTATAAACTGTTCAGTGATAAGGATAGAACCAGCTTAATGGGCTTTGTATGCATGCATACCATGCACAGAGTTCCATGGAGAGTAATGTTTTACAGTGAGATGACAAATATTTTGAAGTTATTTGGTATTAATCTCAGTAATACTTGACACAAACAGATCTTAGCCCTTTTCATATTTACCAGTAATTTCAGAGATATTAGTAAGTAGTCTGTACTAAGTTGTGAATGACTTCACTGGGTTGTTACAGGGGTGCAATAGAGTGGAAAAACAAGTGTATTAAGGATAAGTAGGGGGTTCTTTGTATCTGTTGATGAACTGATGCACTTGTGGCTTCATTGCTGGAATCATGTGAGGTTATTAATAGCCTGGATTCCTGCCTTTTGGGAGGGGATGTATGCAGATGTGAAGGGGTGCATGAAGATGTGATTTTGCTACAGGGCACTGCTGCAGTGATGATCTGTAATTTTCAGGGAAGATTTCAATGTTTTAGTCTTGTGTTCCTTTCCTTATATACCTGTGGAGATGCTGAGTGATGTCTGAGTGGTTTTTCTTTTCATCTCTCCTGTCTTGCTGTTAGAATAGAATAGGAAAACCTTCAAAGATCATCTAATCCAGCTTCTGTGCAGTTCAACTCATTCATTATGTCTTATGTCTCACAATAACCTTTTCCTTTCAATGCAGAGATGAACAATTAGACTGACACACATTTTAGCTGAAGTTTTCTGCCTGAGAAGTACATTCCTAACGATGAGCAGGCAGTTTGAGGCCTTGGCAAAACTAAACGCGAGTGCTTCTGATTATAGATTTCCTTTTACCTTTTGTGTGTGTGTGGTGGCACATGTGACTGACAAAAAAATGATGATTCATGCAGTGTCCATAACTAAGTTTCCATGGTGTTCTGTGCATGCTTTTCAGAAAGAACAAAAGCTGTAAATCAGTGACGGTCAGATTGAGCAATTCATTGGAGTTTTACAGTTGTTTGAGCATGCTGCTCTGTTTCTGGCTTCCCCTCTGTATTTTGCGCTTCAAAGACAGCTTGCTAAGCATGTGGGGGAAAAAAAAAGCAGGCAACACTTGAAGACATCTTGATAATGCTTTTAAATAAAAGTGTGTTTTGAAGTGTCTAAATCTAGTAAACCCACAGCATTGTCTGGAGCAATCTTTCCAAGAGATTTCTCACAGAGGCTTTAAAGGCATTAATGGTGGAGTATCTTACAGTCTCAGTTCAAGAACTTAAGCCTTTAAGAAACTCTCGAGGTCTACTGACATTGTAAAGGTTAGCTATAAATGTTTGTTCATTTATTTAGGGGCAGTGTCTGGACCTGTTTTGCTAAGCAGGGACAATGCTCTGTGCTTGAGGGAAATCAAACTCCTAGTAGGATGCTTACTGTTGTGCCAGCAGAAATTTGCATCCAGCATTAAACAGAGGAGTTTGCCTTGTCTTGAAACTCTTTACATATACTTTACAGAAGAACTAGCCTGTTCCTTTCACCATAGTTTTCTGAGAATTAGAAATGCAAATCAAAAATGCCAGGAAGCAAATCTTTGGGCTATCTTTGGGAATTTTGCACTTTTCCAGTTTTCATTCTTTTTTTTTTTACGACGAATGCAAGTTCACACTATAAGTAGTTTGTATTCTACATTGATTTAATCTTAAGCATATTCTGAAGGGAATCAGTAATAGAAAACTTTGTTTTCTTACGTCTGTCAGCATCATCTGAATGGAAAATAAGCAGAGCTATGAGTGGTCAGAGACTGTAAAAAGCCTTTTATTATTTTTCCTTCAAAGAGCATATATTTGATAAATATATCTTATGTCATTCAGTTGTGTGTTTGCATGGAAAGAGGAATGGAGTGGAATGCTTTTAGCAGTCTCATCAGCTGGTAACTGTAAATGTTTGATTCACACTTCTCTACCTCAGGCAGGCCCTGTTCTAACACCCAGATAAATCAATGGGAGGCTTTGCATTGGTTTTCCTGAGTGTGGGATCAGGACAACATTAAAATCTTTCAGAAGTTCCCTCTGTCCCAGGAACAAATCCTTAATGTGCTAAATCATTAGCTAAAAAAAAATGACCAGGCAAAATTTTTGTAACAATTTATTCTCAGTTAAAGTTCTCTATGTGCCCATGAAATGCTTAAATTAACCCATACTGTGCAGTTTAAGAACAACTGTGTGAAATTTTGCGTGAGCTTTTTTTGCTGTTTTTCAGTTTGCTTATCAAACTTTCAGATAGGGTCGATTGGTTGATCACATTAATGCTTGTGGTTATGTGGTTGGTGGAATGTAACCCTGGTGCCTGGATGAGCCAGAAGAAGCAAACTATTGGCATGAGGTGATTAGTGTGGTGGCAAGCACTGCTATAGGCACCTCGACAGATTTTGACTCATCTTACAACTATGATGTTACGTGCTGTTATTAAATCGGAAAAAAGCAAGTGATAGGAGGAACTGCAACAGTGTTGGATTGTGTGGTTTCTCTCACCTCAACTGTTGCATGGCAAAGGCAAGACCACTAGATGTGACACATGGCCTCCAAAAACCTCTGAGGGAGAAGGCAGTCTAAGAATACATTAAAGTTAGTAAAATGGACTTGTATGTGACAGTGAGTGTCTTGTGACAAATTGGAGCTGCAGACATAAAGGGAACAGTATTATCTTCATCAGCAGTGACATACTGACTGTATGGGGATTTACAAGTCAGAAGTATCTGGTCTACTTCAGATTCTGTGTTTCTCTTTGCACTTCCTCTCTGTACTCAAGCTTCCTGACCAGCTGTGCCCTGTCCCGTTGTTGCTGACCTGTGACATGGCAAAGCCTCTGACAGGGCTTTGCAGAGGAGCCAACTGACAGCGTTCAGCTTTTAGTAATGTAGTCTCCTGTCCCATGGGACTGTGCTGAAGACACTACTCTACTTTGAGGTTGGCCATGTTGTGCCACAACACTGACTGCTAACAGTACAGTTCAGTATGCCAGGTTTCATTTTGTGGTCTGGTAAAAACAAACTGTTTAGAACCAGAGATAAAGGCCAACCCAAGCATGCAGGCTGGGAATGCCTGATGGCTCTGTAATAGCATTACTAATGCATCTGAACTGGGAAATTAATTAACAGGTTTGCTTCTCGACTACTATGCTGCCACTTAAATTATTGGTCATATTTTGCTTTTACGTTTAAAACCAGAGGATCTTAAGGAATTGCTTTCTGTAACAGAACAAAAAGAAAAGCCAGTTAGTTACATTGACAAAATTGGAATTTCACCAGTTTTGCAAAATGCGGGGCATTTGTCTATGATAACAGAAGTGCAAGACAAACATGCATCTCTTGCTAAGGTCCAGCCATCCAGTACACACATGGTGAAATTGTGCCTAGACAAAGGCAGGCTGCTGTCCAACTGCCTGCTTCTCCTGTTCTTACTGTGAAGAATTTACAAAGTAGGGAAGTCCTCAGATTTTGAACTTTTCCATTAAAAAGCAGTCCCCCAGTGTGTCTGAAAGTCAAATGTGTTGTGCAGGACTCTGGTTGGGATAGAGTTATTTTTCCTAGTATGGTGCTATGTTTTGGAATTGTGATGAAAATTGTTTTTCATTATTATGTTTTTATTTTTCCTTCTGTTTTCTTTTTTATTGATCCCTCCCCACCCCCCGCAATTTATTAATCTGTCTTTAGCTCAGTCCATGAGCTTTCTAACTTTTGCCCTTCCAATTTTCTTCCCCCATTGTGCTGCAGGCATGGGGGAGTGAGCAAGGGACTGTGTGAGGTTTAGCTGCCTACTGGGGTTAAAGCGTAACCCCAGTTGATCTTCCTACCTCCGGAATATATGTGCTTGAGAAAATTCATTCTGACCCTCTGGGACCAGCACTACAGCCCTGCCTTAAGAGCAATAGCAAATAGAGATCTGATTGCCACAGCTTCTGGATAGTAACCCTAGAAAATACCACAGTCTCCTAGTTTATGATATTTCTGTTACACTGACATGATGAGTCTTGGTTTATACCATGTGGAATGAGAATTTCTAACTGATGAAATTCTCCTGCTATCATCACCTATTTATGATCTAGTATCTGAAAGTTTCCACTGCAACAGAACATAGATTTTTCCCTTTTTGTTGTTGTTGCTTTTTGTTTGTTTGTTTATTTTCAGCGGAGAGCTTTCCAGCTCTTGGCTAGAAAACAAAAATCCATGTACAGTGAGAGAGTGAACGTTTTTCTCTTTTCTACTTCTACCCAATTTATGTCAGACTTTTCCAGCTCTTTCTCATGTCAGTTCATCTGTGTTTTGCCTAGGACTATGGTAAGATTCCTCCTCTTCATGCTGCCTATAAGCTTATGCAAATTTATAACCTGCACCTTTCCTATTGCAAACAAGAGGATGGGGACTTCTACCCCCTCTCCCCAGTCTAACAGTTCCCCTGTCTAGAAGAAAATCCCCAGCAGAGGAAAAGCCAAATATTCTGGTGTCAGCACCCTTTATACATTAAGAAAGACAAACTCAGGAAAGGGTCTGATTAGTGTGTATTGTTTTCTGTCTTCTTTCACTGTGTAGTCCTATATGGTTGACTTTATAATTGTCTTGCCATCCCTGGGACTGGGGCCAAAATTGAATGAATCAGAAAATACTGGAACCATACATAATGGGTTCCTTGTCAAGCTGCTTTCTGCTAAACTCAGCAAAACCTGAGTGTGCCAGAGAACTGGGGGCTAAATGGGAAGGAAATTGCTAGTGCAGATGTTTAATGTGTGGTTGCAAATAGCAGTCTCCTCCCTTTTGTGTAATTCATACCATAAAGAATACTAAGGATGCACATCATTGAAGAGCATCTCACTCTTGGGTGAAGCTGGACTGGGGAAGTGTGGTGATGGAGCGATGGTGGAAGCTGTAATTGCTCCATTTTTATTTGAATAAAACCTATTGATCCAGGGAAAAGCATGCCCCAAACCTCAAGAGGAAATACAGAGCTGGCTGTAAATAATTCAGAGCATTCAACACTTTCCTTTTCTGTTTCAAGTAATGGGGCCAAATTCATTTCTGATCTGCCTCCAATAGCTCAAAGAGAATTAAACCATTACTATCATTTATTATTTGTGTGTTTGGCACTGTATGAGACACACCAGGAATGAATCTAGTCCATTATATTTCTGGACAAAAGTTTTCTCCTTGGATTCAAGTGCTTGAAGATAAGCACTGTCTGTAATATCACATACAGAATAATGTCTTGAGAAGCCTAAGAAATAGCCTTGTTATGTGCTTAGTCCTGTATAGAACTGCGTAATTTCAAATGACATCAGTTTGCAATTGTAGGCCATAATTGAGAATTCTTGTGATGGTCCCCTGACAACAAAAAAGAGATTTTTCTAGAACAAATTTTGATCAGCAGAGGATTTCTTAGTTATCTCTTTATTTAGCAAGCCATTCTACAGCATGTTAGCATATGCTGAGGTTTGTTGGTCAAAGGGTATTGCCATTTATTTTCCCCTTCCTTCCCCTATGCCCTCTGATGAATATGGAGAATGTAGTTGTTCTTGATATTATAAAAGAAAATGTCTGCCTTTGATAAAAGACTTGCTGCAGTCTGCAAATTTGATACAATCTAGTGCAGTCCTCTACAGTATGCTAAATGCCAGCAGAAGCTTCATGGCAAACAGGAGCCCACATCTCCTTCACAGGGGGCTGCATTTTATATGTCCTCAGACAGATGCTATGCAGTGCAGCAGCTGAGTGTCCTTGACTCATCAAGTAAAGAAGTAGAATGTGTATTATGAGTTTAGATTCATCAAGTAAAGAAGTAGAATGTGTATTATGAGTTTATCATCCTTTTTTTTTTCCTATGCTCAGAATGTTTATGAATATGCAAAATAATTTTCCACCAGTTTCCAGCATTAAATGTCTTTCCACAAAGATCATCTCTAGCCAAAGGCCTTGGCATCCAAACAAGTTGTTTTGTTACAGAGATGATCTCTGTGTGTCCATTTGAAAGTTTAGATTTGTAGAAGAATTTGTTTGAAGAATTTGAAGAATTTTCCAGTTATGAATATTCACAAAAAGCAAGTAGTTACATTTAGACTCTTTGACAACAAACACAAAATTAGCCAGATATACATGTTTTTCAGCATATTTAACACACACTATAACAATGTTTTTCTGGGCTTCTGTTTCTACAGCCAAAACACCCCAATCCTGACTGGCGCTACTCTGCATCCCTAAGGGCAGGAATGCAAAGGTATGTAGTGTACTTCTGGGCAAAGGGGAATTCTCTTTTGTCTCTGTGAAAAGAACAAAGCTGTTTGGATTTTCTGATGCACTAGACTAATGATATCTGTATGCTGAGATGGAAAGGAGGTTCTGCTGCTGTCACTTTCAATCTCCAAGTGTTACAAATTTGATCTGACTACATATTCTGCTATTACTGTACTACCACAGAGCTGTGCTTTTGTTGTGTTTGCCTCCTTCCTTTTTTACGTTGACTGTCAAGGCATAATTGCTCTAATTACTGAATTATTTAATTGCGATTCTACACTTTTTGTTTACTTTAAAGCTCCCTGTTATCATTAATGTTGATATGCTTCAATAGACTGTCTGCAGCATTGATGCGTTTTCCATCTTGCTGTCTCTTGTTACCATAGAAGTATTCAGTTCCTACAGCCCGTTTATTACCCACATGGTACAATCAAGGTTATTACCACAGTTTAAAGGACGTTTTAAAGATAAGAAACAGATTTTGAGATAAGCCTAAATGAGGTTGGGTCCAAATTTCTTTTGACTGAAATTTCTCTGGTAAGCACTCTCTGCTATAATTTGCTTCTCAGTACATCTGGAAAGAATTATAAAAAAGCCTTCTTTTTATAGAGCCTAGATAAAATATATTTGCTTCTATTTCATGAACTGATTAGCAAACTGGTCTTATATTAAGGTATAATCTGACATGATTAATAATGCTGCCTTACAGACTGAGATGCAAATATAAGGCTGTGATAATTCCTAGTGATACTGCAAATGCAGGAATTTATACATTTTCCAAAGCTGTTGATGCAGTGGGGCTGTGGCCATCACCTTTTATCTATTATCCAGAGTATTGTAGTCTTAAGGGAGAAGTCCAAAACTCAGACTCTGACTGTCCATCCCTGAGACTGTGCTTCATGTTGATGAGGGCACAGTCAGGCTGCTGTGTTCTTGCTGTTTATCTGGTGGTGTTTTTTTTTTTTTTTTTTGCGTCTCCAATTGCTTTCTGCAAAAGGAATGAACAGTCTGGGAAGAAGGATCCTGAAACAGGATTTTTCTCACTTACCTAAGTATCTAATTTATAGGTCCATGGATCCAGGTGTGCTCTTTTGTATTACCAATCTGACCCTGTAGATCCACATTCCTTTTTATACCGAGTTCAAGATTTTGCCTGAAGTTACTTGAACGATAAATGAAGAGTCAGTGCTCATATAAAGCAATTCGTCCCACATGCAGGGCAGCTAATGAAGCCTTTCTGAGAAACTACGTGTGTTCCTCTGTTCTCTCACATCAGCAACCCCATCCTTCTCTGAAATCTCAGTATCTAAGCCTGATGATTTTCATAAAATGTTCATTTTTTTAATAAAAAATGTAGAAATTTGGTAACGATATGACCTTTGGCATTTGCCCCATTTAGTTGAAATTGCCTATCAAGGTCAGTTGCAAGTGTAGAACGGAGCTGAGAGGCAGATGAGCAGAGACAGGTTCACAGTCACAGAATTGTGCTTTTCTAATGAGTCATACACAGATAAGGGCCCAGTTTTGCATTAAAAGTAGGGGAATTTTCATTTCCTTGCATATAAAGTGCTGGCTAATATGGAGCACTGATGTTTTCAAAGCCAAGTGCTCACGATATAACATGATAAAATTTAATGTGATGCAGTTTCTACATTTGTATTATTTCTCCTTCTGAATTGTTCACAAGAGGAGTGTACTTACAGAAGCTCAGAACTAATTCAAGCAACTTTTTGTTGCTTGCTTTAATGTTAATACATTGTAAGAGGAAACAAGGTACAACTTCCTTGTTAGCAACTTCCAGCCATTGAAAGCAAAGTGTCCTGGAGGTATGGTTGTTTTTTAAATTATGCCACAACTGTGTTTTCTGATTATTTGTAGCAAGTCAGAATAGCTAGTTCTCCAGTGCTCCATTAGAATTTGTTAGTGTGATGAAGTACTACAGTAGCACTTGCACAATGACAAAAAGTTAGGACCTTTGAAGAGTAGCATGAAGGAGGAATGTTATAAAGCCAGAGGTGTACTGTATAACCTAACCATGCTATATGCTTATTCAGTGCAGTGCATATGGAGGAGGCAGGAATCTTACGTGCAGGGCCAGGAGGGCCTGACCAGCAGTGGCCAACAGTCTCCAGTGCTACTCCTGGTAAGTGTAAAAGTCCAAAATACATGTGGGGAATTAACGTTAAGTGAAATTGACAACTTAGTCTTAGTCTTTTTCTATTGTTTTGTGTCTCAGAGTGAAGTTCATGTAAATTACTTTTTGGAGTCTAAACAGAGTGGAGTAGTTAAGCAAAAAAAAAAAAAAAACATGTCTTTTTCTTCACTGCCTTATATGAGCTGTGGTGTTGGGAGTCTTTGATCCCAGCTCTCACCCTACCTGTGGAGGTTATTGGTTTGTGTGACCAAAGGTTTCACTTCTGATGTTTGAATTCAGATTCAAAATACCCGTGATTGGGTCTGGAGCTGATTGATGTGTCCTGCATTTCAAAAGAATAGCAAAACTGGGTTAGGATCTTACCAATTTTATCCCATTATTTTTACAAACCCAAGCCTGTTTGAATGCTTCCTCTTATTTTCTGCAGTTAAATTGAACTATATTTTGTTTGTTTGTTTTTCAAATTCTTCTTGTACCCATTGAGGCAAATTGAACTCACATTTGTGCTTAAATATAAAGTGTAATGAACAATGCATTGAGCACAGTCCCACCACCACAAGCAGTTCTACAAAGAGTCTGCAGAGATGCATAGTGATCTGATTCCTTATATACACTTGTCCCAGCATTCATCATGTAAGTGTAGGCATGGGAACACCTTAGCCCATTGCTACAAGACAATACAGCAGCTATTTCTTTCTTATCACCTAGGGAAACTTCATTCCCTTACACAAAGTCATTCTGTCTCTGGCATTCCTGCTCCCAGCCAGTTTAACCCTTTCTGCAATCAGGCCTTCTTGCCTTCCATGCTAGGTCACTCCTTGGTCATGAATCACCATTGCTGAGCAGTTCCAATTTTAATTTCCCTTTCATTTCCTAGCTGTTTTCATTGATTAGTATATAAAATCATAATTTTCTTGTCAAAATAAATGACCAAAAATACATGTTAGGATGTAACTTCATTTATTCAGCCACTGACTGATGACTTTACAGCAGTTGATAAGAGTCTAGATTGAGTTAGAAAAAATATTACCTATATCTTTGCAGTGCTGGCAATAAAATATTCTCACTTCTTATGTTGGAACAAGAATAGGGATGTACCAGAGTAGCCAGTCACTGGTGTGAGCAGTGGTTTCAATCATATCCAAAATAAGCTGTCAACTTAGATTTCAAAATAAGCTTCAACTGTGAACTTTGTACAAAAGCTTTGTGATCATTTTGAATCCTCCAGAAATTCAAACAAGGAATGATGCACCTATCACAGAACCAGGTCAAATTCCAGGTTGTTTCTCTGTGTTTTTTATTTCTAAGTAATGTGTCCAAACAAGCTGTGAGAAATACCATCAGCCCCTGGAAATATTTTTGCCATACAGAAAAGCATGACTAATTAAAATGGCATTATAGAGTATCCACACAAATTACAGCTCCCTTTTAATCCAGTTTTTGTGAATCAGGTTCCTTGTGAAAGAATATCTTTTTCTGCACAACAAAGACTCTCTTCTTTTGTCTTTGTCTGTTCCCAAGAGATCGCTGACCCTGACATAACAATAATGAGCCCTTTTTAGGAAGTTTAAAGTAGTATCCTTCTCTACCCTTCGTAAGAAAAAGCTACAAGTATCCCTGGTCCTTCATAGCAAACAGATGATTCATAGGGAAAGCTCACTTAGGATTAATAAAAATTACTAAGTTAATTTATAGTTTGAGTACACAATCATGCATCACATTTTCAACAATTTACTACACTGTTTGAGAATCCCATCTGCAGTTTCCCACAAATAACTTCTTTCAATACCTCTTTTTTTTTTTTTTTTACTGCTTAGGTTCAAGACTTGTGATATTTTTTGTCAGGTTAACATACACAACAGATGGAAAGATGTAACTCATTCTGATCAATTACACTTGATTAAGCCAACAAATAAATTTGCTCCTGAAACATCATTTGAATAAGTGGAGTACAACTGTGTCCAGATAAGCTGCTAGATAAGCTATTTATTATCTTTCTTACCATCAGCATATAGTGGCAGCTGCAGGTCTTGGCTTCTAATTACTATAAACCACTTCCAAGCCTGTTTTGTGTATACATGCTCCCTGCAGTTGTTTTAGTCAATTGATTAATCTCAATCAGGTTGTCACTAAACAATTACTTATTTAACAATCCACAATAGTCACGGATAAGATGCCTCACAGACACACTTTCAGAGTTAATCAATGAGAGCATTCAAAGATGATGTCATCAAAATGCTTTAAGAAGAGTGAACAAGTCAAGTGTTAAATCAGTAAATCCTTAGTTCCCAAGACATTGCTGAACTCAAACATCACATGATCTTTCAGCAAATACGTTATTTAAACAAAACCAGGCCCTCATTTGCATGGACAGCACATTTATTGACGTTATGGCATATTACATTCATGCAGGGGATAGCAAATCTTGATTTAGTATTTTTAAATTGTCTTTACATTTTCTTATGCATTAATCCAATGGTATGTAGGTTTGTGGCCAGGATCCTTCCCAATGAGGTGGGACAAGAAGTCTCAAAGGTGAAAGATAGCATTGGGTTTAGCTCCATTGTGGCATCTCATTTGGCCCGCACAAGCAACACAGTGAGCCTATGAAACACAGACAGATTTCTGTCTTCCACTCTATGTCCTTTGACAGATTTGGCAATTATATCAGACTTTTTACAGGTGGTCACTAATCTGAGTGAACTTTATTTTCTGGACACCTAGCTCTGAATAACTGGAGCCTGATGTCTGGATATAATGGAAGCTTGTAATATAAAGTAAGGTGAACAGGAACTTTGCTCTAAAGATACGACATAGCAGATTTCTGAATAAGTTAGACCTATGCATAATTCAGAGCTCAGACTTAATGGGCATAGACAAATCTGTGTGCATTTCTCTGTGATCCATACTCTAATCTATAAAACAGAACTGGTAATACGAGTTGCTTTACAAAAAGTCTAAAGATGCATTAATAGCACACATAAGACTCAGGAAAATGATAAGGTTTTGCAATGAAAAATAACCAGGAGAAATTTAAAATCCTCTGTTCAATGTGGGCTTTGTGTATGTGCAGTAAATAAGACACTGGACCACACACTGGGGAGAGGAGGGAGGAAGACTTCCAATGAGAGACTGGTGTGAACAAAAGAAAAATGGACCTCATTAAAAAAAAAAAAAAAAAAAAAAGAAAAGCAACTGAAATTTGTAAGCATGAAGCTGAAGACTGTGAGTCTTACTGGAATCTCTAAAGTCCATGACAGACAACCCACTGACTTTTCAAGGAAGCTATGATTTTGGTGTCTGTCCTTATGGGTACGTGCAAGGGAGTAAATTAAGTTGCATAAGCAAATGCAGTCTTAGGATTTGTCAATTTTATGCTTCTGATTTTGCAGTGGACACATTCTTCTAATTTCTGTCATTTTTGTTTCCTTTTCCAAGGTAATAAGCTGGGCAAGGGTGTGGTAGCCTTGTTTTTTAAAGTACTCTTAAGAAGAAAAAAAAAAAAAAAGAATTTATATTGCATGGGAATCTACTGACCTCAACATGGCAGTCTTCTATGCTTGGTGCACATGTTTATTCCTTGAACCGGCCAAGTAAACAGCAGTAGTGGTACTGGCTGCTGTTCCTTGATAGAAATAAAAAGGAGAGTGAGATAGGTTAGCTGTTGTTTTCACAGCTACTTTAAAAGGCAGTGGAATATTATAACCAAGAAAATTGGAGTTCAAGTCTGGATATGGAGAGGACTGTATAATACATACATATGCATAGATACATATGTGTGCCTGTGTATATATAAAGTCTTTATATAAAGATGTGTAACTCCTTGTGTTCCAATACCCCAAGCCTGATTCTTTCAACATTTGTCATCTGAAGATTGTCTCTCTCATAGTTTTCCTCTCTCTGTTGTTTTTCCTGATATTCCTTACATCTTGCCCGACTTTTGCACTTTTTCCATGCTGGTAAAGGATCTTCCATGCCCGTGAATGCTCAGACTGTCCCAGGGGACTCAGCGTGCTCTTAGGTTTTATGTTGGGAGCTGCAGCTGTTCTAGAATAGATTTCTGTTTCTCCCAGAGGACGGTTCATGTTCCAACCAGATGGAATGCAGAAGTCTGCAGATTAACCATGGGCTGTAGAATAAGTGATGAATACTGATAATTAAATGAGAAGCAATTATAAATAAGGCAAAAAAGCAAAATGATAGGAAAAGTAAAGACAGACTTTACTAGGGTGTTTTGTAGTGCTGGTTTGGGTTAGAGAACAGTGTTATGAAGGACTGACTGTGGGGAAGTTGTTAAAGGGAGAGGGGATGCTTAGGTGGATTCTAAGAAAAATGACCAAGAACAGTGGTGATAGAGTGAATACCTTGATGGGAGAAGGAAATGTTACAGTTGCCTACTGTACTTGTGGCATACACAATTCTGTGTTTCAAGCAGATGAATTCTAGTTGAACAAGAACATTATTTCAGGAGAAGACACATACTTGCAGTGGAACTATATGAGAAGGGCAGGAAAGAAGGCATTCAAGGCTAGGCTGGATGTGGCTCAGGGAAGCCTGCTCAGTTGTTTGGCAACCCCAGCCAGAGCAGTGGGGTTGAAACTGGATGATCTTTAAGGTCCTTTTCAACCCAGGCCATTCTATGATTCTATGAATGAGAGCTGGGGCATGAAGTGTAAGCAGGAGAGATTTGAGAAGGGAAATCTAAGGTCATGGGATCAGGGGAGAAAATGGGAAAAAATCAAGAATGGAAAGGTGAGCACAGAGGATCTGGGGGAGGGAAAAAGTTGGAAAAACAGGGGACAGATAGTATTGGGAATGGGGCGGAGTAGACCATTAAGTGAGTACTGAGAAGAGGTCACTGGAAGAATGGCATGCTGAGACTGGGTAATAAATTCTAGTGAAGGGGCGGGAAAGCCACACTTTCTGAACTGAGTTAGCATAATCATTTGATCTCTCTGCACCTCAGCATCACTGCAGAAAGGAATTACTTTTTTTTTTTTTTTTTTTCTGTTTGACCCCCCTCACTGGTAAGACACTGTTCTTGAAATTCAGCTGGCATAACTCTCCAGTAAAAGCTCACAGGGGGCCACAAAACTGTTGCAAGGCTCTTGGCTTCTGAAGTATTTTTCTAAAAATCAGTTTAAAGATCCTAATAACAGCTCTGACTGCTTTGAGACTTCAGTTGTAATGTATTTCATATGACATAGCTTTGCATCATGGTCAGAAATGGAGAACAATTTCTTCCTAAATGTCAACGAGTTTCTGTTCACTTTCATCAAATGACCTTTCTTACCTTCCATAACTACAGAAAAAGGGGCTAATTGAGATCCCTCAACGAGTTAAGCAGACACCGCAAAGAATGTGTGGGGCCTAAAAGTATTGCTTCTCAGAGACCGATAAAGGTTAATTTACAAATAACATCTCAGAATATTGATATGGCTTAGCTTTAGCAGCTCATTGATTAAAGCTATAAAAGATAATAACTAATTAGCAACCCAGAATACATAACTGGGATCTGGATTTTTTTTTGCAGAATGTTGCAGCTGTTTAAAATGGAAGGAGCTAGAAGATGCAGCTGTGCACATCTGTATCCTTGTGGTGGTTTTACCGTGCTAGGCAGCTGAACACCACAACCGCTCTCTCACTCCCCCTCCTCAGATGAGGAGGGGAAAAGTAAAGGAAAGAACAACTCACGGGTTGGGATAAGGATAATTTAATTAAAGAGAAAAACTATTATTAAGGAAATATTATTATTAATTAAACAATTCAACTAAAGGGAAAAAAGGGGAAGGGGAAGAGGGAGGGGGAAAGAGAATAACAAAACAAAACAAGTAAAGGCTATGTGGAAGTGCAGAGGAAAGAAATTAGTCTCTACTTCCCACAAATGAGCGATGCTTGACCTCGTCCTTGAAGCAGGGCCTCAATGCATGTAGTCGGTGTTCGGGAGGAGGACAGACATTTTTGCAATGAGAGCCCTCCCCTGCCCCCTTCCTTTTTCCACCCTTTATTGCTGAGTGTGACATCATATGGTATGGAATATCCCTTTGGTTGGTTTGGGTCAGCTGCCCTGGTGATGTTTCTTTCTCACTTTTTTGCCCTCCCCCTAGGAGGGTTAGAGCAAGTCTTGATGCTGTGCCAGCACTTCTCAGCAGCAGACACAACACCAGTGCAATACCACTGCTGTTCTAGCTAGAAGTGCAGAGCATAGAACTGTATGGGCTGCTGCAGGGAAAGTTAACATCCCAGCCAGACCTAGTACAATCCTATATATGATTTTCATTAATAACCCATTTTCCATCTAATTTCATAATTGCAAATTTCAAATCCAGAAATACCTATGTATCAAAATACCAGCTCTTAGAACCATTCATTTGTTTTTTAAGAAAAACTGTGTGACAATGTGTAATATCTAAAGAAGTCGGTAGAGAAGATACAGAATAACCAAGTCATTCATGTTTCTCTTGAAAATGTGCCTTTAAATCAGTGATTTGATAAATCACAAAAATGAAGGTTGTAGGAAGTTTAACCCGTTCTTAACCCTACTTGGTGAAGAATTATAGAGATTTGGTTCACAACCTATTGTAATCATGGAAAAATCATCCCCGTAAACCATACTAGAATCATTATTCTAAAACTGTGGTATCCCTGCCAGCTCACTAGAGTTCAGGGAAGGAAATTGTGTCAGCTTTCTCAGGTAGATGTGGAGCAGCAAGCTATACAGAAATAGAAATAATCTGCTAGGACCATATAAGGCTAAATCCCCTTCTTTTATCGCATGTCAATGACCTTGGTCATTGAATTCTCAAATTAATTGTACCCATTCTTTGAGCCCTTCAAGTCATCAGTTTTTCCCCTGCACCCAATGCACTTTACTTCTGGGACACTCCCAGTGTACTTACTCTTCTGCTTTTCACTCTTTTTTCTCAATTTTCACCACTTTCACATCTAGCTTGTCAAATGTGTTCTTCTCTCTTCCTTATTTCTCTTCAACATTTCCACCTAATGACTCTGGTCTCTTCATGCTCATCTCTCCACTATGTCTCCCTTCTGTACAGTTATTCCAGGTTTTCTGAAATGCAAGTCTCTGACTTGGCCACACATGGCCTTTACAACATTTTACAATGAACTAAGAATTTCTTGTAAATGTTTCTAATTTCTGATAGCCCGATGGAAGCACAGAATTCCAAAAGCTGTTTAGTCTGAAGAAAAGCATTTTGAAATCAGAGAGATTTTTTAAAAGAACATGTCAGAAAAATGTAAATTTCTGTATGATAGATGCAGCTTGACATTCAGATTATTATTTTTAAAGAGCCGGTGACTGTTCAGAATAGGAACAATTCAGTTCAGCTGAGTGGGCAAAGAGGGAAAGATGTATTTAACAGAAACTGCAGTCATGACATGACTAATGGTAATTTTAATTTCCTTGATTTTATTATTCTTCTCTTAGCTCCAAAAAAAACATGACTGACCTGGAATTGCATATGTAATCTTTATCATGGGGTCTACTACTTTTCAGTATAAGGTAACTTAGGTGAGATGGATGAGAGATTTTATAGTGTGCAATACCTTAGTCCCTGAAGACTTGGTGTAACAAAAAAAGAACTGATTAGAATTTGAAAAAAGCTCAAGGTCATTTGGTCTGCTTGTCTTGACAAGATTTGATATATTTGACAAAGACTTAAATTTGTCCATGGAAAATAATGGCCTTGAAAGAGTTTATGCCATCATAAACTGGAGAATTCTTGATTTCACCAGCTGCAAAGATTTAGAGGAGAGGAATTAATCTTTATCATTAGCCTCAGGCAACACAGAATGGATTTGTGCATCTTGTCATTTAGACAAGTCCCTGTGCACGTGCAACTCTTCCATTTAGATCAGGTCCATAGTTCCAGACTTGAACCAGTTGTTGCATTTCCCAAACTGAAGAGGACTATGTCCAGCTTCTGATCTCCACCTGGAATGACTGTTCCAGACCAATATTCTTAAAGATCCATGTAAGGATGCTAGCTCCAGCTGAGAAACTACAACACAGGAGACCTACAAAATTTCTAAAACCTAAAATAAAATAGAGTAATAGAAAACAAGAGGCTACTAGTTTTCTGTGATAGAGTAATATGAAGCAGAATATCAAACAGAAGACAGTGGAGAAAAGCTGCTGCAGCTCATGACTTTATCATTTTGAGGAGTGATAAAGTAACAGATTTTGCAGAAGCAGTTACCAGCTGCTCTAGGAAGCGATAGTTTCAAGCCTGCTGTGGGTCACAGGGTCTGTAAGTAGCCAGCCAGGCTGGGAGCTGCATTTAGACTTGGGATGCTAAGTACCAAGAAGCAGGGAGCACAAGGCTGATGTTAAGTGATGCAGAGCTGCGAAGAAGGAAAATGATGCTGGCATTCAGCAGTGAGACCTGGGCTTGCAGGATGGAGATGCAGAGTCAGATTCCAGGTCAACTGTGAGGTTTTTATCATGGGTTTCATGGGCCGAAATATCAGCACAAGAGCTTTGGAGTGCTTGCACAGTGAGTCCAAAACATCTAGGCACCATCGCACACTGCAAGCAAACAGTGGGTTTGCTGCACACTAGTCAAGTAACAACAAATTTCAGAATTGACATTCAGTACACACTCACTTTGTTAACATTAGAGGGCTTGGCTCTGCTCTGGCATTGCCAAGTAGGGTCTAGTTTGCTACAATTTTTATATTTAGATTCTAGAAGAAAGTTTATTGAGAGTGACTCCTTGGTCTACCTAATTTATCCTTTCTTATAGTATTTTTGTTTCTTCAGAATGGATGTTCCATTTGAGCTTGACAAACATTTTTAATTCAACAGCTGCTACTAGCTCTGTTCTTCATTTTAAGAACAAAGGATCATCTCTTGAAATGTTTGATTACAGTTAGTTTTCTTATGTCTGTAATGGCCAGCAGCTTATTAACTCCTTTAAATTAATAGACAAAAATTCCAGCTAGTTCATCAGCTTTCTCAACTTGATTAATGTACCATCTAGAAGTTTGTCATACCCAAAAAGATGCTGTTACTAAGCAAAAAGGGGGACAACAGTTCTTGAAAGTTAGATTTAACAGATTGATTCCTAGACATCTGGCAGGAAATTCTTATCTAATTAAAATCATGTCCAATTTTCAGATCTAAGCAACTTTTTCATTTGTCTGATTGTCCATTGCTCCAGGCATGTGCTTCTTTCTGATCCTAGTAATAATATCAACAATAATACCAAAGGTTCTTGCATTCGTACCAATAAATTCTGTAACTATGCAGAAGACATGGATTTTGATTTCCATCACTATTATTTTCCCGGAGGTTTCAATAAATAAAAAGAAAAATCACTCTTACAGCTGTACTACCTTGGATTGTGATCCTGTCAGAATTTATAAGCTCAGCAAGTGTTTATCTGGTCAGTACTTGGGGAAATGATGGTAATCAAATTCCTTCCACATGAACTTACAGCTGCTTTATTTTGTCGCTATTGTGCCTTCCTATTGCATTGTTTTTAGAAATCATTTTATTTTTTTTCCTTTGCTGATATGTTTATTTGCTGTGGTCTCCATTTCTTTCTTTTTAAACTTTTTTTTAAAGGAAAAAATACTAAAATAATTGTTAAATCAATCTATGATATTAATGATCTCAGAGGAATGTCAACCCTGTTATCTCTTGCATGTGTATACAATTCAAAAACTGACTGAAAATAAGTGGATAAAATAAGCAAGGCTCTAAGCAATTCAAAGAAATTTTGATCTGTAATTGTTGTGGTTTAACCCGGCTGGCAGCTAAGCACCACACAGCCGTTCGCTCACCTTCCCCCCTCCCTCTCTGGGATGGGGGAGAGAAATGTGAAAGTGAAGCCTGTGAGTTGAGATAAAGACCGTTTATTAAGATAGAAAATAATAATAATAATATGTACAAACAAGTGATGCACAATGCAATTGCTCACTACCCCCTGACTGATGCCCAGCCCAACCCCGAGCAGCCGGCCCCCCACCCCGGCTAGCCACCCATATATATTGTTCAGCATGCCGTCAGATGGTATGGAATACTACCCCTTTGGCCAGTTTGGGTCAGCTGTCCTGGATCTGTCCCCTCCCAGCTCTTGCTGCACCCCCAGCCTGCCCGCTGGCAGGACAGAGCAAGAAGCTGAAAAGTCCTTGGCTTGGTGTAAGCAAAAAAGAAAAAAAGAAAAAAAGAAAAAAAGGTGAGGGAATACAGACCACGCTGTGATATTACATCTTCCTCTAATGGATGTCTGCCTGTGTGCAGCACTTTGCTGTGCACAGGGGTCATGAATGTATTTTTCATGTGTTTATTTTTGTAATCTGCATGTCCAAAGAGATAAAACCAGGCATTGCTTTGGCGCCTGTTATTAATATTGCAGTGTGGCAGTGCCTCTCAGGTCAGACGGCACTACACAAAGCCCACAGAAACAGCAGAAGACAAGTCTTGCCTTAAGGAACTTGAGGAAGCAGGACAAGGTCTGGGAAAACAAGAGAGAGGAAATGATTATTATCCTGTTTCAAAAAGGAAAAGAGCCAAGGTGCAGAAAAATTAAGTTATTTTTGTCAGAGTGCTCTATGGCAAAGGTGAGAATCAGCATCCACCCTGCCCCAAATACTCTTACTGCAACAGGCGTGAGCAAAGAACATAGCTGCAAACCTGCCACAGGGCTGTCCTTCCCTGCTCCCCTCCAGCCACCTGAGCCACAGAGCACCCATTAGGTCAGGGCTTCCTGAACACTTTCAGGACCTTCAGCAGTTCATGAGCCCTACTTTTTAACAGGCAGGCAGGGGCTGCTTCACCTTCTACTTGACCACTGCATTTTCTCTCTTTTCCATCTCCCTGATCTCTTTGCCATATCCTTGCTTAAGTGCCAGGATAGAGCTGTGCTGTACAAAGCAGAGCAAGCAGTATTGCAATACTGCATATTTTTCTAGCACACGTTCTGACTGTTTACAGAACATCAGCCTGAAGATGCTGAATATACTTTGAGAGCTAAATTTTGAAATTATTCAGTCATTACTTGTGTGCACTCAGAGGGTATAATGAGAAATGTAGAACAACAACAGAAGCAGGCAGAGGCATCCCTTCATTATGGGGATCTAATTTGTAGAAAATCAAGGTTCTGGCTGTGGAGGAAATGAGTCTGAATGCAGCTTCTCTGCTCTTGCCTTGTATAATTACTGTCACCCATCCCTAAAAGCATCCCCTCTTAGCATATACACACAGCTAGCAAAATAAATGGCTTGATTGGGAAGCAAATAAACAAACACTCCGTGGTCTTGTGGAAGTCACTGTGCTTTTCAATGTGCTTATGCCTTGAAAAGTAGTGTTCTGCTTCTGCATGCACAGGTAGATGGGACAGGTTCAGAGAAGGCAAGGGAGCCTTGGAGGTTTGTTGAGGCTGTGGGACCTTGTGCCCCAGCTCAACGTGCACTGCCGGGAGGGTTGGATGCCAAGAGATGACCAAAGCTAAACTGTGAACAGCTGTTCATCCCACAGCCACCATCAAAGAGGCTGGAGCTAGAGCAGGGTTCACTGGCACTGGTCTGAATATAATGAAATTAAATTGCTTATATTTTGATCAAGATTTCTACTAGGAACAGAGGAAGTGCTTCATTTGTTGTTGTTAGTGGAGCAGTAGTCTTGAGCCTGCTCCCATGACTTGTTTTTTTGACTGAGAAAAGGATCTGTTGAAAAAGCAAGTAAGATGTACCAGCCAGCAAGCAAATTCTGTGCTGATGGATTCACAGGCTCTCTTGGGGTACTTGTGTGATCCCGTTGCATAGAGCATGATGGGATTTGAGAGGCTGCAAAGAGAGTTCAATCTCCATGCAAAAGTTTCATTTCAGGAATATAATACTGAATCACAAACTACACAGGCTGCAGCTTAGGTTGGGAGTGGCATGATTAAATACCTAATTGTGCACTTAATCTCCTTAGGCTCACTTAGACAAGAGCCGGAGAGGTCCCCTCCTTCCTTCTTGCATTCCTCCCTGCAGTGACTAGAGCTGGCCTCAGGTTATAGCTGCTTATCCTGTAATCATGCCTCCTTGGCCTGTTGCCTGCTCAGCTAGGTTATTCAAATCTGGAAAAAGAAATACCTACTTATTTCCAAGTGGCAAACTCCGGTCTTCCAGTAATTTCAGCAGGATTTTCACATTCAGATTTTTAACACACTGGGAAGCACTTGGAAATCAGGAAATTATGGAATGGGCTCTAAAACAATCAAGGAATGCCTGAACCTTCTCTAATTCTAATGATTTGATTTTCTGATATCTTTGTTACACATAATAACTTGAATATGATAGCTGGTGCCAACAGAAGAGCAGAAAGCTCTAACAATAAAATTAGAGGAGCTTTAACAAAGGCAGTGGTGGAAAAATGGAAAAACCTGAGTTAAAATATTATCATAATAATGAAAAATGCACAATGAAAACCTCTTGTCCCAGCTTTCCTTCAAACACTGCCTGCAGACCTTACAGCACTGCATTTAACACACAAAATTGGACTGGATTTTTCATCACTGAGGAACATAACACATTAAACATATCTCAGCATCTGCAGTTGGAAATTACTTTCTCCTCCCTCCTGCCCTCAGTTTTTCACTATTCCATGCTGTATTACTTTCGCATGCTGCCAGCAGCAAGAGGCCCTCATTTTGTTGGTGAATAAGGTTGTGTGGCTCTGGTGGTGTTTAAGTAGTCATAATTAATGAGTGCAGTAACTAAATACTTTGTCTTCAGTGTTCACAACACCATTTCTGTTTCCCTTTGTCATCTCACACAGTATAAATGGATGGGCTGCAACTGTAGGCACTGTCCTTTCCAAATGCCTAAAATCAAATGTATTCAGTCTCATATGGAGGATAAGCCAAACAAACAAACAAAATATCCTACAGCTGTGTCATGCATAGGCCATCAGTGGAAGTGGGGTAAGAGGAGGAGTGTGCTAGCACCACCATGCTCAGTAGGTTTCCAAGGGATTTATTCTCTCCAGTTATTGTGTGTAATGTCATCTCCTCATGGCAAAAATTACCTGTTCTTGCTGCAAATTTATGCCAGGTAGGTAGCAGTCTCCAATGTATAGCTGGAAATGGAGGAATTATAACATATGAATAACATTAGTCTCAGATTATCTGCCTCAGTTATTCCCAGACTTTGCTGCAGTTGTAAGAAAAAAGCACCATGCACAAAATCACCTTTTGCTTTCTTTCCTGCTTTAATTTAGTGTATTTTCTGTGGGGCGAGCAAATTTAGAGAGTTCCATGAAGAATGCTGTGGTCCACTTCAGATCGCTGTCTTACTCCATTTTCAGCAGTTAAGTTTGGAGACAGAACAAAATACATTTCTGTTTGTCCAGCCTGTATATCCATATAACCATCTCAGTGTACAGACTTTTCAAACTGCAGTTTGATCTGTCTAGGAGAACTGTTAATGGGAAAGAGAACTACTCACCTCTGGGCTGACAGACAAAATAATTTGATGATCCTAATCCAGTTCTTTGCTGGCAATTTGCCCTGTCAGAGGGAACAATATCACAGATGAAGCTAATTGGCAGCCCTAGCAGGGAGGCTAGTGGGTCAGGCAGGGCAAATATGTGCAGGTCAGTTTCTGATCTTGTCTGAGGCCATTTGTGAGACAGCGTGATATGAAGCTCAGAACATTTCTGTCAACTTTATAACTGTTCTCAGTGTAAAATACCTATCCAATAGCATACCAATGCTATGACTGTATATTTCTGGATGCATTTTTGTGAATTTTCCAAATTATATAACAAATACAATTTTAAAAGCTTAATTTTCAACAAGGTTCACAATTAACCTCCTTTTTCTTGCCTGGTATTTCTCTCTGTGCCATTCCCTGATGTCAAGCTTTTGTAACAGACATTGCAGAAACTGCATCTAGGTCCTTCCTATCTGTGAAGTGAGGTCAGTTCTGACTGGACATCTTTAAATACTTCACTCTGATACTCAGATTTTCCTTCCATTTGTTCATTTCCCCTGGTTAATATGAATTGAACACTAGCTTAAGAACTCTTCACAGTTCGTTCATGTAGATGAAAAATCATCAGAGGATAGGATGCAGGTAAAAATTAAATGCAGGTGTTTCTGCCAGGGGCATGGTTTGCTTTCACTAATCTTCCAGGAGGGACTTCAGGCACATTCCATTTTAATATTAAAGAAGAGAGAAGGAGGTGGTTAAAGAATGTAGAGCATCTATTTGAGAAGAGCAGCAACAACCCTATGTTAACTAGAGTTAAAATTGCTGCCAAATTGGCTTACAGAGTTGCTAGGAAACAAAACTAAAACCTTGTGCTTTGTGAAGCACAGAGATATCTTTATCATGACAGATTTTTGCTGCTATTCTTGTTATTTTTGTAGTAGGTGCTGCAGTATAGGGGAAGGAGGAGAGAAGCTGCACAAAGGAGCATTTGGAGGGAGGACAGGGAAGCCAATCTGTTCCCATGTCTGTAGTATAACCTGTGTTACAGGCTTAATGAAAGTAGTTTGTTATAATAAAGAGTCAGTTCTCAACTCTGGGACAATGGAATACTTCCCTGCTCTTACCCAGCTTGTATCCCATGAGGCATGGAGGCAACCAGCAGGGAAGTAGGAAGGCTTGCAGCAGGGAAGAGCTCACCTGCATTTCAGGAAGGCTGTGTGAACCAAATGGATGGGCTTTGTGTACTCCCATATCAACTTATACTAGTCTGAGTCTGGGATTTTGGTACTGCTTTTTCTTTTAGTTCTTGACATATATTCTAGTCTTCTCCCAGATCAGCATAATTTCTCTGACAGTAGGACTGTCTGGTTCAAGGAGTTGTTCTGCCTGAAAGGATATGCGTAGGCTTGAGTTTCAATTCAATTAGCTGCTCCTGGGAACTAATACTGGCACAATGAGAGGGGTTGGGTTACTGCATCTTCAGAACAAAGGGCTGTTGTGTTTGTAGAGAAAGAACCTTGTGAAAACATGACACGAAGAGGAAACAAGAACTGATCTTATTGTAGAGTTATATCATAAAAGACAATGAAGCGAAAAGGGAAGATGAGGACTTTCATTTATCTGAATATGAAGAACACAATGAAGGAGATACTATGTCCAAAATGAAGCATTGATAATGAGTTTGAAAACTATGGTAACCTCCTGACAGAGTTAATTCTGCTAAAATATGTTATTTTCTGAAATACATTTATGAACTGGAATACTGAATAGATATCAGCATTAAGATTGTAGAACTCCAGCAGTGGAGACTATGATCTCTGATATTAGAGGGGAGATACAGGTGGATTGCATCTACCCTGTACTTGGATGTACATGCATTGCCACTGCATATTCCAGTAAACTTGGAAAAATAGTGAACACTTCTCCCAGTTGTGCTCCCTGGTTTGCTTCCGCACAGCCTCAAGTATGGATTAGCATTGCAGCAGTCAGCACATCTGGCTTTCTAGTTCAGCTTTGGGGCTACTCAAAAACAAACAAACAAACAAACAAACAAAAAACAACAACACCCAACCACAAGACAAAAATGACAATCCAAAGCCAGACAAAAACAGAAGAAAAAAGCAGATAAAATTTTAGAGAAATGCAGGTAGATAATGAAGACCAAATTCTTGAAAAAATAAAAAGAAAAATCAGCAGAGTTCCTGCCTGCATCCCCTCCATTTCCTGTGCCATTAATCCTTTTAGCTACACATTTTCTGATGACTTCTCAGTATAGAGAAGATGCTTGTATATTAGTCTTTCACATCTGGTGAATTCTCCATCTACATGTCCACAAAATTTCTTCTGTAATCCTGACATTTACTTGAAAGAGTGGACTGAAGATCTGCATGGATAGCACAGGGCATATTTAGATTTTGTTCTCTCTGAACCACAGATTTTGCTGCTTGTCCTCCCTAAACTGTAGTGGCCTTGTTGCCCTCAGGGATTCCTTTCCAAGCACAGGGAATTTCAGTCCCAGCAGACAGATGACTGGCTCTGTTTGTGGCTAGGTGTCTCAGCCTTGCATTGGCATGCCCTTTTTGACTGCATCTGTGAACCACTGAACTCATGTAACACACAGAGTACCACTACATCCCGTGCTCTAAGAGTAGTCCTAGACTAGGACTTACATGAGACCAGGACTTACGTGAAATCTCATTGTTTTCTGTTTGCACTGAAATGTACAGGTTATACTGCCTCAAGTTCTCTTCTGAATCCTCAGAATGAGTGAAAACCTTAGGAGTATGTTCAGACTGTGCGTTCTGTGGAAAGCAAGGGAATTGAGCTCACTGCTCAAGTGACTGTTCCCTCCTTATGTGGGTTGACTAGTCATCTTACCTGTTGCCGCCTGTGTTAAAGAACTAAAGCCCTGAGGCTGTGGTGAGGCAATTTAAATGCTATTTGGAGAGTCCTAGTTACCTGTATTTTTTTCATATTTTTAATTCATTTACGGAGTATCAATTGCCCAGTCTTGTTGATGTTTTCCCCTAGAGATACAAACTGCCTAGGTGTCCAAACTATTATTATTTTTTTCCAACATTTCAGCAGTCTTTGATACTACTGCCTGACATTTGGGGAATATTCTGATGGGTTCTGGCAAAAGTGGAAAAGATTGCATTGGACTCGTCTTACAGCTACATTTAAGGTACAGGATGGAGATCAGAGAAATTAGTAATTAAATCTATTTTTTTGCCTTTTGGACTTAATCACAATAGCCCTTCCTTTGAGCTGGGCAGAACATTATAATTGAGAAGTTTATTGAAAGCTAATTATTACCAGTCCCAAATACAGAGATAAGTAGTTAGGCATCCAAATATCACTTGATTAAAAACAAAGCAAAACAAAAAAAAAAAAAAAAAGGAAAAAACCCTCCTTGAACTCTTTAAATATTATTTCATTTTTATTTCTTTTCCTTTGATCTTTTTTTTTTTTTTGACTCACCTTATATGTTGGGTTAAAGGTCAGCTCAAATGCCAAGATTATTAGTCTTGAAACTGCTGAAGATGTATTTCTTGAAAATGCTGAGGAGGTATTCCAAGCAGAAAAAGCTTGCTTTCTTCTCTGTCAGATACTGAGTTTGTGGCTTTTGAGGCTCTGCATAAAGTACTTCTACTTTGACAGGGAAACTGAGGAGACAAGGAAGGCTTGTTTGTGTTTTAAATGGCCTTTATTCACTCTGAAAAGTGGCAAGTGTTGTATTTTTTTTTACATGCTGAACATGTGGTCTGAGGCTGTGCAATTCTTATGGTGAAAATGTATAACAGGAAAGTTATACAAAATAGGGGCAATATTTAGTTAGTCCCACCCATCTCTTCACACAGACCCATCATTTCAAGTCACATAGGCTGGATGGTGTAAGTTGCAGTGGAGTCTGGAGATGACAGCTCCCAAATTATAGTAATTACTGTTTTTGAGATGCAGAGAGCACATTCTAGCAAATGTTCAACTGGGATTTCAGAATAACTTGGGTACACCTTTATGCTGAGATAACGGATGTACAAATGGAGCTTCCAGATGAGAATGTCACTGCCTAATCAGGAGAAACATATTCAGGTCAAGTGCCAGATACAGTTATGTAGCATAACAGAGTTGCTCCACCGCAGCCTTTAGGGAAGGAGCATAATACTGGAATGCTGAAAAAGAATCCAGAAACCAGTGCATAGATTTGAAGGAAGCCATCATAAGGTGTTTTTCTGCCTTGCAGACCGTGATTATTGATTACTGGCACTGTGATTCAGAGACACGGGCTCTTCATCGACAGGAATTAAATTTGTATAAGCAGTTGATTTCTCTTCAGCAGTCACTCTATGTGGCACGTTCTGTTTGCACAGATGCCTGGGTACAGGAGAGCACCTGTTATTAAATGCATGATGTAGTAGAGGATATGATAAACAGACCATGAAATTGCATTGGGTCAGTCCTATGCTGACAATCCCAAACACTCAAAACGTAAACCTCAAATAAAAAATGTATTAAAATCATGATTTTTTTTGAAACACAAAGAATAAGTTTATTTTATTTGCTTTCTGTTGCATAAACAGGCAAAACTAACTTTTTCATTGTGAAGCCTGAGATTCTCATGTAACTGCAGAACTACTGATGTTTACATAGTGACAAATATTGTGAGAATAGGCAGGATGAACAGGCATGACAAGATTACATGATGCAAAGGCTGGAGACACAAAAACCCCACACAGGCAGAAGAAGCTGTATGAGAAAGCTCAGGTTACACTTTATATTCTTACATTATTGAATTGTGATTACAACAGTCACAAGGGGACAAGCTTGACTCCATTCAGTGTGTGGAGTTGATGGCAGTGCCACTTGCTTATAGTTTTAGTTTAGTAATGCAACTTCTGTGCTTTGCCCAGAGCAAAAAACCTGCAGGGATGCTAGTGATCACTGCAGATTAGGTGAAAGGAAATGTGATTCAGTTCAGCTTCTGCAAACAGACACTAAAACAAAGCTGGTTCCTTAGGAGGAAGAAGTGGGAAGGATATCTGGGAGGTATATGAATGGATTCCCGAGTTATTATGGTTGCGGAAAATAGTTTTTATTGCCTTAAGAAAACTCTGTGGGTTTGGGTGCAGGAGCAGACATAGTTGTCCAAATAGGTGAATTTGAGTCCCTGTATGGATTGGGATCAGTGAGTTTATCTCAGCTTCTTCAGTATGGGAAAAATCATCCCAACTGTCACCATTTGGTATATGCTGGTGAGTGACTGAGGCCCTGAGGAAAGCAGCTGAGCAATTCACAGTTTATTTTCAGTATTTATAAACAGCTATTTTGTTGTCACTTTGTTTGACCCCTTCTCACTTTTTTTTTTTTTTTTTTTTTTTTTTATAATTTGTATCTGCATCTCTAAAAACACTTAGGTGTCAAAGGAAAAGCTTTCCCCAAAAGTAAAGCCATGATAATTCTTTTCTGTTATTTGTTCCAGACAGGGCCATATGACTCACGTCAGTATTTGCTACTGAACCTAAGTAAATGTTTGTCCTCTCTCCATGTATTGTCCCGTTCTGAAGGCTGACACATCAGCTGTGAGTAACAGGCAGATTTGCTCATCCATAGAGAGATACAAATCTTTTTGCCTGTTCACTGAGTTGTTTCACTAGAGATACCAATTGGATAATTGCTGATGCAAAAATTGTCAATAGCTGCTTGCCTAAGATCTGCATGCAGGATTATGCTGCTTTTACAGGAAATGGTATTAAAATTTAGTGCTAGTTTCAGTAAATATGCACACATGATTATGAATATAAAATATAAAATTCATAAACACATGTGCCTCTCTGATGAGTAGAATGAACTGGATCACACACAGCATTTTTAAGCATCCCTTTGCTGTCGTTTCTCCTTGGTACATGATAGATGTGCTTTTACTGCATTTCCTCCAGTCTATAAACCACTGCAGAAATTTCAGCCACTGAGCAGCTGCATGTATGCTTCAATGAAGTGTTTGCTTTTCCATGTGTCAGCAAGAAGAGATATAAATAGAGCTTCTTCCTCCTTCTTGTCGTGATCTGTGTTTCTGTTGTCTACCCCAAGCCATTTCTTCTTCAAGTCTGGAATGAAGGGAATACATTTCACTTAGGTTCAGTGCTGCAGTCATGGATCATAGGACAGCATGAGGAAATGTGAAGACTGCAGGCATTTACATCTAGTGCTTAGTGAGACAAAGTATATTAGGATTAATGAAAACCTCCTTTTGCTGCTGCCCAGGCACAATAGCCTTTTGCTGCAGAAGTTGCTTTTTTAAAAAACAAAAAACTTTCCTGTGAGGGAATATATTGGTAGAACTGACAAAAATCCCATTTTATAGAACTGCAAGGTTCTGCTGCTAGTCTCACACCTTTGCAATGAAGAATTGCTGCTGCTGCCAGTTTGTACACCAAATGTAGTCAGCTGATGTAGAGGTCTGGTTGGTGAGCTGGTTTGCTTGGCACATGATATCCCTCATAATGTAATGAGCCCACATGCTGCCATGACCTGACCTGGTAGTGGTGAAACTGAGGAAAGATGCTGAGAAAGTTGAATTTGGCATGGGATTTTCTTTGTGATGGGAGAGGGCTTGGTCCATTCTGGAAAGTGCAAGGACTGGTACAGGAGGCCCTGGTTGCAGATGGTTTTCATAAAATTACAAATAATGTGGTTTCACCTCATTTTTCCAATGGGAAATCAGTCTTTAAAGTGTTCCTGAGCTGTAAGCATCTGATTTGGCCTGGAGTTCCTGAAAGAACCATTCTCTCTGCATTATGTATGTTCACCTTTGTCCAAAACTGCTGTGGATAGTAGCAAGACACAATTTATGCAGAGATTATATCAATGCATGTACCATCATCACCAGTTTCTTTTCTGAAGAAGAGCTTTGCAAAGCCCGCAGTCTGCTAGTCAGGGACCAATTGCATATTTACATGTGTGTATATACACACAGTTACAATGGGAAAGCAAAAGTTTAAAGGTTAATTCAGTGTTACAGTGTTTCTATATGTAGATCCTAACAGATGGTAATTTAAAATTCCTTTTCATGTGAAGGATTCAATAATACCACCTTTTAGCCTCCAGAGCTGTTAGGAGCTGTTAAATGTCTCTATTCTCTGACAGCTTGTCCTAGTTACCCGGACATGGGACACATTTCCTGGAATGAAAGTAACATGCTATCAATCAAGATACAGTCTGTGTTTAATTTTCTTCCTGCCTTCTGATTTGAAAGAATCACAGCTATAAGAAACATGAATATTCTCAAATTTAACCAGGACAAGATTTTTTTTTTCAAACTCAGCCTCCTTTAAGCAATAATGTAGAAATAAAGTTCATTTTCCTTACTTTGCTCTCAGACAGCCATTACATTTAATGAATTCATTTCCCAGATTTGATCATGTTCATTTCAAGCCAGTTCTTCCATTTTTGCTATTTCCTTCAGATAAGTGAAATGGCAGGCATATTATACAAAAAACCCTTTCTGATATGTTACTATAACTGTCTGAGCAGTGCCTTTCTTGAAGAGAGCTAATTAGCAAATGAGCAATTTGTTAGCATTATTTTCAATGAGAAGAAAAGCCTGATCCATTTCTCCAATTGTTCCACTGAAGGAACAATTCTTGGCTTAAAGCATGATTGGGGCTATAAAATCAAAAACTAAACAAATAAAATATAAAGTAGGTCATTTATTAACTAGGATTGTGAAGACTCTATTCTGAAGAAGTTACAGAAATCAAACATTAATGGAGATGACTCTACTGACTCTACCCACTTTTATATACAGATAATTATTTACTATATAAGTGTTAAGCCTCTAAGACTTTATGTTACCATCTGATGAGCATTTGAGGAAGTGTAGTCCTAGAGACAGTGATGGAAGGGATCAGCAACTTTTCTTAAAATGACTGTTACAATGTGCTGCCCTCCACTTCAATTCAAGTAACTGCCAACTTTGATCTCACATTTACTTAGATAATCATATCTTAATATTCCATGCATGTAGTTGTGCATTATAACCCCCCACAAGTAGTCCCTGTTAAATATATTTTTGCCTTTACAGAACATCACCTATCAGTTTGCGATTTCATTGTATGTGATCACGTAGAATAAAGCATTGAACAAATTAGGAGGTTCATAAATGCATTCAAATTGGCTGTCAACAGTCAGGCACAGCAGAACTTCATGCAGATCTATTAAATTCAGCAGGATTATACATATACACATCTGTTGATGTGTTTATCATATGGTTCATCATATAGTTAAAGCAGGTACTGTTCTCTCAGTTAAGAGAGGACACCTTTGGCTGCAGGGAAATGCAAACAAGTAGAAGGCTTATAGCCATGATATGGTAGGTCCAGACTCCCAGCTCCCAGGGCAGTCAGTCTGGTTCGTCTCATCAGTATGAAAATAATCTCCTCTAAAGGTTTAAAGGCCCAGAAGAACATAAATTATCATATCCAGATTTATTTACAGCCCAAGAAAAAGTGAACTATAAGCTTTGCTTCTACTTGAAAGGGCCAAGCAGTAGGAGAATTAATGTAGGGAGCCTACACAAGGTCACCTCCATCTTCTTGGAGAATGAAGGATTCTGAAAAATAGAGAGATTTTGTAGCGTACTTATCCAGGAGGCTTATCATATTGTATTAGCAGTTACCCATCACATTTAATTAAGATTCCTTTCTTGTTGGCATGAAATACTGTTAGCTCCATTCATCCCATATCAGTAAAAAAGAATAATAATGAGATGTGATCCTAACAGGATATGATAGGAAGCTATTAATGTGAGATACATACTGTGGACACAAATGAGTGCTGTGGCTGGCAGAGTCTGTTTTGAGGCCTGCAACATCTTCAGCTTCACAGGGAGGATGGAAGGTAGGTTACTCCCCTCCGATAGAGTAAGTTGCTGACTAACTGTTTAGTTAACTGCCTTTTGGAGGAGGACAAAGTTTATAGAGATTCAGTGATAAACTGGTCGGATTAGCTCAGCTAAATGTTTTTGTAGGTCTAAATTGATTTTATGCACCCATATAGTATAATTTGCTTTTGAAATGAAGAAATTACTTGAGGATAACAAAACCAAACCGAACTAAGCAGTAATAGTACCCTTACTTTCCTTTATTGTCCAGATAGAGAAATGGCCAGTTTCAAATGTAATCCACAAAATAATAGTAAAATTATCTTTATTTGTGATGAGATCCACAGGGAGCCAGGGAACAGATTCTAATTCAGATGTTCAGAGCATGGAGTCACCTCAGCCTCTGAGAGAAAAGACACTGCACTGTCCACTCTCTGAAGCTTTGCATGGTTTCAGGAAGGAAGTTCCAAGCAGAAAGCTTCACACTGCAGTCATCTAGCTGGGGAATTACAATGCTTTGGGTTAGTGGGATGGGAACCAAGAAGAATGGCTGAGGTCTGTATCACAGAATGGCCGAGGTTTGAAGGGACCACTGAAGATCATCTGGTCCAACCACCCTGCCAAACAGGATCACTTAGACCACATTGCGCAGGATGGCATCCAGGCAGGTTTTGAATATCTCCAGAGAAGGAGACTCCACAACCTCTCTGGGAAACCTATTCCAGTGCTCTGTCACCCTCACAGTAATGAAATGCCCTCTAATATTCAGCTGGAACTTCCTGTGCTTCATAGAATCATAGAATATCCTGAGTTAGAAGGGACCCAAAAGCATAATGGAGTCCAACAAAGTTTGTGCCCGTTGTTTCTCATCCTGTCACTGGGCACAACTGAAAAGAGACTGGCTCCATCCTTGTGACATCCTCCCCTCAGATACTTATATACATTGATGAGGTCTCCCCTCAGTCTTCTCTTTTCCAGCTTAAACAGGCCCAGTTCTTCCAGCCTGTCCTCATACAACAGGTGCTCCAGTCCTCTGATCATCTTTGCAGCCCTCCTCTGGGCTCACTCCAGTAGTTCCATGCCCCTCTTGTGTTGGGAAGCCCAGAACTGGGCACAATACTCAAATACTCAAAGTGTGGCCTCGCCAGGGCTTAGGAGAGGGGGAGGATCACCTCCCTTGACCTGCTGGCAACACTCTTCCAAATGCACCCCAGGATCCTGTTGGCCTTCTTGGCTACAAGGGCACATTGCTGACTCATGGTCAGCCTGCTGTCCACCAGGACTCCCAGGTCCTTCTCTGCAGAGATGCTCTCCATCAGGTCAGCCCCTAGCCTGTACTGGTGCTTTGGGTTATTCCTCAGTAGGTGCAGGACCCTGCACTTGCCTTTGTTGATCTTCATGAGGTTCCTCTCAGCCCAAGCCTCCAGCCTGTTGAGGTCCCTCTGAATGGCAGCACACTCCCTGGGGTATCAGCCACTCCTCCCAGCTTTGTGTCATCAGCAAACTTGCTGAGGGTGCACTCCGTTCCATCGTCCAGGTCATTGATGAATAAGTTGAACAACACTGGACCTGGTACTGACCCCTGGGAGACACTGGCCTCTAACTAGACTCTGCACCACTAAGCACAACCCTGTGAGCTCTGCCATCCATCCAGTTAGGAATCCACTTCACTGCCCACTCACCTAGGCTGCACTTTCCTGAGCTTGTCTATGAGAATATTATGGGAGACAGTGTCAAAAGCCTTGCTGAAGTCAAGGTAGACCACACCCACTGCTGTCTCCTCATCTACCCAGCTAGTCATCTCATCATAGAAGGCTATCTGTAGGCTAAACATAGGTGATATGAAAAAGAAAGAAGTTGTCTTTTAAGACCACTTCTTAGGTGTCCATTACTATGCTACCCTTTGTAAGTGCTGAAGTTCACACAATCATTCATGTTTAAAGTAGATGCCTCTGAAAGTACTGAAATAAATATGTCCCTTTTTTATCTCACTACCACTTCAATCATCCAATTACTTGGCTAAAATTATGTTCCGATTCAAAAGACTAAAACTGATGCTGCAGGTTTCCATAGTTACTGCCTTTTTATAAATTGTGCTCAGTTATAAAGTGGGGTTTCTCTTTTACCTTCTAGCACTAGGCTTTGGCAGCTGTGCTGGGCTCTTCCGTTTGCACCACAGGGATATGGACTGATAAAGTCAGTTTATCTGCAGAAGGTTTTCACAGCTATAAAGACTGATATGTGGTCAACAGTTCTGTGGAAGGGGACCAAATTCAGCTGAATTTGCTTTCATTTATGTTCATTCTGTAAGGTGAACATAATTAAAAACAAGCTATTCCTGATCAAGAGATCCAATGCCAAGAAAATAGCCTTCAGCTAACCTGAAGATCCCTGACCTGAAATTTTCCTTCTTTGGGGAAACAATCACAGCCAGTCATAGAGGTAGAGGCTAAAGCAGAACGTGGCTGTGGTGGCTGTAGTTCCATACTGTTTATCCTGTGATCACCCCATAGAAGCAGAGTGGCCTCCAGTGGCAGGACGTGACTGTATGACCACTGTATCTGTATTCTAGGCAGCAAACAGAAGGGGTGTTTGTCTGCAGATCTCAGTTACATACTGCAGCACCAGCCAGCAAATGTGTCCACCTTTTCACCTTCACAGCAGGATTTAGGATGCTTTGTGGACCTGTTGTATACAGAATAGGAAGTGCAGAGATCTGTTCCTGTTGTTTGGAGCGTTGTCTTCTGAAATGTCTTTTGTTCTCTTTGTAATATTTCATTTTTCTAAACAGAGCCAACAGCCCTCCTACTGCACCAGTCATCTGAAAACAGTTAGGATGTCACCTCTATCCTGGTCATATCCAGGATGAGGACTGAGCCACAGTTCAGACATCACAGTTTTTATAGATTTGTCTCAAAGTCCAAATTTTTAGGATTTGTCACCTAGCAGTCCTAAAATCAGCCCTCAGCAGAGGCCTGGGCAGCTGTTTGCTGCTCTAGTATGCAGTTCAGTGCATTTGAGGAGGCTACATAGCATCAGGTTTCACCTGAAGGTGAAAAAACCTGTGAATCCCCATAGACGGAGGATTTTGCGTGGGGTCCTACATTTTTTAGGCCATCTGGAACTTCATCCATAGGATTTACATTTTTTTCCTCTTTGTGTTCACCTAAGGAGACTCTTTCTGTAGTGGAAGCTCAGCCCTTCTTTATTGAACTCCACTTACACAATTTTCTGGTTCTCCATTGATCTGTAATGTGGAATGGAAGGCAGAAGGTCTTATATCTTCCTGTAGTAACACAGAATATAGCTGAGATTGCCTTGCTGCCTTTCCTGTCTCCACCTGTATGAATTATTTCCTGTCTGAGTTTCCCTTAAGAGCAGAGAGAGTCGTGCTGGACTCATTTGCAATACACTATGCAGAGCCATTGTGTCAATTCAATAAGCACATAGTCACAGCAGGAAATGAAAAATACTTAAAAAGAAATTAGAGTTTATATGGGTAAACAGGAGTCTATACGCAAAATTTAAGCTTTTCATGAGCATTGCATTTCCTTTTCCAGATTTCTGGGTTGTTTGTCCATGAACTGGTTTTATATTTGCAGGTAGTGAAGGATGTATTTGCCCTTAATAGCTGCTAGGAAGCTGGTTTACTATCAGACCAATAACCAGAATTATAAACAATTCAAAAGGTAAATTGTAACAGCTCTTAAGTATGAATGTGATCACACTGGAGTCAATGCTGTATATATATGATAAACAAATGGGTGATCAAAATACAGACACTAATATTGGTTTTACTCTTCAAGCTGAAGTCTGTATCACTTTATTCTCAACAAGCATTTTAGAATACAATGCTGGCTTTCCAACACACTAATGTAGCAAAATAACTTCTTACCTGGAAGAGAGTGGCAACCTCAGATATTTTGGATTTTAAATTGCTGATCCTGAGTGCTCCACTGAGGTCTCTGGGAACCTCTTTTGCAGAGAGGGATACAAGGAGCAGCCCCCAGCACCTCCTGGCTTCCCCTGGCTGGGCTCCGGGGCAGTGGCTGGAGGAAGAGGAGGGAGGGAGCCGGGGGAGTCGAGGGGGCAGAGAGGCCAATCAGGGGACAGGGCTGGGCTAGCCCTGACTGCTGCCCCTACCACCTCAGCGCTCCTTTCCCAGGTATGCAGGGGCATGGCAGCCCCCCAGCACTGAGCGCACTCACTGTTCCTGCACTACTCACTCCCCTTTTACTTTAATGCATTAAAACAAGGTCATGATGGCTAGTGCTCTGTCTGCCCATATATATTTACTGCGCATTTATTAAGGTGAAAATATTTTTTTAATTAATATTTTTTTGTCTGTTTTCAACTAAGAACTTTAAAAATTTCAGAAAGCTAGCTGTATCCTGGGCTGTATCAAAAAAAGTGTAGCTAACAGGCTGAGGTAGTTGATTCTCCTCATCTACTACACTTTCGTGAGACATCACCTGGAGCATTGCATTCAGCTCTGGGGCCCCAGCACGAGGACATGGAGCTATCAGTGAGTCCAGAGGAAGGCCATGAAGATGATCAGAGGTCTGGAGCACCTCTTTTATGAAAAAAGGTTGAGAATAGAGAAGGCTAAATAATCTCAACTTTCTCAGAAGGCTTTGGGAAGACCTTATGGTGGCCTTCCAACATTTAAAGGGGGCAAACAGGAAAGCTGGGGAGGGACACTTTATCAGGGATTTTAGTGACAGAACAAGGAGTAGCAGTTTTAAACTAAAAGGGGGTAGATTTAGATTGGATTAGGAAGAAATTCTTCACTATGAAGGCACTGGAACAGGTTGCTAAGAGAAGCTGTGGATGCCCCATCCCTGGAAATGCTTGAGGCCAGGCTGGATGGGGCTTTGGGCAGCCTGGGCTGATGGGAGGTGTTCCTACCCATGGCAGGTGTGACAGAACTAGATGATATTTAAGCCTTTCTAACCCAATCCATTCTGTGGTTTTGTGAAAAATGGTCACTATGCATCACAGATGTGGTGAAATGCTCAAATAAAAATCCATCTACTGTAGATTGCAGGCATCGTCTTACCCTAAAAATCTTTGCAATGTATCACCAACATTCATATGCTGCAACTCCCAGAGTCCAACATCTGATTTGACTCGCAGGATGACATGGAGAAGCCTAGGCTTGTGTACATGCTGGAGCAGTGATGCAGCAGACAAAAGTGTAGTCCTCATTTTGGTGAGGAAAGCCTTAAACTGGGTCCTGAGCAACAACCAACAGCCAGCTGCTTTCCCAGTTTCTATCTGTGGAAGCAAGACAGTACAGCTACAGCAGTAGAAATATATTACGTAAGAAAGCTGATGTTTTCATAGGAGGAAAAGTCTTTTTTTCTGGTAAGAGAGTGAGAGGAGCTTGAGGCTGCTCTGTGTATTGTGCTCTTGGCCACAGCAGGCTGTGTAGTCAGCAAATCAATATTTGCTTTCACATATCTTGTAATACGCAGGCAGAGCTATTTGGTATCTGACACAATTGTTTTAACACAAACTGATGAAAGATTACTTTCTTATAATGAGATAGGTAATTTTACTTAAAGTGAGTGTCACCATGGACAGTAACATGAGACTGAGCTGGAAGTCACCCCAGGCCTACCCCCTGCTTTGCAGCTGGATGTTGGAGCAGTTGGGGGTTACAGATCTCCCACAGCATATGTGCTATAATTACCCTGTTTAATGTTACTGACTTTAAAGTCAAGCAGTAGACTAAAGATACAGGCTCCTCAGTAGGGAAAAGATTACCTTTTGCTCATTCCTCCCATCTATGAGTCATTAGTGCAGAACAGGTCAAACAGATGGGAGAGCAGAAAGCAATAATTATTTATTTGCTTTTCCTCTAAGATTCCAAATTAGCATTGTCTTTAGAGATGGACAGGATTCTTTGTTGAACTGATAGTTAGAACAGTTCAACATTGTTCTGGCTGAATCATTTCCTCTCCTTTTAGTTGAATATATATAATTTTATCATGCTGCTGATGGATTTTTGCTTGCTTTATGTTGTTGTTGTTGTTTGTTTGTTTCAACAACAACAACAAAAAGATTAAATGGGCTTTTTAATCCCAAAAAGGCTTAGGGATGATCACTGAAGTCAAAATGTCTGTAGGGATCCTCCAAATGACACGGGGAGGGTTTTTCAGTACACACTGTTTGCATTTGATGTGCTGCTTCAGAATCAGTGCAGAATGTCAGGCTCCTTATAAGAGTGAATATTCATTATGCCTGCCAGAGGCAGAAAATGCAGTCAGTACAGCATCAGCAGAGGAGGCAGGGAAGGGAGAAATCAGGTTAATGACTAGCTTTCTCTGCAGTTTGCTTCCTGCTTATTGCCTGATCTCCATTTTACATAAATTCATTTAATTAATGTGTGTTGCTACTTTGACCTTGGGACAGAAGGGTCTGTGATTAATGATGGGCTATTTCTCTATTCCTAGTCTCACAGCAGCTTTAGTTGGCATGTTCTGGTAGCTGGGAAAGGAAAAAAAAAAAAAAAAAAAAAACATTCTAAAAGGTTTCCTTTGAATTTAATAATAATTGATGGCTTGATTGAAAGCTTTTATCTAATGATCTTCTATGTCCATGATCCACCAACATTTTTAAGACAGGGACAAACCAGTGAACAGAAAGCAAGCTGCTGTCTTGGCTGAGGATGTCACACAGTCAAAAATGTCTCTGCAGAGAGACAGAGCTGCACAGAAATGCTTTTCTCTCCTCCCCCTTGAGCAGGGAACATCTGTTCTAACACAAGTTGGCCTTCTTCTGACAATGGTTCTTTAAGAAAGAAGCAGAGGCATAGGAGGTAGAGACGATGTACATGACACTCAGGATATATGGCCAGCTCACATTATGGGAGTGAACACCACCTGTTTCTAATAAACACCAGATTGGAGCTGTGGGGCTATGCAAGGACAGGAAGAAAACACGTGCAAGGACAGGAAGAAAACACTTTGGCATTGTCATTAGTACAACATGCCCTGAGCCATGCTTAACTTGCTTCCAAGCATGGAATTAATTTCATTTTGGATTAGCTACCCAGAACACAGCTGTCTAGTTTATATTGGCTTTTCAGGCTTTATCTGTAGTTAAGGAAGCAAAGGTATGACAACTCCAGCAGAAAGAGGAAAGAAGCAAAGAAATTCAATGCAGCTAAAAATAGGTGTTTAAGGTGAGTTGAATTGCCTTCTGAGTGTGTCTGTCTCTCTTTATAGTGAAAAGTAGATGAGCCAGTTTAGACTGGATGCCTACTGTTTTGGTGGCAAAAGTTAGGAAGTGGATCACATTTAAGGAAAAAAAAAAAAAGAAAAAAAAAAAGGATGCCTACATGTCCTGGTTTCAGTTAGGACAGAGTTAATTTTCCTCCTAGTAGCTGTTAGGCTGCTATGTTTTGGATTAGGATGAGAAGAGTGCTGATAACATGCTGATGTTTTAATTGTGGCAGAGCAGTGCTTACACCAAGCCAAGGACTTTTCAGCTCCTTGCTCTGTCCTGCCAGCGGGCAGGCTGGGGGTGCAGCAAGAGCTGGGAGGGGACAGATCCAGGACAGCTGACCCAAACTGGCCAGAGGGGTATTCCATACCATTTGACGTCATGCTGAACAATATATAGGGGTGGTTAGCCGGGGTTGGGCTGGGCATCAGTCAGGGGGTGGTGAGCATTGTGCATTTACAATTGCATTGTGCATCACTTGTTTCATACACATTATTATTATTAGTACTATTATTATTATTTCCCTGTCTTAATAAACCGTCTTTATCTCAACTCACAGGCTTCACTTTCCCATTTCTCTCCCCCATCCCGGCGGGGGGGGGAGGGTGAGCGAACAGCTGTGTGGTGTTTAGCTGCCGGCTGGGTTAAACCACAACACTACAGTGTCCACAGGCTCACTTTTGGGGACCTCATGCTTTGAAGTAGGTACATGGGCTCCCTGCCCAGGGCACTGGGAGAATTAGGTACCTCTGACAAACCTGCATGCTGAGACCAGGACTGCCTGGAGCACATGAACAAGATGCTCAGTGCTCAGTGGGTTAACATATCTCACCAGCAGCCTGCTTCCTTTCTGGGACCATAAAGCCTATACCATCTGCATGATTCTTTCTATGTGTGTGTAGGAAATCAGGTAGTTTCAGAGCAAATAGGACTTGTTGAACATGTTTTTATTGACTGTGATTGTATGTTTTTCAACCCCTGTGAGAGGTGGAGGGCTACAGTATACGACCTGTAAGTGCCTCTTGAAAAGAAAAAACTAGCTAGACACCGTATTCTAATGGTTCAAGCTTTCAGCTGTGTGATTTTAGGAATTGTGTTTTTCTTTTTCTTTTCTTTTGCATCCAGATCTGTCTGTGCATTTCAGGTGACAGTTAGTGGACAGAAAAAGAAGTATTTTGAAAGATAACCTAAAAATCCTTTCCCCACTACTGAATACATTGACTACGCTGAGACTCATATTCCTCAGTCTCAGAAGTTGTAGGTTCCATTTAAAGTCCACTGAGACACTTTTATTTTGAGAGTACAAAAAAATGGAAGGGGTGAAAAGTTCATTTTCCATTTTAGTGTGCATACACACAAGGAAGGAAGCATCAGGAGCTGCAGGTGCAGCCTAGATTTTGAGTTCAGCTACATGCACTCATTTTAAAAATAAATCATTTGGTTATTCAACATTAAGACTGCTGTATTCCTTGAGAGTAAGGCAAAGAGGAGAAGGGGAAAGTCTCCAAAATAATCCTTTGAGTTACACCAAGAAATTTGCACTTTTATGTAAGCCATGTGGTAAAATAAAACAACCACCTATGCAGTTGATTAAAAGAAATTCAATCTTTTAAATTCAATGGCTGGGGAATTTGTTTTATTTAAATATTCCTCTAAATTTAATAACTTTAAAGCATTTAATAAGATCCAGAAAACATGCAAGAGAAGCACAATTAATCTTGTTAAATGCAAAATAGCATCCAAGTTGAAAGATTTTTGTTGTTAAATTCCTTCTGATAAGAAACAGAAGAGATGCTTAAGGGAGCTTTGGAAATTAGGTGGTACATGACATTTATTCTTGATCTGAAATATCTAAATATACAGCACTCTTAGGATAGCTGAACTGTGACCTTCCAGACTGCCAATCCAGATAAAAGCACATGTTGCCAGGTAAATCGAGCAGAAGTGAAATTTCCTGAGGAGACTGTTCAGGCCCCACTGCTAGGAAATGATGGCTATTAACTCATTACGTTTTCTCTGTCTCATTCTTTTTGTATGTGAGCTCTCCACACAGCTTTAAGGATAATTGGTTTCCTTTGGCTTAGTGAGTATTAAGGAGTATTAATATGCTTACTTTGTATGGCAACAAACATTCAAGGGCTGGGGAGAAAAACACACAGAAATGCAGGCAAGCTCCTTAGTCTTTAGGTGAACAGAATCCTGATTGCAGGGTTGCTATCATGGGTTTGTTGTGTTTGGATGCATTATATCGGATGGATTTGTGATAAATGTTTCTGACTTCATCTGCTGAGTGGATTTGTCTGGGCAGAACCAGATTAAAGGGTCAATATCCTGTTCTGAATTAGATTTCAGTAATGCAAGCGTGTACATGCAGCCTGTTAGCCTGGCAAGGGTTTTCATTCAAGAAAAAAAAAAAGATACCTCACTGTAAGGATATCCTCTATTCTTAAATGGTTCTTGCAGGTTACCATAATTGTATAGTAAAATGGGTAAGATTAAGTAAATATTGCATAATATTAACTCACTGTCATTGCTTCATGTTGTATCTCCAACTGAATATGGTCACATAAAAATAACATTGACACATGTTAAAACAAAAACCGTTTTTTGGCTGTGCAGTGGTGGTAATGAGGTACACTGAGTGCTGTTGTAACCCTAAAACTTCAAAACGGTTTTTAGGCTACTCACTGTTACAGGGCTTCTCCTGGCCACAGCAAAGATGATTCAAGAAATGTTTAAAGTCACCTTTAGTGGTTTGTTTGTTTGTTTGTTCGTGGCTTTGTTTTGTTTTGTTTTCCAGACAGGAACAGAAAAAGAGAATTGGGTCTGGGCCAATGTTGTTTGAAATGAATGCTTCATGGGCTTTTGGGGAAGGAGGAAGGCATTATTTGTCAAATAGGCCTTAATTTATTGCGTGTGATGTGAAAGCTCATGTTTTTTATATTGCTGAAGAGACAAATGAATAATAGTTTGGAAATAGGCCAAGACACACGATGTTCACCTTTGTAATTTATGGTCTCAAAGAAACAACAGCAATCTGAAAGGTACCTGACCAAAATACTCTATTAAGCAGAAATGAAAGCTTGTTCATATTAATGTGTTTAGTAAGTAAGGGCTTGTTAGGACATTTCCATTATCAAAAAGAAACATTACAAAAAAAACCCTGAAGCTGAAAGTTAAGGAAATTTTCAGAAAAGCTACAATTGATAAAATAGAGGAACTTTCACATTAATAGTAACTTCATAGTAACTTCAAAAAAAGATATTTTAGACTAGGGAGATTAGGTTAAGGTCACTAAAATACTTCTGCATTTCCTGGAAAGAACATAAACTCAAAGTCAAATCTTCATCATCAAATGTAGTCTCAGAGAAAGAAGAATTGTAGAAGCTCTTCTAAATCATGATTAAACATCAGATTACAAAAACAATCATATCACCTCTTTTAAAAAGGTTGCCTATGACAAACCTCTTACACAGACAGTCTCAGAGACAGTGCTGATGTATCAAGTATACAAATTCCTTTGGCTCTGTAACATGGACATACTGCATAAGTATGAAAAAAAAATCAGAAGAATCATGCTTTTCAGAGCTGTATTTCTCTGCCAGGCAGGAGAAAAAATTGTCAAGCAGTAAAATGTGTCCTTTAGTTTTTGAATCAGGAAAGCCTTATGTTTACACACAACATACACTTTATTTCAGAACATAGAAAATTCTATGAACACCGTTACAGAAGATGAAGTATCTTGAAAGAATCAGAAATACAGGAGATACTGCTCACTTCATGAAGTGGTTGCTAAAGGAAGTGCAACGTTGTTCATTGCTATTACAGGGATGCAGAACAGTCAGCAGCTGAGGTTTACTGAATAGCATCATCTTGTCTGGAAAAACACTGGAGATCTCCACCTACATTTTCTGCTTTGTTTCCTCTTCCCCCATCTTTCACTAGCGTGAGACCTAGGATTTTTCTGTTTCTTCTTTTCATGTGCAGCCTTCTCTTCATGTGCAGCCTTCTCTTCTAAGATATATTAGTCTTTCTGTGATGGTTTCCCAACCCTTCCTTGCAGCAATGCTGATCCCACTTCCTTCTTTCCCACTGGATATCTTCACCTGTTCATCTGGACAGCTCTGATGCAGAGCATGATATCAAGACTTACTCAGATCCATGGGACTGACATTATTTGTGTGGTATTGCAAGAATTTATGTGTGGCTAGTGCTGTTACAAATGTGACAGGTCAATACTGCACTTTTAGGTTGTAGGTAAGAACAGTTTCATCAGATTGGAGGGCTTTAGGATCAATGCACAAGCATTGAGCTTTCACCTGATCAGCATCCCTGTTACTTAAGTACTTAAAATAATATATTAAAGTGAATATTTTTGTACAACTCAAATTTTGGAGTTATGTAAACTACAAATAATTTTCAGAGTTTAAGAAGAAATAAAACAAGCAGGTTTTAAGACTATCAAAGAGCCTGATTTGTGTTGCATCTCTTTGTGCTATATGCTCAATATATATCTTTGCCAGAGAAACACACATGAAAATGTCTATCTCACTGGGTCAATCATAGCAAAATCATGAAGGCAAAATTAAAAATTTGCTTCATAGTGCAAGCCTAAAGTTGGGGACAGAACTTCACTTTATATTTGCCTGTATGAAATAGTGATATCTTATTTCAAACACTTCAAATTCAAAAGAAACACTGAGAACAGTTGTACTTCAAGGCACAACATGGGATCCAGAGCAATATGTGGGGAGAATCTGTGCATTCTAGCACTGAGCAGCCTGGACATGAACCAGCCAGTAACACCCCGATGAGCAGCCAGGCCACCAAGAGTCAGCATAAATGAGGGTAAAACCATAGCTTTCAAACATGAAGCTGATACTCACTGAGTACTTGTATGTACTGATGTTTTAAGCTTTTCTTGATGTTTCTTGACTTTTTCAGAACCTGAGGCAGGAGAGGTGTCACCCCCCGTGGGAGCTGGTGTGAACAGCAACAGCTGGACCTTTAAGTTTGGACCGGGCAATCCCAAACAAGGTGGTCCTGGTGAGTTGCCAGACAAATTCATTATCCCAGGATCTCCTGCAATCATCTCCATCCGGCAGGAGCCACCAAACAGCCAAATTGACAAAAGTGACTTCATAACCTTTGGCAAGAAGGAAGAGACCAAGAAAAAGAAGAAAAAGAAGAAGGGAAACAAGACTCAGGAGAAAAAAGAAAAGGGCAACAGCACTACTGAGAACAGTGATCAGTGAGGGTTTTATACTGAAAGAACCCGCTTAGCCAGTTTTTGTAATAATGGCAGATTTCTCCTATGTAGCAACTCCCAATTTCTTCCTACTGTTAACAAATTTCCTGTATGTACAGACTTCAGAAAATCAGCAGGAAATTCACAGTGTCTGTCTAAATTTCTTAACAGGTTTTGTCTTAAAAAGCTTTATTAAGTCTGGTGTTAACTCTTTTTCTCCACTCTGGCTTGTTTTCAGAATCTAAAAAGCAGACACAAGTTTCCTTTCTCCTACGCCGAAAAGGAGAATCTTCACAGTACAGCCAGTGAGAGGTTGGAATCTCTGCACTGTGGTTCCTGTGCTCCTGTCTTGATGACACTTACAGGACAGGTTTAAAAGTTTTAATATGGTGCACCCTGTATCTGATTGGAAATCTTTGTGTGCAGATGTCAGCTAGGTGATATGAGACCAGGTTATAAGATGCAAGAAGAGCTGGTAAATATGCAACAAAGGAAACACCTAATGAACATACATGTTCAAAGATGTTCAGGCTGGGGAGGAAATGTCTGAAAGATGACCAGACTTTTCAAACCTTGGGAAGTCACTGTGTGGGAATACTGAGCCCTATACATGATGTATTTTACACACTCCTGAAAATAAAACCTCACATTTACAGCTCTTTAAGATGCCATAAATTTTATGTCTCTACCAAGCAAGCTGTTGGGAAAATCGTCCCTTAAAGCCCTGCATTACCCTGGCAAGGCTAGTCCTGCGAGTATAAGAAGGGCTGGGCTGACATCCCAGGAATGTAACTGTGATGTTCTGTGTCCCTGTTGCCACTCTAATATTATTTTGCACATTATGTCTCTGAAAAGGTCAGAGTTTTTCCATGACACTTATGCAAAAGAGAGGAAAAAATAAATGTTAACTATGCTATTTGTTATTTGAGATATTTATTTATAAAGGAATATAGCTGTAAATGTTAAAGAAATATGATGCCCTTTAACCCAAACAGAAGTCAGTCTAGAGCCATTATAAATTATGATTGCTGCTATTAAAGTGCTTTAGAAAAATTGCCTGAAACATCTGTATTATATCGGCCACTTGCCAATAACAGCTTTATTCTGTCGGGTCACTTGGGGGCTGCCTCTTGCATGTATTAATAAATACAGTAATATTTTTTTTTGCATTAATCTGCACTTTGAATACACCTTTGCAAAGAAACTGTTCTAATATGAAGAAGAAGACTCTTCACACAAATGGATTTATATAACCTGCTAGTTCTGTGCAGTACTTTGGTGTTACCTCCCACACAACCTTTTCTGATTTTAATTTTATTTTTTCTATGAGAGTATGAATTTCTGACCCTACTAACATGCATTATGTAAAATTCAAGTACTGTATGTATGCTGTATGCTCTTATAAGAATCCTGAAATATTTATTCTGTGCTTGTGTATGTGAATGTCAATGCAACTATTATTAGAGTGGACTTTAAGCTTTACTGTTGAATGTAAATTCATTATTTCTTTTTTTTTGTACACTTGTGAAAAAGTGAAGTAGTGTTAATTTTTTAAGCCACTTGATTATCAGTTTTTTTTGGTGTATGGAACACAAGTAAAATATCTTTCTTAAATCAACCCATGCATGCATTTTGGGATTTATTGGTAATCTGTGAAGCTAAAGCACTGTGAATTACAAAACCTAAGGATAGGATGGAATACTGAATGTGATTGAAGATGTTGATCTAAATCTAATACATGTATTTTTAAAAAGAATATAACAGATGAGGGAATTCCAAAGAGTTTTCTACATCATTGTACATTCACAGAATAAAGCTTAAGTGTCATATTAATTGGAACCATGTAAAAACTACATAGCTCTAAAATTTCAAACAGTCCTTTTAATCTAGGATCAAAGAGAATAACTGGATTTCTTGAGACATGTCCTGGATGTTTTAAGTTTCCAAACTGCTAACAGTTCAGAACAGGTCAATTCCTATTCATTAAAAAAATCTGCTGCAAGTCTTAAAACATCACGGATAATAAAGCACTAATAAAATAATTAATACCTCAAAATGTGAACCACTAATGGCCTCATGTGGTCTAACTAGTTTTCTGTTGCTACCACTTTTGTTTTAATGGCAATAAAAGAGATGCTGCTTGAGAAAGGGAATCCTTCAGTTTTAAAGGCTAGCTGAAAGGGAAAAGCTTAAGATCTGTGAGGGAGCTGTTCTTTCATTTGGCCTTGCAAAAGATGTGCAACTGTGCTATGCATGTAAATTTAGACTTAGGGTGGTGTTTTTGTTTTTAGTGTGTGTGAATGTTTTTTTTTTTTCTTCTTTTTTTTTTTCATTTGGTGATTAATCAAACAGTTCCCAAAATGTTTTTAAACTGGAGTTACAGTGGTAAACAGTGGTAAACGCAGAAGGATACTATTGTGCTTAAGTGTAGGTCATAAAGCAGTTGTCCTCAACTCCTCTGGCAAAAATCCACCACAAAGATTTAACTCTTACAGAAATCTATTGCATTTGATTATTTTTAGATTTGAATTTAATATATTTCCTTTGAGTACTTGTATTTTCCTCTATACAGGCCAATCTGATTCATTCATTTTTCATCCTTGGTATTACCAAACTAGTTTCCAACACTTTCTTCTATCAGAAGAAATCAGGAGCTGCAGTATGTCTCTAACTTGCCTGTTCTAACACAAAAGTATATTCATCAATGCTGGCTTCATTGCAGGTGATTGGAATGGGCTGCCCAGGGAAGCGCTTGAGTCACCATCTCTGGTGGTCTTTAAAAGACATTTAGATTTAAAGCTTAGTGATATGATTTAGTGGAGGACTTGTTAGTGTTAGGTCAGAGGTTGGACTAGATGATCTTGGAGGTCTCTTCCAACCTAGATGGTTCTGTGATTACTGCAGGAGGACAGTATGGTAGCATGGCCTGGTAGAGAAAAACATGTCTGAATGCAAGGACTGCAGTATGAAGGTGTGATGGAACAGAGAAAAAAATTGTCAAGGGATAAGAAAGTAGATGTTCTTGCTGGAAAGGTTTAAAAAGAGGCTGGATTGCAAAAGTGGATTGCACAGATGCGCTCTGTGCTATCAGAAGATGGAATCAGGTGCCTCGCCAGATTTTTTTTTAAAGATTTTTCCATGTATGAACTCTCCAGTACAACTGGAATCCTGAGATGTCTTAAGTGACATTTGGATATTTCAAAACTAGCATGCAATTGATACCATTGTCAGCCTTGATTTTGGAAGTCCAGGAAGAGGACAAACACCTTGCATGAAGTGCCTTTGGAGGACTATGGTTACAGGTCATAATGAGGGTAACACATTTGGCTGAGCATCAGGCATTGCTGTTTAAATACCACTCAATAAGAAATGAGGAACAGAGGTGGCCACAACCAACAAGAATCAAGAAACTAAAGTTTCTTTTATCCTTCTACTGTCAAGAAAGTTAGCAAACCAAAATACATTGCAGAATTTGTTAACATGGAAATTATCGTTATGGACTTTTTTTTTGTCACTTGAATAATTGATTCTTCTCAGAATCTATGTATTATCTGTGAGTATATTGTCTTCAGAAGTCTGTTTTTATGCATACCTGATTGGTGGCTAAAACCACTGGGCTTTTATAATGATTAAGGCTGACATATGTTGCATATTAATTACATGCTGTTGTTGAGAAGAAACCTCATTTTACATTAGGCGTCTAAGACATAGTCTTGTGCAGTTTCTTTCTGCTCAGAATTTGGGTCATAGAACATCAGAGGATGAGGCTCCAATTAAAGTTTTCCAATGATTTTACATAAGGGAAAGAGCATAGAACCCAAAGTATATTTTCCAAATTTCAGATGTAAAAATCTACTATGGAATTAATTGAAGTCATCTGTGATATCCTTTAGGGTCATCATTAGTTTCCCCCTCCAGTCACTTGATGTGTTTCAAGAAACACTACTACTTTTATAAAAAGACCTTGTATTTTTAACTGACTTTTTCCCAGGAGAAGTTTGAGTAAGATACCTGCGTGAAAATCTCAAAATTCCAATAAATAACATTTATTCCAGGCAAACTCATATTATTATCTCCCGTATCTATATACAACATATTTAGGTACTAAATGACTCCAAGATTCTTCCAGCTTCATTCCACCAAACACTTCAGTTAGAGCTTTCTGTCTTTCTGAAATCACCCATTCTCAAACTGCAATTGCATTTTTAAAACGTAAAGTCAATCACTGCCTTTTACATAATTGGCCTTGCTTATCTTAATCCACTTTCATGCCAAGCTTGTGTCAATGTCTGGGTAAAATAAACCATATGCAATCTTTCTTCCCTCATCCCATTCTCCCCTAGCAGCAGTTTTGTGGCTCTGTAAGACAGGCCCTCCCTCATGAAGGCACTCAGCTATTACCCTCATTTGAGTCCTAAAGAAGGAACTAGTTCCTCAGCTTTGCTGTTAATTTGTTATTTGAGAACTACTGCCTGTTCATTGACACAGATACTTTTTTTCTAAGATATGACCAAGAGTCCCACGCTCTCTTAAAGTCCCTGTAAATATGCAGAAGTATCACTTTGATCAGAAGTTTGTCTTTGGTGAATAAGCGTACACTGAAGTCCTTTGTTTTCTTCCTTCAAATGTCTTTGAAGGAGAAATGAGTGAACAACATTTTGGTGTCATCACATAGAACTTTATCTGTACAAAGCAGTTATGTGCCCTAGAAAGGACAGGCTGAGGACTCCAAGAAATGCAATAATAAATTGTGTATATGAAGGGCTTGATAGGGTGGCTAGAATGTATTAGGGCCTGTATGATGCTTGAATATGCCTTAGTGGCTGACTTCACACATTACTCAAACAGCTGGACATGCTGAGAGTCTAAGAGTACAAAGAATAGCTGTAACAAAACACATGCTGTGACAACAACTTTGTGCTGCTTAAACTAACATACTAGGAAATCCATATCACCAGCATAAAAATATTTTTGCATTAGCTTTTGATATGAGGTCACTGTATTCTCTACTCCTGAGATCTTTCTCCCCTCTATGGCCTCTATCCCTCACTAGAGGGTCCAACAACTGCACTTGCATATATATATATGTACAAACATTTTTGTATGTATGTATTTTATATATAAAAATCTGAGAACTGCCTATGTTGCTACGAAGGATGCTGCAACATCTACTGTCAGTGATAATGCCACTTAGGTAAAATATATTGTTCAAATCTGTCTGATTTTTCACAATGATGCTATTATGGTGACATTACATGCCTACTTCTGTCTTGTTCAGATGCTTTTGGCTGGCTTACAGAACTAATGAAAGGAGTCCTCCAGCATGAAGTACCACATAATTGCTTCTGCCACACTGAAAAGAGTCTACCTTACCCTGTACTGTGAATTCCCTTTCATATCCCAAGAATATTTGATGCAATAATACTCTGGCACTGATGTTTTAACATCAAAAGATGATGCAGATGTAGGAAAGTAAACATCTCTCATAACCCATACAGCATGACAACTATTAATAATGCTTGCCTGCTAGTAGTGCCCAGAGCTATATAACTTGTCTGAATAAAGATAGCAAGTAACTCATCAACATTTAAGAACTGATGTCTGGAGTGTATTGTAAAACAACCGTGGTAGGCTTGAAAACTGTATTTCAAGACCAGGACCCTGACAAAGTGTTGGAAGCATTAAACTGGTCTTCATACCAGGTACAACAGCCATAAACTTGCTGTCACTCCCACCATTAAATGCACTTGTCCCTCAATATGAACTGCATGGTGGTGGTGGGATGAATGGGACGTGATGAAAAGACATGGCCATGTAGGGAAAGGTTACCCTACAGTGACAGCATCGTGATAAGGCACATAAATGAGGTGTTGGGCACACCTACTGGACTTTGTGTTATCTGTGAAAGCCCTTGTTACCAGTGTGCCATTCCCTCCAGAATGAAATCTGAATCTCCTACTGAATGTAAGACCTTGAAGGGCTGCCCTGTGGGTTCATCAGTGAGTATTGCACAAGTAGTAGAGCACTTAGATGGGATAATGTTAGAACTGGCCCTGGCAGCCCTATTCCATCTCCTCTGGTGATATTTATGGAAGCTTCAAGTGTTTTGGCAGCATTTGAGCAGCACCAAGAAAGTTCTTGTCCATTTATTACAGGAAGCCTGACAAAACATATTTGTTATTAGAACACATTTATCACAGCCACTCTAGACTTTTAAACCTGCAATAGTTTTACAGTTAGGTAAATACTTCTTTTTCTCAAATTCCACTCAGTGAGGTGAGAAATGTGTGTGTTCATGGCCAAAGGAGAATGAAAGTTCACATAGATATAATGCTGTATCTTAATTAAGCCCCTGGTGCATCAGAACCCTACTTTGGGAAGATGCGTATTACTCCTTACCTTGAAGAACTTCCTTCCTCCAGTGTTTAAAGAATCCTATTAAAGTCTCTCTATCTGTGAAATGCTGTGCTGAGCAGCTCTGAATTGAATCAATTCTGTGCAATAGGGCTGATGGGTTTCAGACACCACATGCCATGGTGGCAAATCTGACCGGGAAGTAGTGAAATGCAGCACAACTGCTGCACTCCCAGGTTTATATACACTATCAAAGCCATTTCTGTCTGGTATTTACCTTCCTCTTTATCACCTGTGATGGTGATAAACAGTGAAGATACAAGACCTCATTCTTTTTAGGCTGGGACAGCAGGCCCTGAATCGACAAACTATGCCAACCTGGCCCTTTCGAGGCTCTGTGAAGTCCAACTGTGGGCAGCTTCAGCTGGCACCATGGCCCTGTGATGACAGGATGAAGAGGCTCACCTTTGCTAAGCTCAAGCCCCTACCTCGGTGTGGAAATTAGCTGGGGTGCATCTAATTACTGCATATTCAGAGGAGAAGCTTAAAAACATAAAATTCTGCTTGTCTTAGATACCTAAAAGGGGATTAGGAAATATTTAGGCAATGACATTTGAGAAAGTGATCCAGAAAGCTGTAGACAGAAAAATGAATGGAGAGGAGCTGCCTAAACCAAATGTAATGTAAATTCTGTTAGACCCTCTACTTGTAGATTCGGAAACTTCTTGATATGACTGAATTTAAGCATCGCAAAAACTACCTTGATCTTTACACAATGACATCTAACAAACTTTTGTTAATCTACTTCAGTGCAGTTGCAATATAAATAGAATCCTGAAGATACGCTGCATCTTACCCTGAAGGGTGACTGCACTGAGCACTGGCAGAAACAAGTACCTACCTCTCTTCTTAGGGAGGACATGGCACAAAATTGTGAAACCAGTTTGATTTTATCCTCAGTCTCCCTTCACAGACACAAGGGGAGGTTTCAGATGGTTACATAGGGTCAGATTCTGGACAGCAATACAAGCAAGGAGGCCAGCAAGTCTAAAGCATTTGTTAGCAAGAAGGTGTGGGGATGTTGTGTAGGTGAATTCTTCCACAACGTTAGACGATGAGAGACTCAAAGTGTGACAGGTCAACACAGGGCACTAAATGCATTTCCTTGCAGTCAGGGAGGGCCTGCTCTGCCTATAGATCTTTCTAATGGCCCCCTGGGTCAAACAAGCTTTCACAAATGGACAGCCCATACTATCTGCAAAGCTGTCAAATGTCAACACTGTCTGATGGCAGGAACTGCTGACCTGTGAGTTATATTATATTGCTCCAGTTGTTTATAGCTAAATTCCTGTCAAGTATCTTTACTTAGTTCCTTACGTGCACTGCTGGGCTTCCCCTATGAATTTGCAAAGCCAAATTACGTAAGTTCTGGCATTCATTACTGTGCATACAGCTAATGCAAAGAAAACTGGAAGCAACATGGTATTGCAGTTCCTATAACAAAAAAAGCCTTCATAATCCAATCAATGTTCATGGTGCAGTTAGTTTTGCATTGATTAACTTTAAAAGTGAAACCCCTACAGCAAGTGAGTTCATAGTGAAGCACTCGGTGCTGCAGTGTTTACCAGAATTGTGCAACTGTATAAAATCTTAGAATCATAGAACGGCTCAAGTTGGAAGTGACCTTGAATATCATATAGGTCCAACCCCTCTGCCATGGGCCGGGATGTCACACACTAGATGAGGTTGCCCAGGGCCTCATCCAACCTCAGCTTGAACACCTCCAGGGATGGGGCATCCACATTCTCTCTGGGCAACCTCTTCCAGTGCCTCACCACCCTCTGAGTGAAGAATTTCCTTCTAACCTCTACTCTAAGTCTCCCCTCTTTTAGTTTAAAACCATTCCCCCTTGTTCTGTCATTATCTGACTGAGCAAAAAGTTGCTCTCCATCTTTTTTATAAGCCCCGTTTAAGTACTGAAAAGCCGCAATGAGGTCACCCTGGAGCCTTCTCTTCTTTAAGCTAAACAGCCCCAGCTCTCTCAGCTTTTCTTCATAGGAAAGGTTCTCTAGCCCTCTGACCATCAAAATAATAAATAGGTCACAGACAAACAGTAAGTGTAAGCACTTACAGCCCAATTTTATGCAGTGCTACAAACACTTGTAGGCCTGCTGCACAGCCTGGAGGTTAGGCTCTGAAAAAGTGCTGTATTGTGCTAAGTCTTGTCCCTCTCCAACGCAAAGATATATACTAAAATTTCCTGTACACAGAGGTTCTTTCCCATGCTCCCTGACCTCACTCTACAAGGTCATATATATGTTCCACCAAACATGTCTATATTGTTGACTGTAGATGCCTGTGGGCTTTGGGTTGGTGGTACCTGCTCTGTGTAAAGACATAGGGCTGGCTGCAAGAATACATCCATGCTGCTAATCAATGGTGGGATTATGGTGGAGAACAGCCCAGATGCCCTCATACTCACTCACCCACAGGGCAAATTGTGATTTTCTGGTGCCTGCCCTGAGAGCTTACACACCTTCTGCTCCCCTTCCCCCCCCCTTCCAAATAGTCTCCATTCTTGTGTAGGCTTCCAGGTGCATTGGTAGGAGATGCATGAGTCCTATCTTCTCTCTAAAACTCATAGGAAGTGTAACTTCTTCCTGCATTTTCTATACACCAACAAAACAAAACAAAGGATTGGTGGTGAAAACCATACAATTCAGCCCTCATAGCCTCCTCCAACTTGTTGGAAAATGCAGAATTGGGGAAGTCCAGCAAGACTGTATTTGTGCCCATGTCTGGGCACACCTTCAAACTGAAGAGACTGTCCAAAATCTTCCTGCCTGGGTCTATCATGTCTGTTTCTCTTGTTCTCCTTCCCAACCACCTAATTCAAGCCCTGTTTGAGAAAACTGTTCCGAAACACTGTGAACCTTCTTTTCTGACAACTGATGGCTCACAGGTTTTTAGCCTTCCATAAAGGTTAGTGGACCAAGGAGCGACACAGAGTTAGAAAGCAAATACAGTCAACCTCCCTCAACCAACTGTCCCAGTCCTTCTCTGGTGTGCATGGCCAGCACTTATACATCCAGAGACAATCCTAGCTGACACATGGAGCACTAACTTCTAGTGGTACTAGTTCATTTACTGACCCAAAGCTCTTTTCAGTACATGGCAGTTACATATATGACAACTGTAGTCAGACACGACTTAAACTCATGATGACGTAAAATCACATCTTTGGATATAGCAAAAGAAATACATTTCAGTTGCTCTCCACCTACCAAACCAGTTCAGATTAGTCTGTGTAACTGAACTCAGTGCCTTATTTTCTACTACATTTTCAACTTTTTCTTAAATAATATATTTTCTTCTACGTCATTGTTTTAACAGCATTTGGTGAAGAAAAAAATCCTTTAGATACTCCCAGAGAAATATCCTTCATGGTTCCTCTTTACACTTACTTGCTTTATTTTCTCTGTTGTAGGGGATTTAATAGAGAGTTTACATCTTTATTATATACGGTCAGTGTTATGTAAGACTAAGGCATAAATATTGTCCATATTTTAGCACTGTTCTCTTTATAAATCAAGTTGATTCATTAAAATTGTATTTCATTTATTTGACAAGGCCTATTTTTCATAAAACCATAGCTATATTCTTTCTTATTTGCATACAATACTTTCCCCAACTTTTTCAGGCCCTTTGCCCCATATTCTAGCTCATGACACTTGGCTCTCAAATGAAAATATCTGTCTCACCTGCCATCAACTCCAGGTTGATTTACACATGCAAAAATATAAATACATGTTAACTCATGCTCACTTATTGCAATGTGTATGTTCGACTGTAATCTTATCACAGCAGGAATTTATTTTGTAATTAACATAGTAGAACAACCATTTCAGGTGAAGCTTCTAGGCCAAAATTTTAATAAAATACCAGCAGTTAGTGAAAATCCATAGACAATAAAAACCTGCCTAGAAATGTTCTCATTGTTAGTTTTTGACAGATGCTTATCTAACAATATTTGATCCCCTTCAAGGCTCTCTAGAATGAAGCTCTCACAGCCTCTCACGGCTTCTTATCTTACAGTCAGTTACCTTTATATTGACAGTAGGGTGTAGAAGTTCTGTTTCTACTGAAATGTTTCAGTCAGGTCACTAGAAGGGTGATACTCAATATTATGCCTCTGTCTAATGCAGTTTGGTGTATATAGGGAAACGGCACAATATTCAAGGCCACATATGGGTTGCTGCAAATGGGATCCTAAATCCTTTCAAGTATCTCAAGTCCCTGGTGCAAAAGATTAGAAAATTTGCAGTGGCTTCATTTTCAATTACTTATATAATCAGTACAGTGCTTCTGAACTGTTTGCTTTAATATTACAGAATCACAGAATCACAGAATTTCTAGGTTGGAAGAGACCTCAAGATCATCGAGTCCAACCTCTAACCTAACCCTAACAGTCCCCACTAAACCATATCCCTAAGCTCTACATCTAAATGTCTTTTAAAGACTTCCAGGGATGGTGACTCCACCACCTCCCTGGGCAGCCTGTTCCAGTGCCTAACAACCCTTTCAGTAAAGAAGTTCTTCCTAACGTCTAACCTAAAAATCCCCTGGCGCAACTTAAGCCCATTCCCCCTCGTCCTGTCACCAGGCACGTGGGAGAACAGACCAACTCCCACCTCGCTACAGCCTCCTTTGAGGTACCTGTAGAGAGCTATAAGGTCGCCCCTGAGCCTCCTCTTCTCCAGGCTGAACAAGCCCAGTTCCTTCAGCCGCTCCTCGTAGGACTTGTTCTCCAGGCCCCTCACCAGCTTCGTCGCCCTTCTCTGGATCCGCTCAAGCACCTCGATGTCCTTCTTGTAGCGAGGGGCCCAAAACTGAACACAATACTCGAGGTGCGGCCTCACCAGAGCCGAGTACAGGGGGACGATCACTTCCCTAGCCCTGCTGGTCACACTGTTTCTGATACAAGCCAGGATGCCGTTGGCCTTCTGGGCCACCTGGGCACACTGCTGGCTCATATTCAGCCGACTGTCCACCATCACTCCCAGGTCCTTCTCTGCCTGGCAGCTCTCCAACCACTCATCTCCCAGCCTGTAGCTCTGCTTGGGGTTATTGCACCCCAGGTGGAGGACCCGGCACTTGGCCTTGTTGAACTTCATGTAGTTGACCTTAGATTATATACATGACATATATTTTTCCTCCCCCAAGAGCTCTGATCATCCTGTTCACAGAAAATAGCCTCATAGAAAATGTCAAAAATAATTAGAGAAGAACTGGAGCTTTTGACACATGCAAAGAAGTGGGAGGAAGTTGCACATAAGACATCAGCAAACTTTTCTATAAATGGGAATAGAAATGAAACAGTTAAAGGTACTGATTTTTGAGCTATGATTATTCCATTTTTCCATTTTCCATTCTTTGAGATGTGACAATTCACATTTCTTTGACTGGCTGGTGGCTTAGGACAGCCCCTGCACAATATAGACATGCTGTCAAGATTGTCTTCTGCATGATAAAGACAAGAAGAATAACAAAAATAAAATAGGAGTGGCACAAGGTGTTTCATCAGCCTCTATTTTTTAACAAAAAATTCAACAGGCCATGATAGAAGCTGTGAGCAAGTTTGCCTTTGGTGGTATGTTTTGAAAACAGTGCATTGCATACACTGCTTTTCTGTCAGTACAAGACATTTTCTGCCACAGCCACATATATGGGAATCTTCCTGAAATATGTCCAGAAAGGTCGCTGTGATTGTATCGCTGTGTTTTTTTCTACTTAGGGAAGATCATCATGACTCATTGTGAAAGTAGCTAAGAAAAGACCCTATGGCATAGACTCGAAACATTAACAGGCACTATATCTTTTTGACCCAAGCAATGTTAATAACAAAGTGTCTGCTCTTTGTACACTATCACTGTGGGCAGTGCTCACTCTAGGTCTTACATAGAAATGAATGCAAGTGCAATTGCACAGGTATGCTGTTGCTAGAGAAATGCCCCATAACTGGCAATTGTAGGTAGCCTCCTGCTTAAGAAGTTAAAGACTTTTGGAAAATACCCAGTAGTTCCCCTGAATATACACTACCAGTGTACATTGTGTGGGAGAGCCCATCCTGAACAACAACAACAACAACAAAACAGTTTTAAACACATTTAATGATTTTGTTTTGTTGTTATTGTTCAGAGCAGCTGATCTGGAAATTGAATACCATTGGTAGCAAATATTGGGCTTATTGTTTAGATCTAGGTCATAAATCTTATTTCTTACTAACACAGTTTCTGTATTTTGAGACTTCAGAATTTGATCCTTTCTTGTTTTATCTATTTCACTTCTCACTCTTGCCATTTTTAAGAAGATAATACATTACTTTTTGAATGAATTTGTCATTTGAAGGACAGATTAGCTTCTTCTATTGCGCAGGTTAATATATTTCTGGCTAGGAAAGAATGCCTATTTCAGACATGTCAAACCTCAAGAACAAAGAAGTGGAAAAAAATGCTTTTTTAAAAATGTGAGAGAGTAATTTGGCCACAAAAAACAAACAAACAAACAAACACCTACTTAATAGAAGTTTGAAAGTTACAAATCTTAAGAACCTAATAGCTCTACAAAATATTTAGTTGTAATTCTGCTCATTGGAAGTTGAAGTTCAAACACTGACATCCTCCAAAATAGACAAGGATAGCTTGCTGACAGTACTTTCACTTCTGTAATTGGAATTTCCCGATATTTGCAATTCTGAAGCCTTTCCTTTACATCACTGTAGCCTTGTTTTCAAGCCCTGCAACCTCCACCCCCAGCCTCCAGGCTCTGGGGCAGTGCTTTCAACTCTGCACCAAAAGTGACCTGACAGGTCTGTTTTGAATTTGGGGTGGGACACTGATATATTAATTGGCTTTCCTTTTCCTCCTCTCACTTTATAGCTTTAATCTAAAACTACTTGGGATCACATTGCTCAGTACATAACAATAAGAGTCAAAGGTCATCTAAACGTCTAGTAGACTTTAAACAATGATGGGCAGCACAAAGCCTAAAGGGCAATCAGAGCTGCAACATCACCACCTGAAGAAAGCCTGCTCCAAACAACACTATTAGACTAATGAGTGACAATGGAAGCATACATTTATAGGTGGAAAAGTCGTTCAAGAGAAGTAGGATGTTTGTTTAGTTTTGGGGAATACTCAATTTTTTCTGTTCTACTTGAATTTTTTGTTTTTAAATTCACTTTTGTCCAGTAATGTATATTTTCTTTAGGGTTTGTGAGCTGTCAGATGTAAATCCTTGGGAGTAAATCTGTATGCATGTAAGTCTATATTGTCATTTGCTGTGCTATAAGGATAAACTCCTAATTGAATATTAACTGTTGGGGTTGTTATAGTGTTAAATATTAGGAAGATGCTTAAATATTTTCCTTCTTTCCCTCCCTGTTTCTGGTAAACAAACACATCACACAGATTTGTTTGTTCCTCTTACAAAAGACAAGTGTTCACAAGTGTTTAGGCTCTGAAATTGCTATCTATAAGTGGTTAGTTTTATTATTTTTACTTTTGAAAAAAAAAAAAAGAGGGGGAAGGAATAAATAGTTATCACACCATATTCAACTCTCTAGGTATCGTTCTAGACTGGTGATGTCAGAGAAGCGTGTGACTTCAGGAAGGGTTCAGACCAAATCAGCCTCTAGTGTATCAGGCACTCACAGGGCTTACTTTGTTCTCTTTGTCCTAAAGATTCAGTGCTTTTCATGCTGTGAGGAAATGAGCGAGTTGAAGGTGCATCTCTGCCTTCACTCTTGCTTTTTGGGTGAAGGGCAGCTACAGATTGCAACACAGGAGATGTTTGCATCTGCATATTATCTTAAAAGAAGAATAATTTTCACTAAAACTTAAGGAACATCAGTTTTGAATATATATTTTTTTAATTTTGTTTATTCTCATTAAGTCTAGTAGAAATACTGCAGAAAACACACAAATCAAAAAGTATGTAGGCTGGGAAAATAACACCAAAGGCAACTACCTGAAAGGAAGCTGGGGGGGGGGGGGGGGGGGTTGCAGCCTCTTCTTGAAGATATCTAGGACAACAGGGAGTGACCTCAAGATGTGCCAGGGGAAGTTCAGGTTGGAAATTAGGAGAAATATCTTCTCAGAAAGAGTAGTCAGGCATTAGAATGGGTTACCCAGGTAGATGATGGAATAACCATCCCTGGGGGTGTTTAAGGACAGGCTGGATGTGGTACTTAAGAACATAGTTTAGTTGGTGATATTGGTGCTAGGGGAAGGCTGAACCAGATGATCTTGGAGGTCTTTTCCAGTGTTGGTGATTCTCTGTTCCTATAAACAGCTGAGCAAAAGTGCTTTTATTGGTGCCAATTAAAGTGTTTCAACTTGGAAACATCCAGTTTGATTCAGCCTATAGAAGATAGTGCTGTGAGCTCGGTTCCTTGCCTGAAGGACATAGTAGGCTATGAAATGAAAAAGAAAATGGTAGAAACTTAAGTTATAAGGATTTAAAAGCATTCAAATTATCTGTGGTGCTCACACAAAGCTGTGAGGAATGGCTGGTACCCCAAAGGGCTGTGCTGCCATTCAGAGGGACCTTGACAGGCTGGAGGGATGAGCCAATAAAAAGGGACACATTTATTTCAGTACTTTCAGAGGCATCTATTTTAAACATGAATGAATGTGTGAGCTTCAGCACTTACAAAGGGTAGCATAGTAATGGACACCTAAGAAGTGGTCTTAAAAGACAACTTCTTTCTTTTTCATATCACCTATGTTTAGCCTACAGATAGCCTTCTATGATGAGATGACTAGCTGGGTAGATGAGGAGACAGCAGTGGGTGTGGTCTACCTTGACTTCAGCAAGGCTTTTGACTATGTGGTGATGGTTATTAGTAAGTACCAGAAAAACAAACAACAAAACCAGCAGTGTGTGGTGTTAACATCAGACAAGCCACACAACATCAGACAGGTTATAGAATTCTACAAATTCTATGACAAGGCATGTGGAGTTAGAGTTTAAATCTGCCCTTATGTGTTTTCTAAAAACTCCCATCACAGTGGTCTCTAGTTCTCTGATTAGTACAGGAGTATTCAGCTGCAACATAGTAAGGAGTCTAGAAGTGAAATAATCAAGTATTTAATTTAATATACCTAGTGTTTATGTATTTCATGTTACAAGACAACTGAGGAATGCATGGGCAAGACTTAGAAAATACAGTGGAAATTCTCACTTAATCTGAGAAGCCTGCAATATAGATATCTGCATCTAGTCTAAGTTTTGAGCCTCCTTTCATATTCAGTGTAGTGAAATAAACTCTTCTGGAGGTCTAGTCGTTTGTACTATTTTTGAGTGTGATTAAAGTGACCCTTGAAAGCCCTATTTTTGTCTCTTTTTAAAGAGAGCCCAGACAACTAGCTCAAAGGTGACAGTATGCACTGTGAACATTCTCAGTTTGACAGGGCAATCTTGCCCTTTAGCTATTAGATATATTTGGTCCTGAAAGCTCACTTCACCAGAAGTTCCTCTTCTGTCTTCTCCAGGGAAGTTCATAGAATCTTGTTTTAAAAAACATAGAAATCTCTCTAAGATTACTCCTATTTGCTATTCTTTATTCTTAAAGAAGAGTTTATTATTCTCCAGGCAACCCAGTTTCTGGGGACAAGTTGATTAGTTATGCATAAGTCCACAATAAATGTGTTGTGGGAAAGTGTTTTTTTTCTTTCTTTTTTTTTTTAGGGGAGGTGGGTTGTTGTTGTTGTTGTTGTTTTTTCCTACTAAAAGTGGTGTTTCCCGTTTCCCTCCTCTTTAAACCTTTTTTTTTTTTTTTTTTTTTTTCCATTTGGATCCCATCTGAGTTCAATATGATTTTATGTGGTGCAAGCTTCTATGAAAATTGATAAAATTGATAAAAGGTAATCATTCTGGAGTGCAAGGTATGATGGCAATGCAATTTATACTGGCTAAAGTGAGAGAATTATTAACAGAATTAAATTCAGTCTCTGCTATGGGTCATGAGCTTATAGTATAGGACAAATAAGCACAGAAAAGTGCTCAAGAAGTCGTTGCAGTAATCTGCACCCTAAGGGGAGGAAGGAAAGTACAACACTTTCAGAGAGTGATGAGAAAAACAGAAATCAGGCAATATGACTCCAAGACCTTTTGGCTACTGTGAGTCCACCACAGCCTCAAACATTTCCAAGCTGCTGTGACCAATGCTGTAGTCCCCAGGGGATGATTTGTGAAATGGTGGGGAAAAGAATCACCGCAGCAGGCCATGGATTAACAAAATGCATTAAAGTGAAAATATCTGCCACTGGTTTCTAGCCTGCTGAAAGAAGACAATACATATGTAGGAATGTACCCATCATGCTTTCTGCTCTTTGGAGTCTTGCTCAGAACATGTGCTTGCATTTGCACTAAAATAGCTTCCAGACAAGGGGACAAATTAATTTAAAGTGACAAATGCTGGAATTTGAGGACTAGGAAAGACTCTAGGGAAGTATTCTTCTACAGATCACAGACAGGTTAAAGGCAAGGTGTAAATACAAGTGGTTTACACTATCTCTGTACTGCTGACTCAATATAAAAAGGGATGCTTCATTTATATATGTTCTACCTTCCTGACTTGCTATATGCAATATGCCTTCTTTGGTTTAAAATTTAAATTATGTTAAACACCACAAAAAGATACAGCTGAAAAAAGAGTACTGATACTACCAGAACAATTTTGCCCCCCGTCTCTTTCCTCTGCTGTTACCAGGCCAGTAGTGCACCTTTGGAGGCTCTAAACAATTCGATCTCCTGAAGGCTAGCACAGCACCCTGCTCTTCCCTAAACTATTGAGGTGGATTCTTTGTGGCCTGTGCAGACTTCAGTGTGTACTTTCAATCCTATCACACAGTTATGGAATTCAGTCCTATTATCATGGAAAAGAGTAAGAGGGCACACATCCCAAACTACCTAATTTCTACTCTTGAGGTACTGCTGCTATTAATCGGAATGAATAATCTCAAATGATAGGTAAAAGTTGAAAACTTGTGGAATCAAACAGAGAGGTAGTTCCCTGATGTAATAAAGGGACTGGCTAGTCCAGAACTGACAAGGAGTCATTTAATATCTAGACCCAGGACAATGCACAGACACTCCCCAAAGTTTTTTATAAACAGATTATATTTATTGGCAGTCTTTGAGATATCATGTTTTTATTTTTGTTTTTTTTTGTCATGGTATAGAAAAAAACACTTTGCTTTATGTTGCTTCTACCAGGTCTTTGGGTGCACCTTATGGGATAGATTAATCTTCTTAGAAGCTTAAAGTAATGCAGTTCCATATACAAGCTTCTGAGATCACCAGTCATTAATTACTAGAAAAGCAGAGTTGGCTTGTGTTTGGACCAGCCTGTTCTTCTCAGCTGACTCATCATGTATCTTCTCTTCAGATTGCTTTATTTAATAATTCTTCAGGTCTTTATTTTTTCCCCTCTCTCTTTTTTTTTTTTTTTTTTTTTTTTTTTTTTTTTTCTTCCAGAATTGTATTACAATAAGTAGTTGTCTAATTACCTCTGGACAATCTTTTTTCACATCTCTATAGTATTGTAATAACATTTGACAGCCATTATTTCTTGCCCACTGTCACCCAACTTTTGTCTTCTGATTGCAATATTCTGTGTTAGTTGAATGTACAGCTCCCTCACCTTGCTGTGTGTATCACTGGTTACTTGTTAAAATAAGTCATCTGAAGTGACTTATTTTAACATGACTGGTGTTTTCAAATGAGTTGTTGAAGCAGCTATTAGTCCCTATAGTTGTTAATTCAAAATCTGCTTTTTATGGGCAGCCATACAATAGAAGTCCCACAAATGGGCAAGTACAAAATTATGAATATTAAATATGTCAGTCATTTTCACGGATCAATGGAAGCAGATTATTCATCTGTTTATTTAAATTAAGTTTACTCAAAGCACTTTCCAGGATAACTAGACACTTACAAAAACAAAAATATAGCAAATTAAATATCTTTAAAAATCTACAAAATCCCCTATTCTGCTGCAAAATCAAAATCTCATAAACTCATTCTTATAAAACCCACTAGGCACATTACACATCAAGAAACTTATGTTGCCTCTTGTCATAGTTAACAGTTTCCACCAATTTGAAAAGATGGTTGTGTCACAGCAGCTCAGTAAGAATTCACCCAATGTCACATGGCAATAATGAAGACTTCCATGGTTAATAAGACATAACTGTAACAATGCATAAACAACTGAGTTTTATAGGTAAAAAATCATTAGCTTGAAATTCACAAGTGTGAAAATGTGTGACTTCAAAATATATGTATATGTTCTCTGTGAGTATTATTTTCCACAAGAATTTAGGAAATTGGAGAAGTCCAGCATCAAAGATACTGTAGCAACTTGCTTATAAAGCCATTGACTGCTCTAGCATTGACTGCCCTGAAATAATTTAAATACTCTTCTCTGTTTTTGTTTGTTTGTTTTGTGATGAAGCATTGTCATTGAATACTGTTGTTAATGATCCATGTCAACATGTGTGTTAATAGCCTATTATAATAAAGATGACTGGAATACACTCAATGATATAATTTAACAAACAATAGCAAGATTCTCCTAAGAATTCCTGCCAAAGGCCTGTGATCAAAGCCTGGCAGTGTGAGGCCAGATGCATGCTCTAGTCCAGTAATTTTACCACTGCATGTAGAGTATGTGCAGTGGTAAAATTACATCAAAGATGCAAGAGATGATCAAAATTTCTTCTACCTCACTTGAAATATGAAATGTAGGTATCTTATTTCCCTGACATATCAGCCAACATTGTTCTCAAATCTTTGTATTGAAGGAATCCTACCACCTCCCTAGATAGCCTGATTCAGACCTTAACTGCCCAAAGTAGCAAGTTTTTTCTAGTGTGTAAATTAAATCCTCTTTGATGCAAATTAAGCTGATTACTTCGTGCCCTCCTCCACAGGATATGTAGAACAACTGATCACTGTCTTCACTGTAACAACCATTGATAAACTGGAAGATTTTTCTGCCCATCTCTCAACCTCCTTATTTATCATTTACATCATTCCAGTTGTTAAATTGCTTCTTTAAATATTGTGGCTTTTTGAAGAATCTTATTTTTCTTGCTGTCAGGTTATTCTCCATTATTCCCAGGCTTCTTTACATGCTGTACTGAATCGCGAAAAACTGACTCCACAATCAGTAAGATTGTAAAGTAGGTATGTTTATTCAGCGCTGGGCAACACGGGGGGTAGTCCCACCAAAGTCGTGCGCAACAATTCGCTCGCTTGCATTCTCTTTTATCCCCTAAAATATTACATATGCATTAAGTTTCGCAACACACCTATGCATATTCATTTCCTAGCTCCACCTAGCCCCGCTTCGTATGCTAATTATCTTATCAGTCCTTCTGCGCTTGCGTAGTACTCTCTGGTGGTCGTCCGGGTGGTCGTCGGGTGGTCGTCAGGATGAAGTAAGACGTCTTCCTCAGAGTTGAACTTTTAACCTCATCTCCTTGCGCATGCTCCCTGAGCACTTGGTCACAATCTGGGCCATAAAGTTGGTTTGGTCCAGTTCTCGGGATCCAAGAGGCTCCTGTTATCTCGACGCCTTGCTTGTTTACCTTATCCTTTATAAACAGTCTTCCTTATCTCTGAGCCTTTGCTCATCATCCGAACAATAGGGTTAGATTTATCTGGTTCTTGGAGCCCCAGGGGCTCGTCTGGTCCTTGGGGCCCCAGGGGCTCATCTGGAGGCCTAAGCGCAGCATAGGCCCAGTACATCACAAATGTAGCACATATTAAGCAATGAGTGTTGTCTATATATTTATTCATAATCAGTCACTCTCTAATTTCTAATCCCATGTTTCAGTACTAAAAGCAGGAAGCTCTTACTAGTAACAAGTAGAGCAGAATAATTGCATTCTTTGTCTTACGTACAACACTCCTGATAATATATCCCAGAATGAAATAATAAAATTTTCCTTTTTCTTTTTTTATGAAAGTGGTATTTCATAGTCTGTGAATCACTATGACCCCAGATATTTTCTGCAGCACTGCCTACCCATTTATTTCCCCATTTTGCTCTGCTGCATTTACTCTCATCTTCCAGACCTTACAGTTTTGAACAACTTGTTATGAAATTTTGTCTTATTTCAGGCTCCTTCCCAAATTGTTCAAGTATTGTTCAAGTTCTTTTGAATGCCCCAGAACTTCACTTTTTCCCTTTTCTAGTTTGGCATTAGTTAAGATTTAGTGTGCATTACTGAAACAGGCACAGTGCTAATGAAGCAGTTTTATAGAGTTGAATCCATGACAGACTTCTGTAGGAGTATATATATGAAATGTCATGACAGATTGACACTAAATCTTAGTTTAAATGCTGAATTTCTCCTTGGCCAATGACTTATGGATTTAATCTAAGTAATTTCTAGGGTGAAACCAGGTTGATTTATAAAGTTTGTCTGTAAATTCAAGCATAAAAAGTAAAGTATCAGGTTGAAAGCTGGGAGGAGGGGAGGAGAGACAGAAGAGGAGGAAGGAGTTGGAATTGGACCAACAGGTCATTAAAAGTTACTGTTGGTCCATATGGCATCAGGAAAAGAAAGTATACTGGGGAATAAGAAGAAACCAGGCACAAAACTTTACAAAGATTTTTCTGGGGGAAAAGGAGCAAAAGAATGTTAACAGAGACATAATGTAGGTTGGGAAATATATGTGAAGAGATGCATTTTTCTTTAGTCAGGAATGGACCAGATTTGAAGTAGAAAAATAATCTGGAAAGTAGCAAGACCATATCACCTAGAGACCTCTGTCAGAATTGTTACATGTAGCGGAGAAAAAAACAGCAGAAGTGTGTCTGGGAAATAGGTCCCAGCTCTTTCTTATGGAAACAACTACCCTTAGAGGAAAAACCCCCTAAGATCAACAGAGAAAACAGACCAGAAAACTTAACAGTATAACAGAGGGAAGGCACACTGTGATAGAAGATTGAAGGTGTGGATGGCAGCTGAACAGGTGAATGAAAGGAAATAACAGTAAGAGATAATAGATCCCTGTTTATCTCCTCAAAAACAAACAAAAAAAATCACTCACCATAGCAAACACGGGAATTGGAATGGATTTCATATAGTGAAAACTTAAGATCACATAGCCATTTTCAAAGCTGGTTTGCTAAACCAGAGAGATTTTAAGAAGTTTAACCTGTGCAGTAATTGTATGAGATTTCCCTTTTTTGTCTGCTAACTCTAAATGTCAAGAGCCAAATCAGGATCATTAAGAGCAGAAGATGGTATTAGGAGTTATACTTCTTTGTGAAGGAAAGAAAATGTAATGGGTAACCACTTTTTACAACACAAGTCCCTACTTTATGTGCCCTCTTTCTTTGTCAGAGCAGTCTGGGATTTCCCTACACATTCACTTTAACTTCATTTCCTTGTAATCACAGGTGACAGCACAGTGGAGTAAGCCAGGAACAATGGTGCTTTTGTAATTGGATGTTCCTGTGCACAATAAGCACCTTTTACTGCACAGTTCACAGTGTCTGTCATGTGTGAATCATTCTGTTCTGCTGATGACTACTTCACAACATTTTGTTGCTCAAGAGTATTTTGTTCTTAATCAAAGAAGCCTACATCTCCCTTCCGTTTGATTCTTCATTGTAGTTTTAGTTTGTTTAAGAGTTTAGAAAGTTGCATCAGTTTCAACTCACTGAAAACTACATTTAGGTTGAACTATTTCTTTCTGGGGCACCTGTCATCGCAAACTCTGTTTCCATGTAGAATCATTGAATAGATGTCAGAAAAGTCAGTGCCTTTCAGTCCCATATACAAATGCACACAGGCTCTTTTAAGTAAAGGAGAAGAAGGAAGTGGTTTTATAAATGTTCTGGATAGCCAGCCGAGGCATCAAAGCATATTGGACAAGTGAAATATTCTGATTGCAATTGTTCTGGGCATAGGCCCCCGTAGAGAACAGTAGTATGAAGGATATCAGGTTGACTATTCAAGAAGAGATGATGTGGTGAGATGTGTTTTTTCATATCTGAATTTTAACTCCACAGTGTATGTCACAACACAGATGTGTTATCAGGAAGAGCAATAATGAGAAGGACCCAGAAAAGATGAGGGTATGAGGAAATACATATACATATATATTTATGTATGTATATATATACATGCTTCTGAGCAGAGTATAAATGGTATTACTTCGGGATGGGGTGGTGCTGACTTGTTTGACATTTCTGAAGATAAGCCTGAGGAAGAACCCTATACTGGGGCCCCTGGGGAGCCCTGGCTTGTCTTGGTAAAACTATTTGAGTGTTAACCTAGTTGACTCTATACTCCAGGAATTTCCCAGAACAGCATATGCTGCAGTGAGCTACCAAATGGGGCAGATTTACAAAGCTTATAAAGTGCTCTGAGATACTGAAATACCAGCAGAACTGAGAGGTACTATACTATCCAGCTGAGAGATGAATCTTTCTTTAGGGATTAGACCTTGGGGAAAAAAAATAATCTGTTTGTTTTATATTCACAGCCTATGTCCAATATATTCCCGTCCCAATCAGTAGTCATATTCAGAGTTCAGGACTCAGGTTTGGTGCACTAGAGCAACTAGAAAAATGACTGAATTATTTTTGGGGGGGTAGGGAAGGGGGGAGAGGAGATGATTATTGCCCTGATAGGGAGTAATATGGTCCATGGTAGACATGATGGAAACCATACCCAGATTGGTGTCTTCGGCACCAAGCAATTGTGTGATTTGCTTTTTAACTTTTTCTGAGTACTGCACAATCCCCTCTTCAGGTCAGCTGAGCAATAGCTATACTTTTATACACATAAATAGACAAGGACTAATCATCAGCTGGAGGCATTTGTGGTCCAGAGGTACACCACAGTACTGTTGAATAGTATTCCTCCTCCAGCTTCCTCCTTCATTCACAAATCTCTTCAAAAAGGGGATTTATGCATTTTCTTCCCTGAGGAAAAACAGTGAGCAGGGTTATACGTTGCAGCTATGTGATGCAATGCAGCTTTCCCACATATGTACCCCACAAGCATATAATTAAATGAGACACTATCATTCATTTTTTAAAATATGTTACAGTATATATGGGGCTGAACTTTCCAAGCATTACTTTAAATGTGTACATTCTTATTCCATTTTCTTAACAAGGAACCTGATATCTTCCTTTTTGTCTATAAGATGACCACAATCCAGTCTGACAGAGATTAATGTTGCTTTCTTGCTGCCAGACTGAAAGCTTTAATTCTGCATTTTGAGCTCAGAATGTTATTACGGAGAATCAATGTGGCTCCAGCTCTGATCTTCAGAACTGATAACTGTCAACGCCTGAATTTAATTTCCTTCAAAATATTAGGCTATTTCAAAATGATCTATGTAACAGATTATGTTGCTGTAAACATTACTATTGGTAAAATAAATGATATTCTTTAATATTTTTTGTTATTTGGTTGATGTTATCTAGGTTGACTGCCTGTGTTCCTTTAACCTTAACAAACTTTAATCTAGAAACACTTTTTGGACTAGCACAAATAAGTTCAGTGTTGGCTAAAGTACAGCTTTGTGGCAAAAGTTGCCAAATTTTAGAATATAATAGTTTGGTTGGAAGGTACCTACAAAGATCATGTAGTCTAACTGACTGAGCACTTCAGGGGAAACCAAAAGTTAAAGCATGTTATCAAGGGCGTTATCCAAATGTCTCTTGAACACTGACAGACATATGGCATCAACCATCTCACTAGAAGGCCTGTTCCAGTGTTTGATCACCCTTATGATAAAGAAACTTTTCCCTAATATCTAGTCTGAACCTCCCTGGCACAGCTTTGTGTTGTTCCCTCATGTCCTATCATGGGTTTCCACAGAGAAGAGATTGGCAACTCCCTTTCCTTTTCACCTCCTGGGGAAATTGTAGAAAGAAATGAGGTTGCCTCTTGACCTCTTTTTCTCTGAACTAGAAAAACCCGGTGTCCTCAGCCTCTTATAGAACATACTCTCCAGCTCTTTTACCAGCTTTCTTGATGTCCTCTGGATGCATTCAAGTATGTTAATATCCTTTTTATATTATGGAGCTCAGAACTACACACAATATACAAAGTGAGGCTGCATCACCACTAAATACAGCAGAAGAATCACCTCTCTTGACCATCTGGTTATGCTCTGTGTAATGCTCCCCAAAATGTGGTGTGCCCTCTTGGTTGCCAGAGCACACTGCTGGCTCATGTTGAGCCTACTGTTGACCAGAATTCCAAGATTCCTTCTTGCTTATCTGCTTTCCAGACATTCGTCTCCCAGTCTGTATTTTGTCTGACATTACTCTGCCCCAGGTGCAGCACATGACATTTACTTGTGTTGGATTTCATGCCACTGCTGATTGCCTAATGCTGCAATCTATCCAGATCCCTCTGCAAGGCCTCTCATCCCTCCAGGGAGTCAACAGCACCTCCCAGTTTAGTATAATCAAAGAACCTGACAAGTGAACAAAGTGAATTTTGTCTGTCTTAAGCATAAAGAGATGAGCATTAGAACTGGACAGCATTGACTGAATATATTTTTGTAACAAAAAAATGACCTTGAGTTCCTCTAGAACTACTTTCCATGTAGTACAACAGCCTCAACTGACATAATACACGAAAAGGGTGCAAGAGAAAATTAGCAATCTTTTAGTTTGAAATTAAGTCCTTTCATTCAGCTGTGTGTGGGGTGCTTACCCTCCTGTTAAGCCCTGGCATATTCACCATCCTAAAAAAATAAATGAAATATAAGGATTTAGTTCCTCTTTGTGACACACAAGAGAACTGCAAAGATAGAGCAGAAAGGTTTTTCATTGTCTGTGGTTTCATTGAAGAAATTGTGCTTCCTCAACTAACAGCTACTATATTCCCATCGTAGTAGTGCATTATTGTATGTCCTTTCCCCCCGGCTGGAACATTATGGTACTTGACTAAGGCATATGGAACAATATCCAGAAAAAAAAAAAAAAAAAAAAAAAAAAAAAAAGTAACATTTAAGCTCACAAATTTCTTGTGGGGGTGTTGATCCTCTCTGTTATTTCCTAGAAAGGCAGCAGAACAAGATACAAGCAAACCAGGATGTCTCTGGACTGCACTAGTGACAACTGCCTGATACAGGTGATCGAGGAATCAAGGTGAGGAAGTTCTTTGCTGGATTGGATACTTACAAACTAGTAAGAACTGGTGTGAGGTGTCATCCCTTAACCTTAGGGATGACACAATGGTGGAGTTAAGGACTCTGAGAGGAGGGAACTGGGCAGGTAGCAGGCTCTCAAAGCTAGGTTTCAGCAGGGCAGGCTTTGGCCTATTCAGATACTGGTTGTAACAATCCCATAGAAGGTGGCCCTGCAAAGGAGTGCAGGAGATTTCCAAGTTTTACATTCTCCAGGCTCTGGAATTGTACACTCCTACGTGTAGATAATCAAACAGAGGTAGTGGAAGGCTTACATGGCTGAACTCTACTGGGCCTGGCTGGGATGGAGTTAACTTTCCCTGCAGCAGCTCATACAGTGCTGTGATCTGCACTTGTAGCTAGAACAGCATTGATGACACACCAGTGCTTTGACTACTGCTGAGCAATACTGGCACAGCATCAGGACTCCCTCCAAACTCCCCCGCACCAAGAGCCAGCAGGCTGGGGGTGGATAAGAGTTGGAGAGGGGACACCACCAGGGCAGCTGACCTAAAACAACCAAAGGAATATTCCATATCATATAATGTCACACTCAGCAATAAAAGGTGGAAAAAGGGAAAGAGATGTGAGGGGTTGTCCTCATTATAAAAAATTCTGTCCTTCCAAACAACAGCTACACATATTGAGGCCCTGATTCAAGTATGTGTTCAAGCATTGCTTATGGTGTGAAGTAGAGAGTAATTTATTTCCTCTCTCTCTGTGCTTCCATGTGGCTTTTTTCCCCTTTAGTCAATTTATTTAATTTTACCTTATTAATATTTTAACCTTAATTATTACTTTTCCTTTAATTTAATTATCCTTATCTTAACCCATGAATTGTTTTTTCTTTTCTTCTTCCCCTCCTCTTCTGAGGAAGGGGGGTGGGAGAATGGTTGTGGTGGAGTTCATCTGCCTAGCAAGGTTAAACCACCACAGTTCTTTTTTGACTCCCAAAGTGGGGCTTGAAAGAGCTTCTGCCTTAACTCATAACATAAAAAGGAAGCATACAGAAGGTGAAAGAAGGAACATGTTGTCCCAGAGGAAGGCAGAGACACTGCCCAAGTGTGCAAGGAGCCCATCTGGAATTGAATGTCATAAGAGATGAAAAAGGCAACAGGCTTTTATGGTATATCAGCAGCAAAAGGAATGCTAGGAAAATGTGTATCTGCTGCTGAATGACATGTAGAGATAGTGACAAAGAACACAAGGAGAAGGCCAAGGTGCTCAATTCTTTCTTTGCCTTGGCCTTTATCAGTAAGATTTGCCCTGAGGAATCTCAGGTCTCTAACACTGGTAGGAAAGTCTGGAGCAATAAAGACTTACCTTTGTTGGAAGAGGATTGGGCTAGGGAACATTGTATAAATCGCTAAATAGGATATGCACAGGTTCATAGAATGGGTTGGGAAGCACCTACAAGTGTTGAGGGAGCTGGCTCATGTCACTGCAAGGCTAATCTCATTCTTTGGAAGTCATGGTGTTTGAGGGAGGTTCCTGAGAACTATAAGAAAGCAAATATCACCAGTGTATTTGAGGCAGGCAAAAAGGAGGAGCTACAGAACTACAGCCTGTCAGACTCTCCTCAACCCCTGGGGACACAGTGTAGCAAAGATTCCTGGAAACCATTTTGAAACATATGAAGGGCAAGAAGGTGACTGGGAGTAGTAAACATGGATTTATGGAGGGGAAATCATGCCTGGCCATCCTGATAACCTTGTATAATGAGATGATTAGCACACTGGATGAGGAAAGAAGAGTGGGTGTTGTTTACCTTGACTTTAATAAGTCTTTCAGCACTATCTCCTATAACATTCTTATAAACTGATAAAGTGGACACTGAATTGGACTGAAAACTGAATTGCCAGGATCAAAGGGTTGTGTCCAGAGTTGGGAAGCCTCACTGGAGACCAGTATGATGAGAGGCTTAGAATGCTGACAGAGCTCATCCTGGAAAGGAGAAGGCTGAGAAAGTCTATTTTAAGCATAAGAAAAAGCTCTTCTATGCTCTAAGTGTAATTGACCAAATGGAATAGGTTGATCAGAGAGACTGTGAAGTCTTCATTCCTGGAGATACTCAAAACCCACACAGAGCCTGAGCAACCTGCTTTAGCTGACCCTGCTTTGAGGAGGGATAAGATTGAAAGGAATGATCTCCAGAGGGTACCTTCCAACCTCATTCATTCTGTGGCTCTGGGAATGATGGGAAAACTGGTATCTGATGAAGCAGCTTGACAGTGGGCTCCCAGGAAGAAAAGACATCTCCAGAATCAAATAAAGTATGTCATGTTTAGATAGTGTACAGTTCATACCCACTTAATAGAATATGAGGCAGAAAAACATGGGAATTTGGTTAAAATGAGTAAAAGTAGTGTATTATCCTTCTATGATTAGTTGATGAAAAGATATTGGGGGTAGGCAGATACATATAATTGATGAAATTGAACAAATTAAAAATCAATCTACATTTTATCTTTTGATTTCATATACTTAATTTCAAAGCCAGATTTTTCTTTTTGCGAGCTTTTCCTGCTATATGATCTTAATCATTGTATTTTCTAATTTAACAGTATACAGTAGTATGTCAAATCAGTTTTATGTCCATAGTTTCCTTCTGTGATATTTGTTACCACTGTGAAATATTCTGTCAATTTTGATTGGAGTAATCCCCCAAGTGTGAATCCCACAGAGACAAACTCTCCTTAATTAAATCATAACAGTCCAGCTGGCCTGCTCCATCTAGGCTTAACAGTGTTCTCTATGTAGTGGGTTTACGTGGCAAGGTTTTGGTAGCAGGGGGCCATACGGGTGGCTTCTGTGAGAAGGATCTAGAAGCTGCCCCATGTTTGGTAAGGGCCCCACTGCTGACCAGAGCTGAGCCAAAAGTGATGTTGTTTTGTGTATTTAAGACAGGGAAAAAAACGCTGAACCACACAGCAGCTGGGAGAGTGAGAGAAGTGAGAAACAGCCTTGCAGGCGCCAAGGTCAGTGAAGAAGGAGGGGGAGAGGTGCTCCAGGCACCTGTGGAGGAGACCACGGTGGAGCAAGTGGACCTGCACTGGCAGAGACTGAGGCCTGTGGAAGACCGCTGCTGGAGCAGATTCTGGGCTGGACCTGCAGCCTGTGGAGAGGAGACCACATAGGAGCAGGTGACCTGGCAGGAGCTGCTGCCTGTGGGAGGCCCAGGTTGGAGCAGTGCGCTCCTGAGGGATGGACCCCATGGTGCAGACCATATCTGGAGCAGTACTTGAAGAGCTTCTGCCTGTGGGAAGCCCATGCCAGATCAGTTCAGCAAGGACTGTATCCTGTGGGAGGGACCCCACAGCACAGGGAATGAGAGTGACCGAGAAGAAATGGCAGCAAAGCGCTATAGACTGACCATAACCCCCATTCCCCTGTGTTGCTTAGGGGGAGGAGGTGGAAGAGGGTGGATGGGGGGGAGGTGCTTTTGGTTTATTTCCTTTGTTTCTCACTTCTCTAGCTTGTTAGTAATAGGCAATAAATCTTACTATCTCCCCATGCTGAGTCTGTTTTGCCCATCACAATAATTACTGTGCAATCTCCTTGTCCTTATCTCAACCCTTGAGCCCCTTTCATCGTATTTTTTCCCCATTCCTCTTTGAGGTGGGGGAGTGGGAGAGTGGTTGTGGTGGAGCTCGGCTGCCCACCCAAGTAAAACCACCACACTCTGTTACCCTTCCCATCTTAAATCTGCATATTTTTTTTTAGTCTTGTATTTTCCTTAATATAAAAGACAGGTGTTACATTAGAATCTTTCTGAATGTCTCCAGGCTTCCAGAAATGTACTTAACATATATGCTAATTTTGGCCCAGTTTTTCTAGCAGTTGCCTCAGGATTCTGGGAGACTTCCACATTTTGTACAGTTGCTTAATCTTCAAATGCACTACTTCTTTTATTTCTTTGTTGTTGTTTATTTTCCAAGTACCAGATCTGGCAACATGCCAGTTTCCTTCAACATGCTTTATTTTCTAAAATAATGTTATTTTAGAAAATACCTATTATTGGAAAAGTGGCTTGCTTTAATGATTATACATTTTTAGTAGTTCCCATGTATGTTCTTATTTGCCATGTAACTGAGATACTGTTGTCCGTTGTTAACTGATGATTGATATCATGCTTACTGCTGAACAGTCAGGCCATGAGTTTTTAGTCAATATATATATATATATATATATATATACATATATATATATATATATATGTATATACAGTCTACACAAAAACAAACTTGTTCAAAAACATTGCGTATCTGTTGTGATAAAAATAAGGTGGTGGTGCCAACTTCTTTTGCCTTATGATGATGATTTAATAAGTGATACAAGTAATACAAGGTATAACTATGGTGAAAAGGTGAAACAATTTGTTTCTCATGCCTTTCCTTATCTTTGTATAGCTTCATTAATTTAAAGCTGAGGTTAAATATGGAATTTTTATAGTAGGAATGCTAATTTGTTTCAGTAAATGCAGCACATCCTCTTAAATTTTAGGTAGTTCTGTGTAAACTTCTATTTTTCTCTTATATAATTTACATTTGGAGAAGGGCTATTAGAAGGCAAATGATCAAGTAGGTTAAAAATATTGCTTGTTCTCTTTCCTGATTTCTATTTCTCAGTTTTATTCCAGAATATTCACAAAAATCTGCTATAACCAACTTCTGAGTGTGATTTTAGATGGAAATTATGTTTGGATTTACAAGGATCAATATGTAAATAAAACCCAACTATTCCTCCTTGTATAGCCTACATCTTCCCCTAAGCCATTTTGTGCACATGGTTAGTTTCTTAGCCCTGTACCTCTGTTATTACTTTCTTGATTGTTGGCACTTTTTTTTTTTTTTTTTTTTTTTTTTTTGTGTGTGTGTGTGTAGACTTTCATCTCACCTCCTCATCTTCTTCTCTCTAAGCTACAGATTTTTAGTTCTGTTTCCTCACATTTAATTTCCTTCAAGACTTTTATCAGTTGATAATATTTCCTTGGATTGGCTGACTTTATGAACATGTAACATTTGATTTGCTCTGTGTGATGTGGCTATCCATTTATTTCAATACGGATATTAGAGAAACAGAGAGAATTTAAATAAGTCAGAATTATACATGGACCTGGAAACTGCAGTTAATTAAAATTATTAAAAACCTTCATGTCTGCTGTTTAGAAAATAGGAAGCTTCCTGAAAGTTCATTTTATTAAACAAAGTACAGAGATACAGGAATGTATTTGAACTTGTTGCCTTTTTAATTTATGGTGGATTGTATGAAGAACTATATGAACAGAACAGAAAGTAACAATGTGGAAAATGGCCAAAATACACAGTTGTCTCGCTGTGACAGATACTCTCTGCTCCTGTACTTGACATATGTCTTGCTCAGGCTTATGAACCACAGTAGGCCTCAATTAGACCATTCCCTGAACTGGACAACACCAGGTGGGTGTTTGCAACCACAAAGAGAGTACTCTAGAATAGGTGATCCATTCAAATTCCTCACAGAGAAATAATGAATTGCATCAAGAAGTTGAAAGCAATGTGGTGACTATGAGCCAATCACCTTATTTTATAGATATAGCCATCAGAGAAAGCCTAATCTGAGCTATCTTTCCTGAAGCAGTGGGCTGCATAACAGTGATATCCCCTTGGGCTGGGGCACCTCCCAAGGTTATTCCTCAAGATCAAGAGATCCTTACTAACTATGCTTATTGGTGAGCGAAACTTTAATTTTTAAAGGAACCTGATTTATGTAAAGATTTAGCAACATAAATATGCAACCACATGGATCAAGATAGGTACAAACAATCAAAATATGACCATTTGGCCAAACAGCTGGCATTCCAACTACTAACTAATAATGCATGGGAAATCTGAGATCCCCAAAGTTCATCTATCTTTAGTGATAATATGTTTCCCTAAAATATTCTGACAACATGTATGTTGTCAGAACTCAAAACATCTTTTATCATAATAAATGTGACTTCTAAAACTTCGGGCAAGGAAGTTTCCTGAGGGATTCTGGTTTTTGTCTCAGATCCTCCTTGTGAACCACACCACAGAAACCAAACAGTATTTTTGCATCAGACATTCTCTTTTCTAGGTATGTCCAAAACTGCTACCTGCATGGTCTGCTCTTTCACTTCTTCTGGAACTTTTTATCTTCAAATACAGTGAATTCACTTTATTTTACTCTCAGGCTGAACTGGAACAGCGATACAATTGCAGTGGCAAACTTCTGAATTTTCAGAAACAAGGGAACTTATACAGTCTAGGGCTTGGAAGATGGCTGATTTAGAAAGAACAGAACAGAACAGAATATAATAGAATAGCTCAGTAGGAATTGACCTACAAAGATCATCTAGTCTAACATGCTGACCACTTCAGAGTTAAACAAAAGTTAAACCGTATTATTGAGGCCATTGTCCAGATATCTCTTGAACACTGATGGACATGGGGCATCAACCAACTCTCTAAGAAGTGTGTTTCAGAGGTGAAATTTTGTCTTCACCATAAAGATTTTTTTCCTAACATCCAGTCTGAACTTCCCCTGTCACCGTTTTTTTGCTGTTCCCTTGTGTCCTATCATTAGTTACCAGGGAGAAGAGACCAGCACCTCCCTCTCCATTTCCTCTTCTCAGGAAGTTGTAGAGAGCAATGAGGTCATACAATCATGCAAGTTTGAAAAGACCTCTAGGATCATCTACTGCAACCTTTAACCTTTAACCAATACTGACTTTAACCTACTACCAAGGTCACTTCTCAGACTTCTCTTCTAGAAACTAGATAACACAAGTGCCCAGTCTTACATTTCTTTCAAGTGTCACTCATGACTCCTGGGACTGGCATGTAACACCTCCTCATGTAAGAAGGCTGTGGTTGATATCTTGGTGCATGCGATGTCCCTGAATATTAGTATCAAGCTCACTAGGAAATTGGATTTAGGAAAAAGTGTTCTTACAGATCCTGTCTTCTTCTTTTATCAGGTCCTTATTATTTTCTAAAAGTTCTAAAGAAGAATGCACAAGTCATGAGAACAGCATTCAGTATGAAAAAATTAATATGGTATTTATTTCATATATGAAATTCCACCTTTGTTTAAGCCAAGCTCCCTAGCCTCTTTTCCTTTAACATAGCACACAGTTTCTTAGTCTGCTGGTTAAAACGCATGGGTTTTTATATAGAAGGCACAGAAAGGCACACAATCAAATTACTAGGAAAAGTTTTGGGAACCAGAAAAAGTTGTAATATGCCACAAATAAATCAGAAGATTCAAAAAATTCATCACGTTAATTAATCCAAACTAAGGACAGGTTTCTCCTGTCTCTGTCATACCTGATCCTAATGAAGGTATAACTATAATTCATGGAATCACAGAATGCTTTGGATTAGAAAGGACCCCAAAGACCATCTAGTTCCTACCCCTCTGCCATTTGCAGGGACACCACCCACTACTAAATCAGATTGCCCAGGGCTTCATCCAACCTGGTCTTGAACACCTCCAGGGATGGGGTATCCACAGCTTCTCTGGGCAAGCTTTTCCAGTGCCTCACCACCCACCGAGTAAACAGTTTCCTCCTTATTTCTAATATAAACCACCCTCTCTTAGTTTAAAGTCATTACTCCTTGTCCCCTCACTGCACTCCTTGACAAAGAGTCCAGCTTTTCTGTAGGCCCCCTTTAGGTATTGGAATGCTGCCTTAAGGTCCCACGGAGCCTTCTCCTCTCCAGGCTGAACTACCCCAGCTCCCTCAGCCTGTCTTCATAGGAGAGGTGCTCCAGTCCCTTGACAATCTTTGTGGCCCTCCTCTGGACTCATTCTAATACTTCCATCTCCTTCTTGTGCTGGGGGCCCCAGAGCTGAATGCAGTACTGCAGATGGGGTCTAACAAGAGCAGATTAGAGGGGGACAATCACCTCACTTACCTACTGGCTACGCTTTTTTTGGTGCAGCCCAAGATAGAGTTAGATTTTTGAGCTGCAAGTGCACATTGGTGCAATTGTCAAGGTTCGCATCAACCAACACCCCAAGGTCCTTCTCATCAAGGCTACTTTCAACCCATTCTCTACTCAGCCTGTATTTGTCTTTGGGATTGTCCCGGCCCATGTGTAGGATCTTGCAATTGGCCTCACTGAACTTTATGAGGTTCTTGCGGGCCCACTTCTCAGGCTTGTCCAGGTTCCTCTAGATGGCATTCCTTTCCTTCAGTGTGTCGAGCACACCACACAGCTTGGTGTCATTGGCAAACTTGCTGACAGTGCACTCAGTCCCACTGTCTATGTAACAAACAAACATGTTAAAGAGTGCCGGTCCCAATACTGACCCCTGAGGAAAACCACTCATTACAAATCCTCACTTGGACACTGAGTTGTTGACTGCAACTCTTTGAATAGGACCACCGAGCCAATTCCTTACCCATTGAGTAGTCCATCCATCAAATCCCCATCTGTCCAATTTAAAGACAATGATACTGTGGGGGACAGAGTCAAATGCCTTGCACAAATCCAGGTAGATTATATCAGTTCTCTTCCCCTATCCACCAGTGTTGTAAGCACTGTAGAAAGCCACCAGATTTGTCAGGCCTGATCTGCTGTTAGTGAAGCCATGTTGGCTGTCACCAATCACCTACTTATTTTCCACGTGCCTTAGCATAGTTTCCAGGAGGATCTGCTTCATGATCTTGCCAGGCACAGAGGTGAGGCTGACTGGCCTGTAGTTCCCTGGGCTTCCATTTTCCTTTTTTTTTTTTTTTTTTTTTTTTTTAAATGGTAGTTATGTTTCCCCTCCTCCAGTCAGTGAGAACTTCACTGTACTGCCACAACTTTTCAACTATTCTGCTAGTGGCTGAGCACCCACATCCACCAATTCCCTCAGGAACCATGGATGTATCTCATCAGGTCCCATGGACTTGTGCATCTTTGGTTTCCTTAGCTGGTGTCAAACCTGATCTTCTCCTACACTAGGCAGCTCATTATTCTTCCAGTTCCTGACTTTGTCTTATGGAACCTGGGCCATGTGGCTGGAGCTTTTGTTGGTGAAGAATGAGGCAAAATAGTCATCAAGTACCTCAGCTTTCTCCATATTCTGAGTAACCAGGTCTCCCGTTTCCTTCCAGAGAGGGCCCATGATTTCTCTAGTCTTTCTTTTAACACCAATGTACTTATAGAACCCTTTCTTATTGCTCTTGATGTCCCTGTCCTAATTTAATTCTAAATGGACTTTGGCTTTCCTAACCTGATCCCTGGTTGCTTGGATGATTTCTCTGTATCCCTCCCAACATATCTGTCCTTGCTTCCACTCTCTGTAGACCTTCTTTTCTGGTTAAGCTTGGTCAGGAATTCCTTGTTCATCCATGAAGGTCTCCTGGCATTTTTACCCAACATCCTCTTCTTTGGGATGCATTGCTGCTGAGTTTGAAGGAGATGATCCTTGAATATTAACCAGCTTTCTTGGGCTCCTCTTCTCTCCAGGGCTTTGTCCCATGGTACTTTACTGAGAAGCTCCCTGAAGAGGCTGATTTTTCAAAGTCCAGGGTAGTAAGCTTGCTGTGCTCTCCCCTCACTACCCTCTGAATGCAAAACTGCACCATTTCATGATCACTGCAGCCAAGGCTGCCCTTGAGCTCCACATTGCCCACCAGCCCCTCCTTGTTGGTGAGAATGAGGTCCAGCATAGAACCTATCCACATTGGCTCCTCTATCACTTGGAGAAGGAAGTTATCAATGCATTCAAGGAGCATCCTGGATTGTCTCTGCCCTGCTGTGCTGTTCCTCCAACAGATATCAGGGTGGTTGAAATCCCCCATGAGAAGAACCAGGGCTTCTGAATGTGAGGCTACTTGTATCTGTCTGTCTATAGAGGGCCTCATCTGCTCAGTCTTCTTGATCGGGTGGCCTGTAGCACACTCACACTATAATGTCCCCTGTCCCTGCCCTCCTTGTAATCCTGACCCATAAAATCTCTGTCAGATCCTCAGCAATCCCCAGGCAGAGCTCCATGCACTCCAACTGCTCATTGACATAGAGGGTAATGCCCCTTCCTTGCCTCCTCTGACCACATTTCCTAAAGTGCCTGTATCCTTCCACTCCAACACTCCAGTCCCACCATGTCTCTGTAATGCCAATGAGGCCATACCTTCATTAATTAAACAGCAATAACTATTATATTAATTAAATAGCAATTAATTATATACTAATAAACTATTAATAACTAATAACTATTAGTTAACAACAATTAATTAAACAGCAATAATTATTTTCATTTCCTTGTGGCACTCTACCTACATTTTAAAGCAAACATTTTTGTGCTCAGGTGGTGTGCAGAAGTTTCTGTCTTTACCCTGTTCTCCTTTACCTGCTCCTCCAGATCTTTCTGTGTGTAATCAACTCTTTTTTTCACTCTGGGGAAAAAAAAAAAATACACCTAGAACTCAGAGCTGGGGTACCTGCTCTTTCAGTGAGATTGAATAAGGGAAGGAATGAGAAAGTTGAAAGCTGGTGTTTCATAGTTCTTCTGGCAGCATAGATGTCCATTTAATAAGTAACTGGGAAATATCAAACATTGGGAAATATAAACTAATTCTCTATTATTAACTTATTAAAATCATCTTAAACAATTTGGGTTTAAAGAATTATGTCTGGATTTTTATTTTATTTTATTTTATTTTATTTTATTTTATTTTATTTTATTTTATTTTTTGGCATAGAGAGTACATATTCTTATTCTCATTCATCAGTTTCACTTGCATCCTAGCATTTTGCTATGAAATATCTTCCAGAACTTTTCTCAAACTTGGCTACCATTAAGACAAAAGACAGAAGTGAGTGTAAAATGTAAAGACACTGGAAAAAAACAGTGTCAAAAATAAACAGTTATATGATCTTGTGGAGTTAATGCAATCATTAGCAAAGGACTCAGGAGTTGACTAAAGATGTCCTGTACAATAATCCTTTTTTGTTAGTTCATGGGAACTATAGCTGTAAACCTTCCCCATGTGGAAACACTGTTGATTAAATATTAGAGTTTGCATGGGTCACACAGGGAATGTGTCCCTGTAGCCAAAGTATTATTCTAGGATTAATTAGTATCTCTTTGAAATCTCTGATCGCTACTCTTTTAAAGCTTTATTTTCTTGCAAACAGTGATGTGTGTGCTAAAAGTGACATGTGAGTTGCTTTGCTGACTTTCATACACGCACACTTGCAGCATCTCTCCCAAAATTTTAGCATTAACTTCTACTTTCAGCCTTTCTGCAAAGCTCTTTACTTCAAAATACCTAACATAAATCCTCCCTCCTGGTTTCTGTTGGTAGTATTCATGTATTCATCACTGTACAGCCCTTCCAAGGAACAATATATATATATATATATATATATATATATATTTACCATTCTACTTTTTACCCACATCCTAGTTATATTTAGAAACATTTGCCTGTCCTGGTTTCAGTTAGGACAGAGTTATTTTTCCTCCTAGTAGCTGGTAGGATGCTATGTTTTGGATTAGGATGAGAAGAGTGCTGATGACACACGTATGTTTTAATTGTTGCAGAGTAGTGCTTACACCAAGCCAAGGACTTTTCAGCTCCTCGCTCTGCCCTGCCAGTGGGCAGGCTGGGGGTGCAGCAAGAGCTGGGAGGGGACAGACCCAGGACAGCTGACCCAAACTGGCCAAAGTGGTATTCCATACCATTTGACGTCATGCTAAGCAATATATAGGGGTGGCTAGCCAGGATGGGGGGGGCGGCTGCTCGGGGTTGGGCTGAGCATTGGTCAGTGGGTGGTGAGCAATTGCATTGTGCATCACTTGTTTTGTACACACTATTATTATTATTATTATTATTATTATTATTATTATTATTTCCCTGTCTTAATAAACTGTCTTTATCTCAACCCACAGACTTCATTTTCCCTTTTCTCTCCCCCATCCCAGAGAGGGAGGGGAGGAGGGTGAGCGAACGGCTGTGTGGTGTTTAGCTGCTGGCCAGGTTAAACCACAACACTGCATGTGATAAATGACTGACACAAATCAAATTAATACATTTCACACTGCTCAATACTTTTCTCCCGTCATATGGAGAAAGCATGTCCCCAGTGTTTTGTTTTGTTTTGGTTTTGGTTGTTTGTTTGTTTTTAGGGGAATTTGCCTTTTTCTTTAAACTGCTCCATTACAAGTTAAACTACATGGAATTAGAGAGCATTCCTAGGCTTATTAGGAGAATGAAAATAAACGGTGAAATGAAGAATTCTGATTTTATACTCCTGAGTAAATTCAGGTCATTGTTAAACAGATTCCCCCAGTATTATTCATAATAAGTAGAAAGAGTCTTGTGAAGGCAGCAAAATATGCCCTAAAATCAGCACTAAGCTGTTTTGCACCATTACCTCATATGAGATCACACCTAGAAAGTGGCAGAGAATCAATACTTGACAGTGTTGTGGCATAAAGAAGTTCTTAATAGAATACAAAGAACAATGAAACATCCCTGCAATGTTCATTCAAGCAAATTGAAGGATGGGAGAATCAAAGGGACATAGTTCACAGTTTGCTGTGGTGGTTGAAGGTGCACCCAAGTCTTAAGCTCTTTGTAGTACGCTAGTGTACTGTTTGTATTTTTACCTTGTAGAAACTGAGACTGAGGATCTTCAGAAAGGCACAGGCATTTGTACCACTGATGAGACGTGTGGTCCTCTACCTCCACTGGCAACCAGTTTGACAGTTTATGAAGAAAAAACATAGAACACACTTCAGGAACCAGGAAAACATTTCTTTCATTAAAAGATTGTCCTTATGGACTTTTTATACCTTACAGTGTATATAGGAACTGAAACTCAGGAAAATCAAAAGAATGGGATACAAGGACCTGCTGGTGATACATGTTCCTGCATTTGTATGAGATCCTATGACCTGAAACTAAAGCCCAGAGAGTTTTTGAGTTTTCTACAAAAAAAAGGGTAATTATTTAAAATTGATGACTGTTTCCTGGCAATAAATAAAGCTCTGTATAAGTCAGAAAATATAGTGTGATCAAGAAGCTCCACAATAAGAATCAAGAGTTATGGGGAAATTGAAAACAAAATTAAAAAATAAAAAAAGCAGAAATATGAAGATAACCTCCAGTACTTGGAGGAATCCAGTGCCACAGGGGAAGGGAAATAAACAGACTTCTAATCCCTTTAACTCATTTGTGCTCTATAGGAGTCTTCTTGAAAGATAATTACTAACATGATGAAACTAAATCTTTCTCAGTAGGTATATAATATTACAGGGAGGAGCAGCCATGAACTGCAACTTGGAGGAAGTTACATTACTGGTTTAAATCACTGGGCTTCAGAAAAGCAGATTTCACTGATTCAGGAAGCCTTTTGGCAGGATCTCATGGGAAACAGCAAAAGAACCAAGGACAGACCACAGATTTTCAAGGACAGACCCCTAAATCACAAGAATGGGCTATTCCAACACATGGGAAGTCACAAACAGCAAAATGGTGTCTGAGCTCAAATGCAAAAAGGAGTTACTTATAGACTGAGGGTGGAGGCAGGCTATTCAAAAGGAATATCAAGACCTGACTTGATTCTGCAGAGGTGAGTGGGATGACCTGACTTGATTCTTAGTGGGAGTGGGATGTAGTGAGAGATACCAGGGCTACAAGAAGTTTCATAGAGGTACATAAATAGCCTCCCCACCCCCCCTTCACACATACACTCTTGCCCCCCCCCCCCCCCCCCCGGAAAAAGGACTATGGAAAATGGCAGCACACTGCTCAATGAAGCAGGTGATGTAGTGACAAAGGACATGTCAAAAGCTTCCTTGTCCCTGTTAAGGCAGATTAAACTCACATTTCACTTAAAAAGCAATGGTGCAAATAAAGGATTTAAGAATCCCATGATTGCTGTTTAACTGAACATGGATCAAGCATGTTCCTAAAATAATCAAGAAGTATGATTTTTATTGCTGGGAAACACCATTTCTGATGAGATTCGGACTCTTTTCACTGCCTCCTTGGTGGATAGGTGCATTAGGAAAGACAGAAATATAATAACATCACACTGATATCTTCTGAAAGCTCGTGGTTTCAGGATATACAAGACAGGGAAGTATCTGAACACAGCCATTAATAATGCTAGCATATGATCCTGCAGATACATCTTCATTAACATTTCAGTTGATATTTGTGATGCAGAGCAGAGCTGGTTCTAAAGCTCTGAAAGGAAAAAAAAATCTAAATATATACATATAGCTAGAGGATAAGGAGGATATCTACTTTTCAGAAGACAATTGCAATGGAAAAGTCCTATTTCCAAAATGTCGAAATCTGCTCCCCCCAAAAAAGACAAAACTCCCACTTAATACACACGTGTGCATTTCCTGAGGGATGTCACAGAGGTGAGTTTGTCATTTGAAAGAATCCTGTGGGAAATGGGTTCACAGAAAGCAGTATCTGATGCTCACATATGTCTCAAACAGAAGCAAAGAGATGTGTTTGTTTCCAAAGGTTTGAAGTTTAATCTTTATTTTTGTTATTTCTGTAACTTTTGTGAACATCTCTGATTTTATTTAACACAAAGGTGAATAAAAGCCAAATTTTGTTCTTTATGTTTTTTAAAACGTAAATGGATTTTTTTCAGACTCTGTGTCCTGTTCTCAAGACCATTTACCACTTTCACTGCTCCTCTGTGAACTATCAACAGCTCAATGTCTCTGATGTCTCTGAGATGGGATTATGGGGATCCATGACAATGGCCAGGATATCTCTAAGGCATTGACAGAACAAGAGCAGTAGAGGAAAGGTAAGGGTGGTCCTCAGCATTGGCACAGCCACCAAATAAATCTTTAAAAAATATAGATAAGTATCTAATGGAGCAGCAAGTGAAATAACAAAGAAGATGGGAGCTTTTGCTGGGAAATATTTGCCAACATGGCTACTTTATCACTTTCATACATATTTTTGCAAAGAATTATGATAATTTTTGGCCTAATTACTGAAATAGTAAGTTTAAACTGCCACCTACTTCTACAACCATTTTGGAAATAATGGATCAGATGTTTATACCTGTTGAATGTCTGCAAAATTTGGCCTTCAGCAATGTTCAGCTAATTAATTGAAGTGTTAAGAGCCAAATCATAGTCTATTACCTAACTTGGTTCCATGTTTGATTAAACTTCATCCCCTCAACATCCAATTGTACTGGGTCTGGCCAGGATGGAGTTAACTTTCCCTGCAGTGGCCCATACAGTGCTGTGCTCTGTACTTGCAGCAGGAACAGCATTAGTATCACACCAATGTTTTGTCTTGCTGAGCAGCACTGGCACAGCACCAAGACTCTCCCCAAAACCCCCCACCCCCAGGCCAGTAGGCTGGGATGGGCAAGAAGTGGGAAGGGGACATGGCCAGGGTAGCTGACCTAAATCAACCAAAGGGATACTCCATGCCATATGAGGTCACAGTCAGCAATACAAGGTGAGAAAGGGGAATGAGAGAGGGTACTCTTGTTATGAAGATGTCTATCCTCCTGAACAACTGCTATGCGTATTGAGGTCCTACTTCCTGGGCCATGGCTGAGCATCACTCATTATTGAGAAGTGGAGAATACTATTTTTTCCTTCTTACTGTGCTTCTGCATGACCTTTGCTCACTTTTGTTTTGTTTTGTTTTGTTTTCTCTCTTCCCTTTAATTAAATTAAATTATCCTTATTTCAACCTGTGAGCCTGTTTTTTTTTTTTTTTTTTTTTTTTTTTTTTTTTTTTTTTTTCCCCAGCATACTTTTTTTCTCTCCCTCTTCTTCTGAGGAGGGGGAGTGAGAGAGCAGTTGTGCTGGAGTTCAGCTGCCCACTAGGGTAAAACCACCATAACAATGTAACTCTGATGAAGAACAGAAGAATAGCAGTGGGGTCATATATACATGCAGAGGAATACTCTCAGAGACCTAGTTCACAATATCACTCACATGAACAAAATCGGTGGATTTCTATGTATATATATATATATATGTTTTTGTGGAAAAAGCATATTTATAGGTAAGATACTGAGTGACATGGAAATGTACAGTGTTTTCACCTAACTCTCTTGCACTGATATTCCTGTGTTCTGTCCTAACGTTGCCATTAGTTCAGGTACCAAAAGTAACAAACAAACAAACAAACAAACAAAAGATAAAATAAGTCTTAATACCCCAAAAGGTCCTAAGAATTTAGGAAATTGCTATCTTATTAAAAAATGCCATTTCCATGTTTTCCTGTAAAGGTACATAAAAAAATACTTATGAATAGGTTTTCTCTAGTGGTCATAGCATAGTTAAAACAATGCCTATGTTTTCCCTAGTCCAGGGATTTTACAGAGTTTATTCAGAAACCTTTGGAGTATTCTTTGGATTTGTTTCCATGGGCCAAGGAACAGGCCCTGTAATCCTCTGAAATGTCCAGTGTCTTTCACTGTTGCATTAACTCACAACAAAATCACTTTTCAAGCTTGATCTTATTTTAACTGTGTATATCACACATTTTTATTTCAGAAGTGAGTGCAAATGTCTGTTAGATAGGAAGAGGTTTTTTTTTTTTTTTTTTTTTTTTCTGAAATTTGATGTGAAACTTCAAATGATGCATTAAAAGCTTTTGAGTGAGCAATATTTCAACTTTTTAAAGAAATTCACTTGAACCTTCATATCAAATCATTTTAACTGGAATATCCTTGTGGCTTGTTTGTGGCTTGCTTGTGTTTGTCACCTCGAGTACTGTGTTCAGTTTTGGGCCCCTCACTACAAGAAGGACATGGAGGTGCTTGAGCGAGTCCAGAGAAGGGCTACAAAGCTGGTGAAGGGTCTGGAGAACAAGTCTTACAAGGAGTGGCTGAGGGAGCTGGGACTATTTAGCCTGGAGAAGAGGAGGCTCAGGGGCAACCTTATCGCACTCTACAGGTACCTTGAAGGAGGCTGTAGTGAGGTGGGGGTTGGCCTATTCTCCCACGTGCCTGGTGGCAGGACAAGAGGGAATGGACTAAAATTGCACCAGGGGAGGTTTAGGTTGGATATTAGGAAAAACTTCTTTACGGAAAGGGTTGTTAGTCACTGGAATAGGCTGCCCTGGGAAGTGGTTCAGTCACCATCCCTTGAGGTCTTTAAAAGACGTCTAGATGTAGAGCTTAGGGATATGGTTTAGTGGAGGACTTGTTAGCATTAGGTCAGAGGTTGGACTCGGTGATCTTGGAGGTCTCTTCTAACCTAGACTATTCTGTGATTTTGTGATTATACCAGCTTGTATTATTATCATCAGTATTATTGATGATGTTATTGTTATTGTTGTTGTTGTTATTATTAGAAAAAAAAAATGCATTCCATTCACAACAGTTTATTCCAAGGAAAGCTTTAGGGTTCTGATTGTTTCAGCTATGATAACTCAGTTCTGACACTCTCTTACATTTCCTTCTTTCTATTAGCTCCTGATTCTACGGCTTTTGCCTGTCTGGCATTTATATGTGTTTTCTCTTTGCTGGACAACATTTCATTATACCCTTTAATCAGTCATCTTAGCACAAAGCAAAGCTCTCTTTAAAGCTTTAGAAGCTTTAGAAACAATAAATTGAAGAAGGATGCATTCTGTGATACACCCTCAGTTCAGAGATTCTTTCAGCAGACTGCACTTACTGGTATTGAACTTTGCAATGGGGTCATGACAGTTCATGCAGCTCTGCCTAAAATTTCTGTCCAGTATCATGCTACTGTTCCTGTTTCCTATATGGGGTATGTGTGTTGTGGTAATGTTACAACTAATTTCAAACAATTGATAACAGATACATGGTTTGTAGGTAACAACAGAAAGTAGCAGCATATTTCAGAATCTGATAACTTTTTCCTAAAAGAATTACATGTTCTGTATACATCAAAAACTGTATACGTCAAAAGCTGCCTGAGAGAGACTGCATGTATTAATAAGCTCTCTGTTTATATTCTGTTCCTCAGAATTTCTTGCTCCTCCTTTCTCTGCAGCTACAAATAAACCTATTTTTTGTAGTTTTGAAAATTGTTAAATCAGTTACCCAATTTTATCACATTGCTGCTTTTCTAATCTGGCTTTTTTTGTTAGTACTAGGCCTTGATGATTTTCTCCTTTGCAACATTCTGGAAAATATTGAATATTTCCCTGTGGAAGATGTATTTTCAGCCAGCTGTGTCCAAAGTCAGATAGTATTTGAGCCATCAATGGTATAAAAGGGAGAGAAAGTTAAAAACCTTAGATTCTGGGAGGGAGACAACATCTATAGACATGTCTGAATGCTAAATAAATTTAAAGTCTTTTTTTTTTTTTTTTCTGGATTTCAATTGTAGGCAATGCTGTCTTGAAGATTTTTTTCCTATATCCTAGTGATGCTGAATCTCAATTATTTGTGCAGTTCAACACCTATCTTGATTTTTCTCATGTTTTTCTCCTGAGGCATATTCATAAATAAATGAAGGTTGTGTACAAAGTAAGAAATGCTGCATAGGTTTATTATGTTCAGCTTAAAGGTTTTGCCAAGTAGGTTGTTTTTATGTCTTTTGTTATGTGTATTTAGTGGGAAGTGTTAAGAAAAAGAGATGAGACTGCTAGAATTCTATTGCTGTAGCATTTTAATGTGGAAGTAACTTGCTCATATTCCATCTACCAAAAAACATTGCGATTAACATTTATCTATTTTTATATTCAAAACCTTGGTCTTACTCTCAGAATGGCAGATGATGGTGAATACAACACTGAGCTGTTTTCTCCCATATGTTCAAAATTATACAAATCTAGATTTGGGCTTTGTATTAAAATGTTCAGCTTAAGGGATGTGCTCTTTATTCAGATCAGAATCAGCCTGTATTAATTCTTAATGCTCTCCTAGAATCACCCATCATTGGCATTTTTGTGGAGTATTTCTTTCTTAAGCTACCTTAACTAGTATATCAAGCAATAGCATGAGATAGATGAAAGAAAGCAAGTAAGGAAGCAAAGATGCTGATTAAGTTGTGGACTACCATCTGCTTGAGACTATAACACATGTTTCAAGAGGAAGGCTAAGAAATGCTCCAATATCATGCCAAAGTTCCTATAGTCTAATATCCAGAAGTAAGTGTGAACTCTTTTAGGCAGAATTTAACTTTGAAGCCTAAAAATATGACTGTATCAGAAATAAATAAATAAATAAAAATAATAATAACAATAATAATAATAATAAAGTGTGTGTGTGTGTCATACAACATTTTTCTCTTTTTAAAATTTTAAAAATAAAGTACTACATAGCAACACTGAATTCTGTGTAGGCTGTCCACAATGTCTATCCTTTAAATGTCATATGAACCTAGGCACATCTAGAAGACAAACATGGGATCATGAACTTCTAGACCCCATCTAAGTACATAAGGGAAGAATCAAGCTGCTTGATAATGTCAGGATATGTGGGAATGGCAGAAACAGAATTTTGTAAACTTAAAGAACTCAACTGCTACAAAGCTAATGTTCTTTACCAGTAATATCTCAAAGTTCAGGAGACACAGATCTGGGCTTTCAGGATTACACTTTTAGAAAGTTGTTCAAAATTTTCAATTAAGACATATTTTAAGTAGTCTCTTGTCATCTGGACCTTCTGAGCTAGTCTTAACTACATGCAAAGCAATTGGTGAGGTTGAGCAAGACATTTTCTACACACATAATATTCTTCAACAATGGAAGTCTTATGTATACACAGATTTATTTTCCTCTCCTTTAACACAATACAAAATACACTGCCCATTTATGTTTCAAATATCTTTACCTATTTAGATTTGTTTTGTTGTTGTTTTTGTTGTTGACCTAGAGATCTAAGGCTGTACAGTCCATGCAGTATTAAACAATAAACCGATCCTGAACAGAACTGAAATTGTACTGTGAAGCACAAGTTTACTCATTTATTTTGCACATAACTCTAAAGAGATTAAAACAAAATGAGACAAAACTCATTTTGGAGATCTCTATAAATCTCATTGGAGATTTATAGTGCATGAATTTCTTGCTTAAAAATTGCATGTGGTTACTGTACCTTGACTGAAACTTCTTGACATTAAATGCCTCCACAGAACTAATCTTATCAAAAAATCTTCACAAAAACTTTTTTTAGGTGCATTTTCTTTAACATCTTTCAAATGTATGAATCACTTATAGATAACTCTGTGAATTTCACTGTAAATCGAGGTGTGTGGTTAGTAATATTATAGATTTGAACTCTCTCTAAATCCCCTTTCTTTGTCTTCTCTAAAGACTAAACCAGAATATAAACAAATTGTAATGAATGTGGACACACTTCTTTAAGCAAATTTAAAATAAGTATTTTCTGCATTAGACACACTCTAGTTTGACAGGGAAGGAAATGAAGAGATTATTCAGCTCTGATGTCTGTCACAACAATCCCTGATACCCAGGGTTTAAACGGAATGCTGTCCCCGCTTGCCCTGCCGTCTCAGTGCTGGGGGGAACCATCACACTGCTCAATACTGTTTTAATGTCATTTTTGATCCGTAGCAAGGGCAGGAAGCCAGTGTTAGAGTCCCCAAGGGTTAAAAAGATCTCCATGGCTGCTCTATGAGCTACATCCCCTCCCAGATCCAGGTCGTTTCAAAGCACTGGGTCCCCCCTCAAAGTCTTACTGCCTCACTAATGCCCCGTAATTCCCATTTGTCTCCAGCCTCCCACTCTGAGCCTAAAACTCCCTCGATTTGAGCTTGTTTCCATAGATCTGAGGATGTGCTCTTCTCCACCAGCTACCAAGCAGCGAACAGGAGTCAGCTCCTGTGGACAAGGTGCCAGTAAATGGATGGATGGATGGATGAATAGATGGATTGATAGATAAATAGATAAAGAGACCTGCCTCTCTCCGGGGGACCCTGCCCTAGACGAACCCGATGCTGCGGAGCCCGGTTGTTTCCAAGCCGTTTTTAGCCCTTCCTTTTCATGACTTGCAGATTCACAGCCCAGTTTCTTTCCCTGGTGGCGGCTGCCCTCCGCTGGCTCGGAGCGGGTTTTGCAGCAGAATATCCCCCGTCTGCCTAGCCAGAGATGGGACAGCAGCTCCGGCCCTGCTGCCCCTGCTCTATCCTGAGTAACCCACGGCAGAGCAGAGCGGGACCCAATTGCTGGTGGACCTGAAACTGCCTGTAATTGATGCCCAGGGCTGTCTGTGACAAGTCCCCATCACCTTCTTGTTGGTCTTGAGAAGATAATATTTTTATATATGACGGAGCATGTAAACTACACGTTGTTTTCCATTAGCATTCTACACCATTGATGGAATCTCATCATTTTAATTAATATATATATATATTTATATATTTTCTCCAGAACTATGAGTCCAGCAGTCAAAGAAAAAGAATCTTGACATAAGAGGAGTGCTGCATCTGTCCAAGTATAAATTCTTCAGAAAGTAAATTAACTGTAATGCATCTTCATCAGTACCTGCTAAATGCACTGCTTTCATATTTGCTTGCTTTATAATAATTCATTTTTCATATGTGTGCGTGCATTATTTTTAATTTCTGATCAGTTTTTCATTGCATATTGTGTCCACTCTGTTCCTGGTTCTCTGCACCAGCACCACCCTCGGCCTGCTTCTTCCTGGCAGCTTCTCAACACACGGCATAACCACAGCTCTCTTCCCTGTTGGGCTTTTAATTACATTAGAAAGTTACCCAAGACTCATGCTGGCAGGTCATTAGCTTTCATATGAATTTAAGTTAATCATAAACAACTCATCTCACTCCTTGGCAGCTCCTTATATGATATTGGTGTGAATATATGTCTGTTGCCTAAAAGATAAACAAATACTGTAAGATGGATGAATTCTGTTCTGGAAGGCCCACAGATAGTCTGAAAGAAAGACTATGTGTCAACAGTCAGCAGTGCAGAGAATGTCAGAACATCCTCAAAAAGATGGCTTTGCACAGTTCAGCTTTCTCAAGATACAATATGTATGAAACAAAACAGTGAAGATACCATGGTTTATCCTGGCATACTCAGAGCCTACATCTCACTACTTTGTGTCAAAATGTGCCATAAAGTTCACAAGTCACTCTGTGTTTCTGGGAATGGTTTAGTTGTGTCAGTGAACTGGTCTGCAGTTGCTGCTGGAACTGTAGTGTGAGATGTGGAGACCTGTAGCTGAGGGCAGAGAAGCTGGAGTTAAACAGAGGGCATAAAAAGCCTTTGTCTTCCGAGTTACTTTCCCAACACAGGAGACCTCTGCTGCTTCTGCAAAGCATAAGCCAAATTTCTCTTGAGTTGGGATTACAATGACATTATCATTTAGCTGGATTTGGTTTACAAATAGCACTGGCCACTTAGAGACTGTGAAACACTGGACTATTCACTAGTATCTTCAGAAGCAGTAGATATTAAGCATGGTGCCCTTGTGTTGACCCAAATGTATGTTCATCTATGGCATGAGTAAACATGACAGCTCCTTTGATCTCTCTGTCTCCTTTGAAAATCTCTGATGAAAAGCACTGTGTTTCCTTCCAGACAGTGATTACTCTGTCCATGAAGTTGTGCTTGACCACTGAACTCCCTTTTAGGTGGCACTGGACCAAGTATTTCCATTTTCTCAATGTTTTCATGCCACTTACTGAGAATGAAATCCAAGGGTTACAGAACTGGGGAAATAGGTTTGAAGATGACCAAGACTGTCATCAGGCGACTGAGGAAGTAGAGCACTGCTGATTGCTTTCTCTGTGCAATTCATGCATAGAGGCTGGCTGGGATACTAAGGTTCCCTTTGTTTTGCTGATACTTTCTGCTAATTTTCTTGCTCCCTGAGTGGAAATAGAGACATTCTGAAGAAGAAAGAAGAAAAAGAGGGATTCAATCCTGACACAATCCTGGGAAGGGGGGAAGGACAAACACAAACCAGAAGGCTATATCTCAGTTCTTCTTCCTACCTCCCTCTCCTAATAGTTTTGTTCCTTCATTCTTTATGTGCATTTCATCTCCTTTCTGATCCATACCCCTGCTTTGACTTCAGATTGTATCTGCTCCCTTCCTGTTTTTCTCCAGATTTTTCCATGTCCTTTTCAATGATTGAACCCCATTTTCCATTTGATAATGACCACTCTGGGTCTTTTCTTACTGATGCTACATTGACAAGCTCCTCCTATGTTCCCTTCAGGATGGATACTACATACATTTCTCTGTCTTTACCCTCCTTAATCAGCCTTGGCATCCAGGCAGATTCATACTTGTTTTCTCTTGGGCTCTCTTTCATGGCATCTTTCCTTCTTCTAACCATTGCTATCTCTCCTTCTCCTTTCCCTTTCTTTCCTTCACTTCCAAATCTGCGTCTCATTTCAAGCTCTCCTTCTCAGTTGACCAGCTAGAATTTCAAAATTAATCTTTCCCAGTCCAATCTCTCCCCAAGTCCTTTTATTCCTGGTTTGTGCATTGAAAAATGCACACAGAAAATTTCTGTGTCCAAAACAGCATACAATCTCTCTACTTCTCTTTTACTTACTAAGTCACTCAGCAGTGTTCCTTCAATCATTCCTATTCACCATCTTCAGGTAGTCAGCTGGAGAAACATTTGTCCACAAGTTGGAATTTTCTTGCTCTTGTTCCTGTGATTGCTTTGTGGCCCTTATGTCCCTGAAATAATTTTCAAGGTTACCCAAATGTTATTTTCACCTTACTCTCCTCTTCTGCTTCATGAAAATTTGAAAGGCCAGAACTATTGATACAGTGGGCTTGAATTGCTTAGCAACTTTGTGCTTGTCTGTTCATCACATAACATTTCCATGTGTATCTCTTCCTGGTCAACTAAAATTGCCACTCCAGAAAACTGTGGAAACAGTCATAAAAAAAAAAAAAAAAAAAAAAGTATTAAAAAAAAGTGGAAAAAAATCTTAATAGATGTTACTTCTCCCCATGAGATATATTAACATGGACCTAGAGATTATAATATTATCTGTGGGCTATTTGAGATCACCACAAAAACACGTTGTTCTAGGAATTTATGAAGAACATTTTCCTGTTGTATATTTGACCTAGGAGTGAGAATGAAGGTGGAGAAACTGGGTCTCACTGAGCACTAAATTTACAAAGATGAGAGTAATTACTTAGTTGGCTCCAGAAGGCATTAGTAGTAGCAAAGAGTTGAAGCTGAAAAGGGTTCATTTTAAAATAAGTATTGAAGACTACCAGGACTAAAGAGATAAAAGTGAGAATTCCTTGCCTCCAAATAAGGCACATGGGAAAAGTATGGGTAGATGTTTGGCTGGTATCTTCTGTCCAGCATTATCTTTGTAGACTTAATAGTGAATCTATCAGAATTTCTCTGAGAATTTAGACATTTGAATCAGGGGATTTCCCTTCATTCTCCAATCTGGAAGATATTCAAGAGAGATTTTAGAGCAAATATCCTCGAGAACTGGTGTTAGTAGAAATGAAGTACTGTTACACAGGAGGAAATACATTGATATTAATACTGAGCTAATTCTTCACTTCAGATTACCTTAGGGAGAACACACAGCAGCTAGAGATTCTCTTGTGAAAAAGAAAGTATCCAAATCTCTGAGCCTCCTACAACCGGTGTGTGCTTGCAAACTTGTAGATTATCTCTCTGCTTCCAGAATATGTTCTGTATAATGCACAAGCAGTCTCCCAGTGTTTGCCAATAGCACACATCTTTGTCAAGAACATTTAACATAAAGTTTGTATAGGACACCTTCAGGACGTTTCATACCGGCTTGGATTCTTAGTGCCAGTCGAGATGTCTCAGTAAGTACTAAATAAGTGTGTATTTGCCAAATGCTTCAGGTGGGAAGTGTATTTCATAATTTGCTCTAGCAACAGTCAAGACCTGACGGAGGAGGGGCGTGCTGAGGCTGACAGGTAGACGCCCATGTGTAGTTCCTGCGCTGGACGCCCAGTGCCGCTGCTGGGCAGGGAGAAACCTGTGAGCACCAGCCAGATGCTGCACGGCTGACGTTAGCTGAGAGCCCAGCCGAAATATCCTGCTTGCCCTGGAATACAACCCAATTCTAAGGCTTTGCAAGGGATCTGCAGCATCAGGAACCGTCTGGAACTTCCAAGAGCACACGACAGAATTGGGAAGGTGATGTTTAAATAAATGTAAATGTTTACATTTAACGGAGTGATGGGGGAAGCATTAACTGGACTGAATGCAGAGAGGAGGCTGGTTTGTCTCTCAGTAAACCACAAATAGGATATATACCGGTTGTATTTGTCGTATAAAGGAGAGCCAGGAAGTGCGGAACGATTCTCCCGACTTTCATCACGTTTGCATCCAGCTGAGGAGCTCAGGGCAGAAGCTCTGCGGGAGCGCTGGGGATTCAGAGTGCCTGAACAGCGAGAAGAACTCGTCCTGAGAGCTGGCTGGGAAGGATAGCGTGGCTCCCTCCTTGAACTCGGCCATGGAAAGCACATTGGTTCCGGAAAGTATCTGTGCTTTCGTTCTGAGGTAATGCTCCCCCCGAGCCACAGGGCGTGCCGGAGAAGACGGTTCTCACAGCTGTGGGACAGTGGCTCCAGGGAGGGTGCAGAAGTTTTTATCGGGGGGAGCCAAACATGACCTGGGAACAGTGAGCTTTCACTTGCAAGATCTGAATTCTCAGACTGAAGACCAAGCAGGGGATTTTGAAACTGAAAATGCTCAGGATGCAGAAATGGGGGAATAATTCTATTTTACGAACACTGTGTCCTTAAACGTAGAGACCCAACAGGAACTGAGCAAAATATGTTGCCGTGGCTCTTTCCTAGATTTAAGATGCAAGTCTTATAGAGAAGAACTGAGTTTTGATAATTTTAAAGAACGTTCTTAGGGTAAAGGAGTTATCACTAAACAAAAAATCAAGGAAGCCTGCAACATCACTATGCGTTCAAGGAGATAAGCAAATTCTCTGACAAATTTATGCAGATTATATAATCTTATTATGGCTATGGTTCTTTAGTCTGTCCTACACACAATGTACCTTCACCTGGCAGTACAATTACTTCTTGCTTTTCCTGTGGGGCTTTTCTGTATACAGTCATTTTATTGTTGTAACTCAGTGAAAGACAGCATCATTAGCTGTCCGACGATGCATGGTAAGTGACTTACTTAATTTTGTGTTTCTCTGCAATCTGAAGGAGTGTGACCTTGAATCTAAGGGCAACAACTTCTGATGTACAAAGATATTATTGAAGCTAAAAGCTCTGTTAAGGATCACTTTTCCTTTTATACCCTTGTACACCTGAAGCTGAAGAATAACATTCCTCTTTAGAAATGAAGTGAAACAAGGTGGGCAGTGTCTAGGGAAGCTCTTCTCTGCCTTGATCTGTTCTCTTCCTTAGTGGAACCAAGGATTTACAGTAAAGCAAGGTTACAGGTCCACCTTCCTCTCTCTGAGGTTCCAAGGACTGCGTAGGAGCACTGGTGAGGGCACAAGCAAATGGATACCAGGTGTCGCTGTTATTTCTCCATGATGTGAATGAGAAACCGCAATCCCAACTTCATCTACTGATGTACTTGACCTGTAGCTGTTTTTACAACAAGCTTCTGTGTTGCTGATAAAGATAGAAACTAGAGAGAAAGACACATCCCAAGAGGGAGGGAGGGAGGGAGGGAGGGAAGGAAGGAAGAAGGGAAGGAAGGAAGGAAGGAAGGAAGGAAGGAAGGAAGGAAGGAAGGAAGGAAGGAAGGAAAGAAGGAAGTGTACTGGGTCTAGCTGGGATGACAACTTTCCCTGCAGCAGCCCATACAGTGCTATGCTCTGCACTTGTAGCTAAAACAGCAGTGGTATCACACTGGTGTTGTGTCTGCTGCTGAGAAGTGCTGGCACAGCATCAGGACTTTCTCTAGCCCTTCTAGGGGGTGGGCAAAAAAGTGAGAAACATCACCAGGGCAGCTGACCCAAACCAACCAAAGGGATATTCCATACCAAAAAAGAATGGGACATTATCATTTCCTTTCCTTTCTTTTCTTTCTTTCTTGTTTATAAAGTGTCTGGTAGAACCTCTTGGAATCTACACTTGGATGGCTCCTTTAATGGTTCCCACCAACCAGTGTCCTAAGGTTCCTGGTCTTTGTCATTTTTTCCATTAGATCCTGGTCATTAAGGTCTGCGTCTCTAGGTGTTTAATTTTCTCGCCTTTTGTATTAAATAGCCTTAAATAACCTTACACAAGTTCAGGAGTTCAGGTTTGATCTCTGAGCACAGCGTCCATGCAGGTATTTCTAATTTGTGTGGTAATATCAGAGGAGAAAGGGAGATACATCGCCAAAATGTGAAAGCAGGTTGCAGAATTTTTATGTTTGTGTACGGCTGGGGACGTTTTTCATGAATGTGTGAGCGCTGTGTTTTGTGGTGACACACCTTGGAGTGGGAGCAAAGGAAGATTCACGGCCAATTCACGGAGAAAGACGCTTTTCACACAGCAAAGCACGGGAATCCTATGTTCTTTGGGCAGAGTGTGACACACAATGTGAAGTGAACAACGTTAGGATGATGTGTCATTTTAGTATAATTTTAGTGAAATTGCGAGATAGAGTGATGGTGAATCATTTGCTTCCTAGACCTTTCCCTATAAGCTCTCTGGCACCAGGTCTCCTATTTAACAGTTTCTCTGGCATGCCCCATTTGCTAATTGTCCTGTGCTGATTAACAGGAGGATAAAAGAAGGAAAATACCACAATTCATCCCGTGGAAGTGACATCTTTTCGCAAGTGCTTTGCAGCACAGATGAAAAATGAAAGCTGTATTTGAAGAGTTCGCGGTGGTGAGCTGGAAAACGATACCCAGAGTGGTGTCACTGTGTGCATGGAGCAAGGCTTCTTCAAACACGGCAGATATTTCCACTACGACTTTTGGCTTCTGTTTGCAAGAAGAGTGGAGATTCAAGCAGCAAACATGAGATAGCAGCTCTGTCCCGAATGCAAAGAAAATATTCCCCCTTGAAACGCTGGGTGGGGATGTTGGCCACGGACCGGCAGGTTCCTCTCTGCACCGGCTTTTCAGACACAGGGAGACGGAAAAGGCGTGCGAGCTGGTGGAAGGGCGGCGGGGCACGGAGCCGGGGGGCTTTCAGGCTTCAGGATTCCTGACAAACGCCGCTCTGCCTCGGACACTGCTTTAAAATGCAGGTATCCACGGCGGATGCCCGGAAAGGAGGGTTTATTTGGAGAGTCATGGCGTCTGGGAGACAGAGCAGAGGCACTGAGAGGCAAGTGGTCTTGTTTGTTCTGTGCTTTTGCGTATGTCAGAGCGGAGCAGAAACTCTCCGCTATTCTCTGGCGGAGGGAATGGAGAGGGACTCTTTTGTCGCCAATATCGCAAAGGACCTGGGCGTTTCTCCGAGCCAGCTCGCGTCTCGCAAGGCCCGCGTTGTGTCTGAGGGGAACGAGCAGTATTTCCGCCTCAGTCTAAATACCGGAGTCCTGACGGTAAAGGAAACGCTGGACCGAGAGATGATCTGTCCGCAGAGCGATATCTGCACACTCTTCTTTAAGATATTCTTTGAAAATCCAGTGCAGCTGATCAGAGGGGAAGTGGAGGTTCGTGATGTGAACGACAACTCCCCCGTGTTCCCGGAGAAGGAAATGGTTTTAGAGATTCTGGAAACGGCATCTCCTGGGTCTCGTTTCCCCCTAGAAAGAGCACGCGATAAGGACGTGGGGAGCAACGGTTTGCAGAACTACAGCCTCGGGTCCAATTCACATTTTTCCGTGGCTCTCGGAACAGGGAAAGGTGGATCAAAATACCCTGAACTCATCCTACAAAGGCAACTGGACCGCGAACAGCAGCGGGAGGTGAATTTACTCCTGACTGCCACCGACGGGGGCACGCCGCCCAAGTCGGGCACGGCTCAGGTCCGGATCGTGGTGCTGGATGCCAACGACAACATGCCGGTCTTCTCACGGGAAGTCTACGAGGTCCGCGTGGCCGAAAACAGCCCCCCAGAGCAGCTGGTGGTCAGGGTCACGGCCGCGGATCCCGACGAAGGGTCCTACGGCAGAGTGCGGTATGCCTTCACCCAGACATCGGAGCGGTCCCGCCAGCTCTTCGAGCTGAACGCTGCCACCGGAGAGATTAGGGTCTCGGGCAACCTGGACTTTGAGGAATTAGAAAACCACGAGATGGTGGTCAAAGCCACCGACGGCGGGGGGTTGTCTGCGCATTGCACAGTGCATGTGGAGGTGCTGGACGTGAACGACAATGTCCCGGAGATAGCGCTCACCTCCCTCACTGCGTCCATCCCCGAGGACGCTCCGCCCCGGACCGTGGTGGCCCTCTTCAGTGTGCGGGACCGGGACTCGGGAGACAACGGCAGGACGGAGTGCGCCATCGACGGCGATTTGCCCTTCAGTTTGACCCCCACTTTCGACAATTACTACGAGCTGCGCACAAACGCGGCCCTGGACAGAGAAAGGACGGCGGAGTACAACATCACCATCACAGCCATGGACTGGGGCAGATCTCGGCTGAGTTCTCGGGAAAGCATCTTCGTGCAGATATCCGATGTGAACGACAATCCCCCGGTGTTCACACAGAACGTTTACACCGTATCAGTGAACGAGAATAACACCCCCATGCTCCGGATCGGCAACATAAATGCCACGGACGCCGACGCGGGGGAAAACGCCCGTGTGAGCTACGCGCTGGTGCGAGAAAAAGGCAAGGAGCAGCCCGACGTGTCGATCAACTCTGAAAACGGGGACGTGTACATCCTCCGCCCGCTAGACTACGAAGAGGTGCATGCCATCGAGGTGACCGTGCGCGCCGCTGACGGGGGCTCGCCGGCGCTCAGCGCCGAGGCGCTGCTGCGGGTGCTGGTGCGCGACGAGAACGACAATGCGCCCGTCGTGCTGCACCCGCCTCCCGATGGCAGCGCGGCGGTGGGCGAGTTGGTGCCGCGCTGGGCGCAGGCGGGTTACCTGGTGGCCAAGGTGGTGGCGGTGGATGCGGACGCGGGGCAGAACGCGTGGCTGTCCTACGAGCTGGCCAAGGCGACGGAGCCGGGGCTGTTCCGCGTGGGGCTGCACAGCGGCGAGGTGCGCACGGCACGGGCCGTGACCGAGCGCGACGCGCCCAGGCACAGGCTCGTCGTGCTGGTGCGAGACCGCGGGCAGCCGCCGCGCTCCGCCACCGCCACCCTCGCTATCGCCCTGGTGGACGGCTTCTCCGAAGCCCACTTGCGGATGAGCGAAGAGGCGCCGGCCGCCGATTCCGACGGGAGGCTCACCTTTTACCTCATAATCTGCTTGGCCTGCGTGTCCGCGCTGTTCCTGGCCACCGTGACGGCCGCCGTGATTCTGAAGGTGCGGCGGGCCAGGCAGAGCATGGCGGGGTCCTTGCCCACTTTCCCGAAATCTGCCGCTGAGAGCAGCGCTGGCTCCCTGCCCCGTAGCTACGTGTACGACGTCTGCTTCGCCGCCGGGACTGTCAACAGCGAGTTCCGCTTCCTTAGGCCCCTCTTTCCCTGCTTCCCAACTGGGCTGCCCCACGGCCCGGGCGACCAGCGGAGCTCGGTGTGCTCGGCCAACCTCGGGGAAGAAGCCGACTGGGCTGCACAGGTGAGGGACCTGCGCGGGCCGAGGTGACAGGGGGAGCGGGGAGGGAGCAGAAGGGTCGGGAATCACCCCTGAATGTAGAAGTGGGGCAGTAGGGAGCAGCAAAGTGGCGGAGCTGGTCCTGAAGGAGTCGCCGGCATGATAGGAGCGGGTGGAGGTGGTGTCAGAGCCTCCGCCGCGCGCTCGGCTGCACCCCAAGTGCGGGCTAAACGCAGCTCTACATCCGGCTTTATGCCCTGGTCATTTGTATGAGATTAAGTCTGTGGTGTCATCCCAAAGGGGGGCAGCTGGACCATGAGAAGATACATACCAGGAGGATGGATGCGGGAGACAGACAGTGGATCCTACCCACGTCTTGTGTAGAGTCTGTAGGGGCCGGTTGCAGGAACGACACCACTCCCGGAGACACCATCCCTGGGGGTCGTCGTGTCCCTGTCCATTAGTAGCAACAGGGTCTACGGGGGCAGCGGTGGGTCGGGGTGTCACCTTACTGTTGGCGTCCCCTGCACTGTTGTCAAGAGCTGGTTCTCAGCGCTGGCAACTGTCGCTTACCGGGATGGTGGTGCTGAAGCCAAGCTGTCTCACAATTTGCTGTGGGCCACGGAGCTATATATCATGATAATCCGATATATTTTTGTGGCTTTTGTTAAAATAAATAAACAAATAAATAAATAAAATCTATCAAAATAATTTTTGGCCATCAAAAAAAAAAGGCCATCAAAATATGGAGATCGGGGCTTTACAAGGCACCCTCCCTGTCCCTTCCTGGCCCAGCCGAATGCTCTCCGACAGTACCAGTATCTCACTTCACTGTGCTGTGAACTTATAATGAGTCATATCTAAGGTATTTAACCACAGTATGGGGGAGACTAATAATAGTTATCGAAACAGCTCCTCCCCTCCTCATTCTGACGTTGAGTCCAAGTTGCCTCTAAAGGTGGGGTTACTTGTGTCCGATGCCCATCTAGAACTTCACGCGAGTCTGCAAAAAGGACATATAAGAGAAAGGAGACCCACAAACACCTTCTTATGGTCACTCCGTAACGTCTTCAAATTTAATAAACGATGACTTGGCCTCACATTAACACAGGTTCTCAGAACTGCCATCACAGTAATATTAAGAGGACACAAAGACCCTCCTCGAAATATCAACATTAAATCGCATTTTCTGTTTGCGAGAAATAGATTTGGAGCTCTTCCTGTTTTAAATCCTCTCCTTCCCCCCCAACCCTCGCCCCAATACCTCCTCCCCCTCAATTCATAAAAGGTTTCCAGTGGTGAAATTTTGTTGTCCATATTGGAAGATGCTTTTAGGGCTTTTTACCCCGTTCAGGTCAGAGACCTGACTCCCATCCTTCCTCCCTCTTTGACTCACGCACTGGTTTAAGACGAGCCCTCTAAGCCCTCTAAGCGTCTCGCTGACATCTGCTTACCCTCAACGTCCAAATGTCAACCCTCCATTCTGCTCTTTGCAGGGTCGAGTTGCCCTCTCCGAAGGCACGGGTCCCAGGCCAGCAGAGGAAAATGCCAGTTCTGATCAAAATCCTTGGCTCACTCATCAGTAAGTGAGGAGAAAGACAAACATCTTGGTCCTCACTGGCTAACTTCCTCACAGGGAAAGGAGAGCAGAGAGACCGAACATGCACCAAAAAAGTACCAATGAGATTTGTGTCTTCTCTGTGAGAGAGCAAGGACTCTCTCATTTTAAACAGTATTTTGTTCATATAGGTATTTTGAAATTGTGATAAGGATGGAGGAGGACTATGTTGCATGCTGGTTACACTGACTTGATGTATGATTGTGAGAGTGCTACTTCTCCTGAATGTTAAGGAAAACATGAAAAACAGAAACAGATCTTCAAGATCTGCTTTTCCTACATAGCTTTTCTGTATTATTTGTTATTGTGAAGAGGGCTCCTTCATAACATTTTAGTTTTCTGCTATTTGTTCAATGCCAGGCCATACAGCTATTAAATTAAATGATGCTTGCAAGGGAATTTTTTTAATAACAAACTGAAGCAAATTCCATTCGAAGTGGCTGACATTGGCACACTGTGTAATCAACCATGAGCTTACACGTTCTCCATAAAGTAAAGGGTGGTCTTTGAGCACTGTATTCCCTTTTTAAATTTGTTTCGTTTACTTTCATAATAAAGCCAAAATGAACAGCTAAAGAGCATTTCAGGATTATTGAATATAAGGTAGTGGAGAATTAAAAATACAGTTTGTGTTCTAATAGTAAAAGGTTTACAATAATCTTAAGACACTCAAGAATATAGAAAGTCAAGGAGCATTCCGTTTTCCTTTACTTTCATTAATCGGTATTAAAATATAAAGTAAGGTAATATTTCCTGTCACACGTTTAAAAGACTAAAACGCCTGATAACAAATAAACAATAAAATGTACCTGTAAATCCCTCGGGTGAGTATGCTATCTCAAAGATCATTTGTCACAGTAATCGCCTAGGTAATACCCACCCCAAGAGTTGTATTTTGGGAATAAATCCATGCATTAGAAGTGGATATTTTGCAAGGCAAATCAGAACGTCTTGGGAAGAGGGTGTTCTCCTGCCAGAGCAGGGTGGGGTGGGTTTGTCTGAGTCACGCTAAGATCAATGAGAAAAGAGAGATGCTGCCTGAGCCCCTTTGCAAGGGCTCCTGGCCTGACAGGTTGTGAGCCAGGAACAATTTCAATCCATTCGAGAAAACAGTCCAGAAACTAATAAAGGGAACCACCTAGGAACCACTAGCAAGGTTCATGGACCAGCTCATTTTGGATGCTGGACACTTATAGTAGTACACAGCTTTTTAGCTAAAGGGCCTGAAAATAATTTATTTACTATGCTTAAAAAATTGGAACCATTTCAGGGGAGGACACTAGGAAAAAGCAGCCTTAGATAAATCTCATTTTCAGATAAAAGGCAAACAGAAACATTGCTCATTCGAACTTTTAACAGAATAGTATGGGAAGTTAAAGATAGAACAGAGAAATCGAGCAGTTTGTCTCTGTTTTTGCGGTTTTGCAGAGATCTCAGTGTACTTTCGCACGCCGTCCGCCTGGTGCCGCTGCTGACTGCAGAGGCTCTGCGCAGCTCCAGGCTCCACGGCCCTTGAGCTCGACTAGCCGGGGCTGCTCCGCTCGGGGGTCGGCGGGATAGATCGACACCTCCGTCCTGTTCACGGAGGGGGGAGGAAGGTTAGCCGAGTGCGAAATGGAGCTGAGAAAGAGGGAGGAACCGATCCCTTGGCGAGCATTGTTTGTGATACTGTTCCTCTGCGTGTCGGGGGGGGAGAGCAGAAACCGCCCGGTACTCTGTGCCCGAAGAGGCGGCGAGAGGCTCCCTTGTGGCAAATATCGCTAAGGATTTGGGACTGACCGCTGAGGAATTGTTGACTCGACAGGTCCGACTCGTTCCTGAAGGAGAAAAACAGTACTTTCAACTGGATCGGCACACCGGGGATTTGGTTGTGCGAGAACAGATGGATCGAGAGGAGCTGTGTGGGCAGAGCGAGCCCTGCCTGGTACTTTTCGATGTGTTGTTAGAGGGTCCGCTGCAGTCCTTCCGCGCCGAGGTAAGCCTCACAGACATTAATGATCATGCTCCCGCGTTCTTAAATAAAGAGATAATTTTAAAGATCTCAGAAACTACAAAGCCGAAAGCTCGTTTTTTACTGGAAAGCGCTCGGGATCCAGATGTGGGGAACAACAGTGTTCAGCATTACAGCATCAGCTCGAACGGTTATTTCCATATCTACACCCGGCAGCGTAGAGATGGCAGGAGGCACGCCGAGCTGGTGTTGGACAGAGAGCTAGACCGGGAAAAGCAGGCAGCAGTGGCCTTCAGCATCACGGCTGTAGATGGTGGGTCTCCACAGCGCTCTGGTACAGCCGTAATCCGCGTGGTAGTCCTGGATGCAAATGACAACATTCCAGTATTTACGTAGAACCTGTATAAGATCCGAGTATTAGAAAATAGCTCCGAGGATACCTTGGTGGCAGTGGTGTCTGCTAAAGATCTAGACTTAGGAATGAACGGGGAAATAGCCTATTCCATAGTTCAAAATTCAGAGGATAATCGAGAGACATTTAAAATAAATCCAGAGATAGGGCAGATTCGACTCAAAAAACCACTGGATTATGAAGAAACAAAGACCTACGAGATAGACGTCCAGGCCACGGATGGAGGAGGCCTATCTGCGAACTGCAAGGTGGAGGTGGAGGTGCAGGACGTGAACGACAACGCCCCCGAGGTAACAATCACCTCCCTCACCAACAGACTCTCCGAAGCGGCCCCGCCGAACACGGTGGTGGCCCTCTTCAGTGTGCGGGACCGGGACTCAGGGGATAACGGCCGGACGGACTGCGAGCTGCTGGGCGAGCAGCCCTTCAGCATTTTGCCGCTGGTGGGTGAAGCGTACGCGCTAGTGACATTGGAGGCGTTGGACCGGGAGGAGGTGTCAGGATACAACGTGACGGTCCGGGCCAGTGACGCGGGTACTCCTGCGCTCTCAACATCGAAAACGCTGTTGGTGCGGCTCTCAGACGTGAACGATAATGCGCCCACCTTCTCCCAGGCCATTTACAGCATGGTATTACGCGAAAACAAGCCCTCTGGGACGATCCTTAGCCGCCTTAATGCCACAGACGCCGACACGGGTGAAAACGCCCGTGTGAGCTACATGCTGGTGCCGACTCCACTGGGGGTCTCTGCTGCGCGGTCCTTCTTGTCAGTGGAGGCCGAGAGCGGCGTAGTGCGGTCTCTGCGTCCAGTGGACTACGAAGAGGTGCATGCCTTCGAGGTGACCGTGCGCGCCGCTGACGGGGGCTCGCCGGCGCTCAGCGCCGAGGCGCTGCTGCGGGTGCTGGTGCGGGACGAGAATGACAACGCGCCCCTCGTGCTGCACCCGCCTCCCGATGGCAGTGCGGCGGTGGGCGAGTTGGTGCCGCGCTGGGCACAGGCGGGTTACCTGGTGGCCAAGGTGGTGGCGGTGGATGCGGACACGGGGCAGAACGCGTGGCTGTCCTACGAGCTGGCCAAGGCGACGAAGCCGGGGCTGTTCCGCGTGGGGCTGCACAACGGTGAGGTGCGCACGGCACGGGCCGTGACCGAGCGCGACGCGCCCAGGCACAGGCTCGTCGTGCTGGTGCGAGATCGCGGGCAGCCGCCGCGCTCCGCCACCGCCACCCTCGCTATCGCCCTGGTGGACGGCTTCTCTGAAACCTTCCTGCAGCTTTCGCAGGCGCCCGCGGGAAGCCCGCAGCAGGAGGAGGGCGACCACGACCTTCTCACCACCTACCTCATCGCCTCTCTCTGCTGCGTCTCCTCACTCTTCCTTGTATTCGTCGCCACCTTTTCGGGGACCACGCTGTGCAAGGGTCACCTCTGCCCGGCGCTCCCGAACTCCTCTAGCCGCAACTCTGCTGACAGAGACTTGACCACCGATGCCAGGGGATATCTGTGGCCAGGTTACCTCTACGAGATGTATTTGACCAGCGGCTCGGGGCAGAGCGACTTCAAGTTCCTGAGGCCCGTTCTGCCGAGTCCGCAGAGTCCACCAGGCTGCGCGGAGGCTGGCAAGGGCGATAGGCTGGAGTGCAGCCCGCAGCGCGCTGGCCAGAAGGGAGCAGAGCAGGGGACAACAGCCCCTCCGTCGCTCTAACTGTCTGCCCACCCTTCTCAAATCTGGGCGGTTGCAGTGCGCGCTCCTGCACAGCAGAGCAGGAGGTGCATCTGTGCTTTCACATGTCTGTGAGCGTCTCCCGTATCTCGTCCCCACCATGTGATCTCGAGTAGATGTGCTGTTTTACTGCGTGCATAATACCTGACAGGGATATCCACACGGAGGCCCCTTCCTGGTTTCTCAGGGCGAAGAAGGCAGCAGGTGCCTCCGGACAAAGCCTCCGCCCCTCTGTGTGGAGGTGAAAGGCCTTCTCCTAGTCCTCCGGCTTTGTGTTTGTCCTTGTCCTTCTCCTTGGCCCTAGAAATTGTGTTTGTCGTTGTGTTACCGACGGATTTGTAACAGGGCGCCGATGTCGGCGTCACGGCGGGCTCCGTCAGATCGTGGCGAGCAGAGAAGCTGCGGAGCTGCAAGCGCTACCGGTGCGTTTGCGTCAAGCTCGGCGTTTGCACCCGCTGCGGGCTTTGCCTTTGCCTTTGAATGTGTGCGGCAGGCGGCGGGATATGTGCACATGTGCCCGATGGAGCGTGGCTGCCAGAGGCAGCGGCTAGGACCGCGTCCAGACTAGGAGGAGTCCACAAGGAGAGGTGAAAAGTCCTTCACTCGGGGAGAAGGAATCCCTTGCTGCTCTCTTTCTTAGCTGGGTCCTCGATCTCCCTGTCTGAGATGCGTGGGCCCTGTGTGCATTTGTGATGTGTGCTCATCCAGTTTGGCCAGCAAGAGAGGTGCTTAGAATGAGTGATGTCATCTCCAGGGGACAGAAAAAAACGTGCACAACCAGAGATCCTTGTAGTTTAGAAAAGGAGGGTTGGCTGTCCCCTGGAAATTGCCTCAAAGCTCTAGAAGCACTCACGATGCAGGGATCAATGGTAACTATAAAGCACTGTGAAATTCTGTTTGCCTGGATTCCAAGGTAAACGCATTACGACTCTGTCCCTAGAAAAACTTAAATAAGGTCTCCCAGTTTTATCTCATCACTTTTCTTCCAATTTCCTGTAGATTTCCCATCTGATGAGAGTGAAGTCATGACGTGACTATTCATGGGTTTAATTCCATGGTTTTAGAAATCTTTCATTCTCCTTTCTCTTTTCCTGTATGAGCTGTGTTGGAGCATTATGTTACCTATTCCTCTGAAGAAGGACTGTCACTGCATGCAGAAGAACAGGTTGTTTGAACAACGGTGGTATGGCACTAAACATTTGCAAAAGCTCACGCTGCTTTGCAATGCATTGAGAAGCTGCATCACCGCCAAGCCGGACACGCTTTCCTGTAAAAGTGACATGAAAAGAGCACCCGAGCGCGATTCCTGCTAAAAAAAAAAAAAAAAAAAAAAAAAAAAAAAAAAAAAAAAAGGCTGATGCTGTTGGGAGAGTCCTTGTAGCGATGTTGTTTGCAGGCAAGCTGTATGAACACGCCGGCGTTTGGCAAATGCTGAGAGACGGCGGGCAGGAGCGCGTCCCGTCCCGGAGCAGTCCCG
>CM021743.1:7643924-7709466 GCA_011075105.1 Heteronetta atricapilla | reverse complement strand
GGGGGGGGGGGGGGGTTAGGATTCAGCAAAGCATCTGGTGAGAGTTGATTTTGGCCGTAGCGTTTTTATAGAAATTATGGCAATTTCCGCACTGAGCATAACAGCGGAGACCCCAGGAGGAGCCCACCTGTGGGATTTCCACACCCATCCCCGTTAGCTGCCACAGGGATACTGAGCACGGCGCAGACGTGTGGTGTCGTGGGAGCTGCCACCCCGCTGCGGTGAGAGTAGGGGACAGGGGACACGGCGATGTGCTGGGACCAGGGCTGGCTGGGGGGGCAGAGCTGCTGCAATTTCCCAGAGGGGACCGGAGCCTCCAGCTTTGAAGCCTCGAAGGCTTCTGAAGGGACCGAGCAGGGGTGGAGGATGCAGCTCCACAGGGATGCAGCAGCTCCACGGGAATGCTGTGGCCATGGCTGCCACGTGCTGCCCCAGTGCTATAACTGTTGGAGGAAGGAAAGATGGCTGGGAGGAGGAGCACCACGGGCTGGGAATAACCTGCAAGGAGCCAGGCAGGAGCAGAGTCGGCTCCTTGCCCCGCTTCCACCTCCTCCTCCCCATGCAGGGTGGCCCTGGCTGCGGGAAGGGGGCTGGCAGGACTGGAGCTTGTCTCCATCCCCTGTAGGATTGCCACGCAGAAATGCATTGGGTGGGCGGAAGCGCCAGGGAGCAGAAAGGGGGTTATTGTGAAGGGCAGCGTGGGTGTGAGAGCAGAGGCGAGTCAGCCTTGCCCCAGGGCTCGGGAGCTGCGAGGAGCCCCTCTTTGACCAAGCACGGAGCAAACCTCTTTTAACATCCTGACAGCAGATCGCGTGGTACTGTGGCCTGTCACAGCGTGCCGGAGCCCTCTCCTGTCCCGCACCCTCCTGTCCCACTGCCTGTGGTCTTCTCCTACCGTGGTTGGTCTGCCTCCATCCCAGCCTGTGTCCCTGCCGGGACAGCACGCAAGGGGGTGGCACCTACCACATGGTGACCCCATGAAGTCACGGGGATGGAGGAGGGTCCTGGGCTCCTCGCGGCCATTGCCAGGGCTCTCCTGGCCACGTTTTGATGGGGACAGGAGCTGTCAGGGTGGCACAGCCAGTGGCTAGGTTATGGGTTTCCTCGCCTGTACCCGTCCTCATGGCCTGGTTCAGCTGTAGTTGAACTGGAGGAGGCTTGGTGGCAGTGGGACAGGAGGGTCAGTGTCACCAGGGCCTGCAGAGGTGACGTGCTTTTTGGGTGGAGGACCAGCACTGGTTGAAGGACCCAGAGGCTTCATTTGCTGCAGCAAAATAGATTTGGGTAAAGCCTCCTGGAGTGAGGATAGAGAAGGAGGAGGAGGTCGTGGCACTGCCACGGCTGGGGATGTTGAACAGCTCGGTCCTTTTTGGGGAAGGAGGGAGAGCCAATGTCCCCACTGGGGGGTACTGGGTGTGGGGGCTCCTTTCCCACGCTCCCACTGGTGCAGATAAATGCACCTCGCCCCCGTGCCGAGACCCCTTCCACCCTGCTCCCCCAAAAACTGCCCAAAAAGCAGGGTGCTGGGGAAGCTGGGCTGCCCGGAGCTGGGGTGAGGCTGTCCCGGGGCAGGGAGCAGCGTGCCAGCACCCAGCGCTCCCGTTTGCCCCTTGCTGCAGCTGCCAGCAGCATTTCCCTGAGCTCCCCTGCAGCCTGCCCCCGCCGCAGCCGCTCCGGAGAGACCGAGCTGAGGACAAGCGGGTGCTTTGCCTGGCAGGCGCTGCCTCGGCAGGCAGAAGCCGCTTGGCTCCTTCCCGAGGAAGCCGGGGCAGCGGAGGATGCTCGCGGCGGTCCCCAGCCGCGGGGATGCGGGGTTGCTAGGAGGCAGGTGAAGGTGACGGGGACAGCGCTGCGGAGCACCGCAGGCCCAGGTACCGCCGCAGCCGCGCTCCGGGGACGGGGATGGGGACAGGAGGGCCCCGGAGCCCCCGCGCAGGGCAGGCGGCGGCGGCGGAGGGAAGGAGCCGCGGGGGGACCGGTGGAGGATGCGGGAGCTGGCGGCCGGCTCGGCCCTTCGCCGCCGCCGCTCCCTGCCGTGAGTAGCCGGGGGGGGGCGAGGGGCTCCGGCAAGGGCGATGCTGGGGAGCCGTGCCCTTGGGATGCTGCTTGCGGCGTGCCGGGGGGCGGGGGCGGGGGGAGCGATGCGGCAGCCCCAGGCTGGTGCCGCCGCTGCCCTTGGGATGCTTCGCCGGCCGCGATGTGTCCTTGGGAAACTGCGCTGAGCCGGCCATGGCGGGGCCAGGGATGAGCCCTCATCCCGAGCTGGGAGCTGGGTCTGACCCAGCAGGGCCCGGCGGCAGCGCGGAGGACACGGGGAGGAGGAGGAAGAGGAGGAGGCGCAGGGATCCTGCCGGGGGTCTCCGAGCCACCTTCCCCCTTCTCCTAGATCCGCATGTCCGACCAGAGCAGCAGCGATGATGGGGAGTCCGACCCCCAGCACAGTCTGTCCATGGTCTTCCTCCTCGTCCTCGTCTTCTTCATCATGGGGCTGGTAGGATTCCTGATCTGCCATGTCCTGAAGAAGAAGGGCTACCGGTGCCGGACTTTCCGGGACGAGCTCGACCCAGATAACAAGGACGTGCTGGCGGAGCTCCAGGCCAGTGAGTACGGGCAGTGGGGTGCTGGGGGGCTGCGGCGCTGCCCTTTGGTGCTCCTTAAACTCAGCCCTCGGGTGCGGGCTGGGGGTGGCCGGGGGCCCTGTGGTGGGACGTGGTGCCCACCCTTTTCCCCAGGGCCTGTCCCCACCATGTGCTTGCAGAGCCCGTGCAGCACTGAGCCATGCCCTGTGGGTGCACGCCAGAACTCATGGATTGAGTTGGCTGCACACGAAGACGGTGCATGAAGTTTCCAGGTTGGCTTTGTCTCCTGGAGATGCCACAGCCCAGGGAAACATCTCTGTGGGCTTCCAGGAGTGCATCAGCGGCCACTGACCGTGCTGTGCAGGGCAGCTGCCCACCAGACCTCAGCCAAGCCCCCTCAAAGCAGGTTGTGATGAATGCTGGCGATGAGTGCCACAGCAGGGCAGACATCCAGCCAAGTTTCACCAGCACGCTCCTTTAAGCTTCTAACATCGTAGCTCTGGGACTTTCTCCATCTTAGGTGGTTTCTATGTTTTTAGCAAGCCCCCAGTGGGTTTCTTGGCTGTGAACCTGTCCCGTTTGCCCTTGGAGGCCTTTAGCACTGCAGCATCCTGAAGGTGGCAGCTCCAGGGCTGAACTGTCCTCACGAGGAGCCTCCTCTTCGAGCTTGTTCCAAACCTGCTACCTACTCCTGTCCTTGGATGCTCCCCCAGAAGGAGCAATGTGTCCCTGCCTCGCTGCACCACTGGCTGCCATTTCAGCCCCCTCCTTCCCAGGGTGGAGCTCTGGACTTCCTCAGGTTCCTCCTGCAGCTGTGGGGACTTGCATCTCCTCGGGCCTCTGTCGGCACTCACAGCTTCTGCTGAGCTGGGCCTCCCAGCCCCATGCCCTCAGTGCCACGTTTTCTCCTTTCAGATGAAGAGGAGGAGCTGAACGAGGACACTGTGGAGAAGATCGTGAGATGCATCATCCAAAATGAAGGTGAGCGCTTCCTTGGGCTGGCTTGGAGCCTTGCTGACTGCTTTGGCTGACACACTCCCTTTTTCCTCTCTCTCCAGCCAATGCCGAGGCCCTCAAGGAGATGCTGGGGGACAATGAAGGGGACATCCCAGTGCCAGTGCCCAGGTGAGGGAAGCCATTTCCTGCTTGTGGCTCTTCCAGAGTAAGGGATGAGCAACTGCAGGGCATCACCTGTGTCCTCAGACTCTGCACCCAGCCCCTTCCCATGTCGGCAGCTTGTTACAAAGGATCTTCCCAACACGAAGTCCCTCTCCCCTGGGACACGGGGGCTGTGATGACTGCTTCATTTCTTTGCCAACAGGAATATCCCTTCCTCCTGTCCTCATAGGAGGTCCCCTCAGGAACTGCTGCTTCTCAGGGCTTGCCGCGCTGAGGCTGCACCAGGGTAGGGAAGAGTCCTCCAAATATCACGACCTGTCACATCTTTTTCCTCTTGCAGCCTTTGTCCCCACCGCAACAGCCAGGATGGGGGCCCACCACACCACCACACGGTGCATCTGGGCTCCACGCAGGCCCCCTGCATCCACTGCAGCAAGAGGAAGAGGCACCCGCTGCACCGGCAAGGAAGGTCCAAGGATGGCAAAGGCAGGATGCATCCCGGAGAGACCACCGTCTTCTCAGTGGGCAGGTACTGGAATGAGCCTTGCTCTGATGGAGCAAGCATTATGGAGAGACTTCTCAGTTCCCCTTCTCCCTTTACCCTGCGCCAGACATCCCTTGCTCAGGAGCCCTGAGGGCCATGTGCCTCCTGCACCTCCAAATTCCCGTGGTGTGCAGCAGGCCATGACGAATGGGTGCCTTTCCCCTTCCTTCTCCACAAGGTGACTCAGGCCTGGGTTGTCCTGCTGACTCAGAGCTGGGCAGAGCCCCAAATCCATGTCCCTTCAAAGCCTGCTGTCCCACCTACATGTGACTTGGGGTCCTTCTTGCTGCAGGGGCAGCGGCGCCAGGTTTTAGGGATCTCGTGAGGAGAGGGAGGAGGTGACAGGTTCCTGTTGCAAGTTGCCACCATCAGAATGAAAGAGTGGCTATTCTCCTGCAATGGCTATTCTTTGCCTGCAATGATGACTGTAATCAGATGCTGTGGGAGGAATATGAGAGCAGGGGAGTGTACTTGACACTTCCCACAAACAGTCTCCCAGTCCCCATCTGTTCTCACCTCAAGGGACTCCCAGAGCTGCCTGTGGTCTCTGAACAGTCATCAACCTTTGATATAATCTGTGACCCTGCCCAGGTTGCCCCATTCCCCAGCAGAAAGGTCTGGTCCTGCCATGGTGACGATGAGCCAGATGGGGCATTGGGAGGGGTTGTTTCCACCATCGGAGCTAGGAGTCTCAGAAGGGAGGTTAATTGGAAGCTTTATGAGGAGCTGGTAAAGGGGCAGACCTCCCTGTGTCAAATTCCAGCTGAAATCACCCCTTTCTGCAGGAGGAAAGCTTCTGGCTTCCTCTGGGCCAGTTGCTGCCAGCTGTCCTTGGTGTCAGGGCTGGTGGCTGGTAAGCCAGATCTCCACACAGCTGTGTGTTCATGGCTAATCTTCCCTGGCTGGAGCCCAGCTCCTTCCGCTCCTCTGTGTCCTTCACCCATGCTCTTCTCAGTCTCCTTTCACTCAGCTCTGTGTGCCTGCAGACGATGGTCCCCTCCTAAGCGCACCTTCCTTTACACTCCAATTTTCTCTCCTTGTCCTTGTTAAGTTCCCATGTCACATAAGCCTTTTCCAAGTTTATATGTTAGAAGTTTCCACTTCCTGAATCTCCTTGGTATGAGGTCCAACTGCTAAGGGGCCTGTGTCCATGAGGTACAAAACTACCTCCAAATTCTGGCTCGTGTTCCCAGCTGGCCCCTCTGCTCTTCCAGTTCTCTGACTTTTCGGGGAGTGCCCTTGCTGCTCCTGCTATGAGTATCCTGATTGCACAAGCCACCTTGATTCATGACCACACACAAAAACTCCACTTTAACCTGCTTCTGTTTGCAGCCCTCAGGTCTTGTTCATTCATTTTTGGCTGTCGCTTTTGCCTTGGAGAGAGTGGCTGGGAGTCCGATCCCCTTTCCTATTGACCAGGTCTGGTGTAGTCAACACGGGTCACCGAGGCTGTCAGGGGCTGGAGCACGTGGTGTGTGAGGAGCTGCTGAGGGAATGGGGTTTGTTTGGCCTGGAGAGGTCTAGTGGGGATCTAATTGCTCTGAAACTACTCAGAAGGGTGAGGGGAGTTTAAGTGAAGACAGAGCTAGACTCCTCTCAGAGATGCACCAAGAAGGGCAAGAGGCAGCAGCCGCAAGTTGTACCTAGAGAAATCTGGATGAGGCGCAAAGAGGAACCATCGAGCTCCATGAATTACGCTGCATATGGCAGGACCCCAAGCAGCAGGGGAATTGTCATCCTTGGGGATCTCCAAACCCAGCTGGAGAGGTTTTGGAGAGCCCCTTGCAGCCTGGCCAAGGGTGGAAGATGGCTCCATTTTGAGTGGAGGGTTGTACCAGAGGCCTTTCCCACCTAAACTGTCCTGTAACTCTGAGGTAGTCAGGTTTAAATGATCTGTACTCTCACATTATTTAATAATTTACCATCTGTCTTAGGGCTTTCCTAACCTTTCATCTTTGCCATCTCTACCATGCTATTGAGCAGCCACATCAGAGGAGCTCTCCCTCACCACACGCCGACCCACCAGTGGCAGAGCTCGTCCACAGCCTGTCCGCATCTCACGGAGGTCTCGTCCCCGCCTCTCTCTGCTGCAGCACATTGTGTCCTGTTGGATCAAGTGCCCTAACCATGCTGACTAGGCGGACACCAAAATGCTCCTGTCCTTCTCCTCGTGATCTGGAGGGAGGTTTCTCTTGTGTCCTCTCCAGCCTGAATCCTGGTTTCTCTGAGTGCCTCGCTGTCTCCTTTAGGCTGATACTGCTCAGAGGTGTTACCGAGAAATGATCACATCATTTGTGCCTCCTCCCGGTCCCTTTTTAGGCACTGGAGCGTTCTGTGGCCTTCTCGTATCACCATGCTGGTGCCCTGTCTCGGATACTCGGATGGACCTAAAAGGTCACATTTGCTGTGGCTCGGCCGGACCCCAGCAGTCCTCTGGGAACATCATTCAGAGCTGGAGCATTTCCCTTCTCAACCCTTCCAATTTATGAGCAGCATTTCAAGCTGTGATGCTGAGGAGTCTGTATTGCCTACCGTGGTGATGTTATTTACGGTTCTGGCCACCTGGTGCACTGGCCATCTGCTGAGGTCTGCACTGCCTCTGTCTGGAGCTACCCCATGCTTGAAGAGGGTTTAAGAACTACCATCGGGTAGCCTGAATATCTTCTTGAAGTCACATTCCTCGTTGCTGTCCTCTGCTTGCTGGCCTGTCCTTCCTTGTTCCTGACACAGGACCACTCTGGTGGTCTCCTTCACTGAGTCACTCTGGCAGCTCATCTTGGATCTGTTCTTTCTTGGACCTTCCTTCTCAGCATCCTCCTTCGGGTCGGCCATTAGCTTTACATTCAGGTCTTGCTCTTCGTTCAGCCCCAGCGGTACTTCAGCTTCACTGCTGGCACCATTTTGCCCTGCCTGCTGCTGACACGCAGCCGAGCCCCAGCGGCGCTGAGGCCTTCGGGCCCAAATCCCCCGCAGTGGGCCCAGGACTCTGGCCGGGGGCACCAGCTCACCTGGGGAGACATTTCCCCTCTGCTGGTCCAGCCATGGTGTGCAGTGCTTACACAGGGGAATCAGAGCTGGTCGCAACCAGACTTTGTGCATTCCCCCTCCCAAATCCCAAACTGACAGCAGTTCCCCAACCTCTCCCTTCTCCCCAGGTGCAGTACTGCAGTCCCCTCTGATTCTACACTCATCTGCTATCCGTGTCAGGCCGACTTTGCAGTTCTCCTTCCCTCCCCGGAGCTCTGAGCTGCTCCCCGGCACGCAGCAGAGGCTTGGTAGGCTGCTCAGCACCGTCCATTGCACCAGGGGGCTGCACACAGCCTGCCCTGGTGCGTTTTAGCCCAACAGCTCCTCTTTGTGCTTGATCCCTGTCCCCACACACAGCTCACCCCTTCCTCAGCCTGCAGAGCGGCCTTGCAGCCTCTCACACACATCCCTTCCTCCCTGGGATCAGCCCAATATGCACCAAATTCACATCCAAGGCTCTGTACAAGCCCCTCTTTGGCCAGGCTGCATCCCAGAGCTGTCACCCGTAGTGCTGCGGGACGACAGACCATCAGGGCTGGCACCAACGTCTGGATTGGCCTTTTCGTCCTTTTGTTGACCAGCACTTTGTACTGGGTCTGCTTTCTGCAGAAAATGAAGGAGATCTGGGGTGAGGTGGCTGGGGCATGGCTGGGGCAGGTGTCAGTGCTGAACAGGTCTGAGGGTTTGGAGATCAGCATGAGTCGGCGACAAAGGGAGAGGATCCCATGCTGGAGGCAAGCTGGAAATAGTGTTGGGAAGGAAACAGTGGGAGAACGGAGGGAAGAGCTTTTGACCTGCCCACCCCCTGTTGCAGGTTTCGTGTCACGCACATTGGGAAGAAGCCCGCCTTCCCCGAGCAGCAGGACGGCGCCCAGCCCGACGGCAGCAGGGAGCCGAGCACGGAGGAGCTGGAGCACAGCAGCGAGCGGCTGCGACGGGAGCGGGCTCGCAACGGGACTGTCCCCACGGGTGGCCTGGAGAACGGGGCCATCCAGGGGGGAGCAAAAAGCACGGAGCTGAGCCGCTCCAGCACCCCAGCTCCAAACACGCCCGGCAGCCGGGACGGCAGAGCGGCGGGCAGGGTGGGCAGCTCTCCCGGGAGCACAAGTCACCAGCGGAGGCACCTGAGCCGTTGGGATCTGGGAGGGTCGAGCCCCAGCATCCCGGGGCAGCTGGGGCAGGAAGGAGGGCAGAGAGGCAGCATCTGCCAGGAGGAGGCTGGACTGGGGTCAGCAGATGAGGTGTCGGATATTCACGGGAGCCTGAGCCTACACGAAGGGGCGGAGGAGCTGGGAAGGGAGGAGAGCAGCAGAAGACAGCCCGCAGTGGAGGCCATGGGGCAGCAGGTGGGTTCCTCCTCTTTCTCATTCCCCGGTGGTCTCCTGGGTTGGAGGGGCTGAGGGGTTACAGTGCAGCACCCAAGGTCCCGGTGTGCTTGGGTGCTGCCAAACACACTCACAGGGCAGTTTGGGTTGGAAGGGACTTTTAAAGATCACTGAGTCCAGCCCCCTGCCGTGGGCAGGAACATCTTTCACCACACCAGGTTGCTCGAGGCACCATCCAACCCAGCTCCAAACACTCCCAACGATGGGCATCCATGCAACCTGTTTCAGCATCTCGCTGCTCCCATCATGAAAAAATTCTTCCTCATACCAAATCCACCCTTTTTCAGTTTAAAACCATTGCCCTTCATCCCGTCACTAAAAGCCTTAGGACAAGGTCTTCCTCCATCTTTTTGAGCCCCTTTATACCTGGAAAGGCCACAATGAGGCCTCTTGGAGGCTCTTCTTCTCCACACAGCAGCGTGAGCCCTGCTGCAGGGGCTGAGGAGCTGGTGCTGGCTGCGGTGTGGGACCTGCTCCATCCTGCACACCCTGCTCCCTTTCCCTAGCTGCATTTTTCCTCTCCTTTTTCTAATGCCTGTGGCAGTGGCCAAGAGGGGTGCTCTTGTTCCACGGACACCCTCTGAGCGCTTCTGATGGGATGGGCCTGAGGAAATGTGACTTCTTGGGACGTGCCAAGTCACTGTGACACTGTTCCCACCCTGCTGGTGCCCATGCTCCAGGGAAAGACAGGTCATGGCTGACCCTCATGGGAGATGCAGCAGAGACCTGAGGGCAGACCTGCTGCCGCCAACCCCTCGGGCAAGGGACGTGCTGGGCCCCTTTGTGGTTGGGCTCTTTGGGGACATCTGCTGGGATCGCTGTTCCTTGTCCCTCTGCCTCTGCACTGGGCTTATTCTTCCCCCAGGGCTCACTGCAGCCAGCCAACGTGCAGGCAGGGCAAGATGCCCCCCCGGAGCCCTTCTGGCCTTGAAGTCTAGGAAGGGGTGAAGCCACCAGGCTGGGATTCAGTCGTCCTTCCCACCCTGGTGCTCGGAGTGGGGAGCAGCACCTGGGCAGCTCCCAGCCTCCCCACCCGACCACTGTGCTGGAGCTGCTAGCGAGCCCTGGGCAGCACCGGTGCAGAGAGGGGGTGCTTGGGCTTCAGTGGGCCAGACTGCTCCCTGTTGCTGCCTCCAGGCTCTTACCTGCTAGAGGAGGAGGGAAACAAATGGTTTGGGGAAAGAACCTGTGTGCCTCGGTGCTGGGGACTTGTCCCAGGGCTGGGAGCCTGCTTGAAGGAAGGAGGATGGAGATGAATGTGGAAAGCTTGAGGAAGGCCTTTAGGAGGGGCTGATGGGCTGCAGACTTTCTTCAGAGACCTCTCCAGAGGACTGCAGAGGCAGCAAGAGGTCCTCCTTCCTCCAAGGGCCTGTCCTTCTGTTCATCTTCCCTTTGGCCCACCGTTGAGAGGAGCAGGAAAGGGGCGGGATGGACAAAGCAGAAGGTTGAGATGTGGGGCAGGAGAAGCACGGACAGCCCTGGGCACAGCCAAGCACCCAGCCCTGGGGCCGCTCCCCTGGGTTGTGGGGTGTTGCTTTGCCACAATCGGGGACACACGGCCACAGGGAGGACAGTGATGGGACATCAATGAGATGTTTGCCACCAAGCCCTGGAGCTGCTCAGCGGCTACCCCATCCCTTAGGTCCCTGCCAGGGCCACCCCAAGGGCTGTTGGCTGGTGCCTGGCATGTCCTGCAGGCGGCAGAAGGGCAGAGAAATGGGGATGGGATTGTAAGTCAGCGGGGTCATGGCCACTGGCCCGTGGATCCCTGATGTGTCCGACGGAGCCCCCGGCCAGGCTCCCCCAGGAGCACTGCCTGACGCCTGCATCTCTCCCCCTCCTGCAGGAGCCCAGCACCATGGTACAGGACCGAGGAGCCACCGTGTGATGTGAGTGCTCATCCCCAGCCCCGCGTCCAGTTCCTGGGGTGGGCAGGGGGTCAGGGCCGCAGAGAGGGGCCGAGCTGTGCAGAGCGCCCATCTACCTGCGGGGGGTACCGGGCTGGTCACAGCGGTGGCCGTGGGCCAGCCCCATCCCGCTTCTCTCTCCCTGCAGCTCCTCTCCACTCCCGACCAGAGCAGCCGACGGCAGGCACGGGGCCCCCGGCCCCACACCGGGCTGGGGGCTCTGCCGTGGGGGGCAGCCGGCCCCGGCCCCAGCCCGGGCGAGCAGCTTGGCATGGCCAGAGCGACGCGCGGACATTACAGACCTCATCCCATCAGCAATAGTTACCCAACTCCCACCCACCACCAACACCCCGCATCCCGGGGGTCCCTCCAGCCTGGCACAAGTGGGGACCCCCCCCCAGTACCCTGCTGCCACCCGGTCCCCGCACCCCCCAGAAGGATGCTGTAGGGATGCTGCAGGGGCAGTGGCACCAGCTCGAGCCCCCCGCATCCCCAAACTCACCGCAGAGCACAGCCCCGGCGGTGCCACCGAGCAGGACGCGGCGCAGCACCCGCCGGCACAAAGCCCCCAGCGCCACTGGGGAGGGACTGCGCAGCACCCAGGGGACGCTGATGGAGATGGGAGCCTCCAGCCCTGCCCTGGCACAGGGCAACCCGGCCCCCAAGGCGAGCTTTGGTGTGAAAGTGCACTGTAAATAGACGAGCTAAAACCATTAAAGCTGCTGAACACAGCGGTGGAGCGAACTGGTTTTATTGGGACATGGCCACCCCCTTGTCTGCACCGAACACGGTGCGGTGCCCAGCACGAGGAGGGGCAGAGGAGCCTGGGGAAGTAATGCCATGGGCGAGGGGCAGGGGCACGGCTGCCCGGTGCCATACAGGGATGCAGGAGCACCCTGCAAGCAGCACTGGGCAGGATGCGGCCCCCGGAGAGACCAGCTCGGGGAACAGCGGCGTGCAGGGCAGGTCCTGCTCCCCTCCACACCACCTCCTGCCCCAGGGGAGCAGCCCAAGGGTGGGGGGCACGTTTCGCTCGGGTGAAGATTGTGCAGCCTGGGGAGGGCCAGGGGCACCCCCAGGGTCAGCTGAGGTCCAGCTCGGGGTCGGGGGCTCTGCCGGGCGGTGGGGGAGGCGCACGGAGCTGCCAAGAGAGGAGAGGAGATGCCCACAGGCTGAGGCGAGGGGCTCCCCATTGCCCTGACCCCCAGTACAGAGGCTGTGGGGATGCACAACCTCTTTGTGGGGACCTGGGACAGGATTTGGGGGGCAGATCATCGCAGGGAAGAGGCGCTTACCGGACGGATGCGAATAGCCGACATGTCTGGAGAGCTCTGCCCGCTGCCCGTGTCCTCCTGCCTGCCAACTGCACCCACGCAGGAGCTCAGACACGCTCTGTGGGCCCTCCCAGACACCCCCCTGGCCCCCAGCACTCACCTCCCAGCAGAGTTTCGGGAGATGGGTTGGAGCCCAGGCTGGTGCCAGGCACGAGGCCGGGTGGGGAGAAGGGCGGCGGGGACGGCGAGGGCAACTCCTGCGAACACAGAGCCGAGCGCTAGAGCAGCACAGGCACCACCGGGACCCCCCTGCAGCCACCGTCACTGTCACCAACCTGCCCTGCCATCCCCCGAGCCCCGGTGAGCTCCTCCACCACCAGCGAAGGGAAGACGCCGACGCGGCCGTCAAAATCCCCTGTCCAGAAGCCGTCATCCACCTCGTCCTCAGCACGGGGCAGCACGCGGATGATGGCACCCTCCGGGAAGCTCAGCTCCTCGGGGCTCTGTCCCTCATAGTCGTAGAGGGCTCGCACCAGCCAGGCTGCGGGGAAGGGGCTCAGCACCACGGGACAAGGTCCCACAGCCCCATCCTGGGGTGACGATGTCCCACACACCCACCTCCGGGTTCCAGGACCAGCTCCGCGGCCATGATGCTGGAGAGCTGCCGCTGCAGGGCGGCCCCCGAGGGGCCCACGACACTGGTCCCCGTGGCCAAACGTGGCTCGCTGCCCACGCAGCCCAGGGACAGCAGGTACTTCTCGGGGACATAGCCGATCTGGCCTGCCTTGTTCCGAGCCTGGTGGGGCAGAAGCTACGTTACCATCCCAGTGACATGATGGCATTCGGGTCCCCCTGGCCCAGAACCCTCCAAAACTGCCCCCGGCTTTGGGGTGAGCCAGAGGGTGGACCCCGGTCCGCTCCAGCTGCCCACACCCACCTTCACCCACTCCTCCATGTCACCGTCCTCGATGACCTCCAGCTCCTCTCCCTGCGCGATGGACAGCTCGTCCGCCTGGCGGCCCTGCGGGGGACAGGGGACAGCGTGTCACAGCCAGGCTGGCGGTGCCATCCCCACACGGGCAGGGCACCCGTGGCTTTACCTGGTACCCAAAGATGACCCGGCAGGTGTAGGGGTAGGTGCGGGCGGCGTGGCCGGGCTCAGCATCCTCGAACGTCTCGTCGCTGTCGTAGTCATCGAACTCCCCAGGGTCCAGCCCCGCGGGCTCCTCCTCGCCCGGCCGGGTGCTGCTGGGGGTGCGCGGGTGCTCCTCGCCCGCCCGCACAGCCCCAGCCAGCCAGGCGTCCACGTCCAGCCCCGCCGCACGCAGCAGCGCCAGGCGCGCCTCTGCCTTCGCCTTGCCGACCTGAGGCACGGACCGGGAGGGGATAACGGCACGGACAGGGCAGGGATGGGGAGGGATGTTTTCAAGGGATAAGGTGACCGCTGTGGGGTGGGGGACAGCCAAACCCCATCCCCAAGGACCCAGCCCCCAGCATGGCACAGCATCCCAGCACTGTGCTGCCACTGCAGCTCCACGTCCCTGTATCCCCCCCTGCGCCCAAAACCCCTCAGGGGTAACAAACCTCGAGGCCACCCCAAGCACACTGGGGACCCACCTCTGCCTTCCGGATGTTTTCTCGCACTTCCTCCATCTGCCGCTCCAAGGAGGCCGCCTCCGCCTCGGAGACCTGCTGCCTCCTGGCCTCCAGCCTCTGCAGCACCTGGGGGGGCACCCGCAGGTCGGGACGGGGGGCGGTGGGATGGGGCTGCAGCTGCTGCCCCTCCTCCAGACCCCCAGGAGGGACGGCCTTGGCCGCACACCCACCTCCTCGCCGTGCGCCTTGTTCTTGCCGTCCCGGGTCACCCGCGTGGCCCAGCGCCGGGCCTCCTTCTCCAGGCTGGCCCCACCATCCTCCGGCTCCAGCAGGGACACCTGGACGAGGACAGGGTGGCTGGGAAGGGTCTGGGTGTGTGGCCTCCCCATGTTGTACTGCCCGCCCCCCCCCACCTACTTCAGGGATGCCAGCGAGCTGGAAACGCTGCTCGGGTGCCAGCGTGAAGGCGGCGTGGTCCTGCAGGAAGAGGAGGAGGTCCTGCTCCCGGCACACCTGCGGCGGGGAGAAGCGTGGGGCTGGGGGAGGGATGCTCACCCGTCCCCATCTGCCAGCCATCGGGGACCTGGGGACCCCGTTACCCGCGTGGCTGCCTCCGAAACGCTCTGGAACCACTCCTGCGTGGCCCTGCAGGTCTCCACCTCCGCCTGGCCCGCCGTGGTCAAGTGGTCCCGCAGCCGCTCGTAGAGGTCGCCGTCCAGAGCCTGCGGAAAGCCAGTGGCAGACCCCCACGTGGTCCCCGTGTCCCCTCGGGGACAGGGCAGGCGACCATGCCGACAGCACGGGGACCTGTCCCAGCCCTGTGAGACCCCCGCCGTGCCCTGCCCAGGGGGGTGCAGTGGGGTGCTGTGCCCCCCAGCAGCCCTGAGCTGGGGAGGTGTCCCCAGAGCTGTTACCTGCATGACGGCGGGCAGCTCCACGCGGTAGTAGTGGTCCAGGTGGGCGTTGGCAGACACCAGCGTGAGGACGTACTCGTTCTGCACGCCCGCGAGCTGCCTCGAGTACTCGGCCAGCTGTGCAGAGAACTGGGGGACAGGGACAGCGAGGGGTGGTGACGAGGTGGGGGACACCGCCCTGCGCCATCCCCGTGCCTGGGGACCTCGCCGTCCCCACGGTGCCCACCTTGGCGCTGAGTTTCTGCAGGCTGGCCTTGGTGTGGAAAATCCTCCGGTCGCTCTTGCGGAGCCTGGGTAGGACGGGGACAGTGTGACCCCCCAGTGTGTCCCCACCACCCCACTGCAGCACCCGTCCCATCCTCACCGTGACTCCACGTCGGCCGCCTTGTCCTTGGCCACCTCGCTGCTGCGCTGGAGGTGGGTGAACTGCTTCTTCGCCTTGTCCAGCTCCTTCACCGTCTCCAGCAGCTCTGCCTGCGCTTTCTGCAGCTGCTCGATGCTCTGGGAGGGGGATGTCAGCCCCGGGACACGTCCCCACTGCCCTCACCCTGTCCCAGGGGGGACGTGCCCTCACCCCGTACCTTCTTGAGCATCCTCTCCTTGGACAGGCGGGCGGTCTTGGCGGCCTCGGCGGCGAGGCTGCGGTAGCTCTCGGAGGCGGTGACGCGGGCCTGCCCGGCGTACGTGGTCCCCTCAATGACGCCCTTCCACACAGTGAGGACTCCCCTGCAGGGATGAGGGCAGGGGATCACCTGTGCAGCCCTGCTAAGGCTTCTGGGGGTGACCAGAAAACAGCAAAGCCATCCCCTGCCGTCCCCGCTGAGCTGGGTACCGCATCCACGGGGACATCCCACCCAGGGCTGCATCCCTGAGGCACCCAAATCCCGGCCAGCATTTGCCATCTCCAAGTTGGGAGGGCCATGTACCTGCCCCTTGTCCCCATCCCCCTGTAGCTCACCTCGAGTCACCGGCATCGCTGCGGCCCCGATGCCAGTCCCTCTTCACGAACTGGCTGGCCAGCCTCTGCAGGGCCTGCGGACGGACCCGCTGTCACCAGCGCTCCCTCGCCGGGCACCCCGGCACCCTGCCACCCACCCTGGGTGTCAGAGCGGGTCCCCACGGGCTGGCTGCCCACCCTGTGGGTGTCCCTGGAGGGGCACGGTGGGGGCAGGAGGCAGCCCGTGCAGGGAAAGGAGGCAAGGGCTGACCCCAAGGCAGTGCCAGGGGGTGCAGTGGGTAAAGGAAAGCCCCCCAGGTGGCGGCTTTCAGGAGCAAGGAGCAGGAAGGGGACATCAGCGAGGGATGCTGGCTGCGAAGGCAGAGTACAGAAGCCCCAACAAAGCCAAGCGCAGAGTGATCTGAGCCCCGGGGGGGGGACACATGGGGACAGTCCCCGCGGGGTGCTGCACCCACCGGAGAGTCCACCGAGAGCACAGAGCAGGCGAGCGGCCGGGAAAGCAGCGGGGCAGCAGCGGGAGGGAGGCAGAAGGTGCAGCGCAGAGGGGGGACGAGACCCCCCGGGAGACCCTTGGGCGCTGCTGGGGGAGAAAAGAGGGGGTCAGGAGGGTCAGAGGGGTCAAAAGGGTCAGGGGGGGGGGTCAAGGCCAGGGGTGCCAGGCGCGGTGGCACCGCCACAACCCCGCGGGCTGTGGCGGAGGGGACGTGAGGTGAGGGTCCCGGGGTGCCGGCTGTGCACAGCGCGACCCCGAGGGCCGCAGCGGGGCCGGGCTGCGGTCCAGGAGCCCCGCCATGACCCAGCACGGGCCGGGCCGGGCCGGGCCGCCACCCTCCCGTGTCCGTCCCCGCGGGCCCGCACACCCCGGGGAGGTGCCTGGAGCCCCCCCGGGGGTCCGGGGCCGTTCCTGACAGCCCGGCCCCGTCCTCACCTGCCCGTACTCCCGCTCGATGGCGGCGCGCTGCTTGCTGTACGACCTGCGGGAGAAGGCGGAGGGCAGCGGGGCCGGCGGCGGCCCCCGGCGGCCCCCGGTATCCCCCCCGCAGCCCCCACCCTCCGTCCCGCCGTACCTGATGTCCTCCAGCAGCTCGGCGTCCCGCTGCTGCTTGCCCTGCAGCCCGCAGAGCTGCTCGAGGAAGTGCAGCTTCACCTCCTGGCTCAGCTTACCCTGCGGGCACGGCACGGCTCAGCCCCGGGGCACGGCCCCGCCTCCCACCCCCCGGCGCCCCGCAAGCCCCCGGCCCCGGCCCCGCGCCCACCTTGCGCGGCGGCGGCTGCATCCCGCGGCGTCCCCCGGACCCGACCCGCCGCGGCTGCCGGGCCCGGAACTGCGGCCCCGCCCCGCCCCCCTGCAAGCCCCGCCCCCTCCGCACCATGCCCCGCCCCTCCGCACCATGCCCCGCCCCCTCCGCACCAGGCCCCGCCCCCTCCGCACCAGGCCCCGCCTGGGGGACACCGAGATGGGGACACAGGGACATGAAGGCATGGGGATGTGGGGACATGGGGACAGGGGGACGTGGAGACACCGAGATTTGGCCACTGGGGCACAGGGAGAGGGGGACATGGAGAGAGGGGGACACGGGAACAGGGGGACGGGGGGACACGGGGGGCGCCAGGCGTGGTGTTTGGGGACACGGGGAGCCTGCGGCCCCGGTGCTGGGGCGCGGGGACACGGAGCGCTGGGGCCATGTCCTGCTGCGGGGACAGGCAGGGCACTGCTCCCAGACACGGGGACACGGGGACACGTGGGGTGCGGGGACATGGGGACACGTGGGGTGCGGGGACACTGCCACCCCTTGCAGGAAGGGTGCCCGGCCCCTGCTGCAGTGACACAGGTGGGGGGGGACAGTGCCATGAGGGTCTCCAGCAGCCCTCACCCCTCTGTCCCCTGTCCCCATGTCTGTCCCCATGTCCCTGTCCCCATGTCCCCATTGCCTCTCTCTCCTCTTTCCCCTGGTGCTTTCGTCCCATGCTCTGTTCCTGGGGGCTCCCCGCCATCCCTGTTGCCCCCCCCCCCAGGGCATTTTGGGGGGCGTTTTGTCCCTTTGCCCAGTGTGACACTTTGTCCTGGGCCGTGTCACCAGCTGTCACCAGCTCTGGGGGGACATGGGGAGCTGAGAAAACGTAGTGGGGACCAAACAGCACCGGGCTGGGCGCAGGAAGGGGACAGCAGGGGGTCCCACTTGCAGTGTGGAACGGGCTCGTCCGAAGCCACCGGACCTGGGGACATCTGCTCCCGGCATGTCCCCACTGCCCTCGCCGGGGAATGTCGCGTGTCACCTCCCTGCTGCGGTTTGCAAACGTCCCCCTGCAGCCACCAGCGGCTGCTTCCTCCTTCCCAGCCCATCTGTGCAGGAGGCCGAGAACCCCCCGGCTTGCGGCTGCTGCTGGTGACATCCCCGGGGGTCACCCCCATCCCCGGGGTCACCCCCAGCCACCACACCCCGCCGGGCTGCCGGGAATGGGGGCAGCACGCGTGTGGCAGGGAGGAAGAGGAAGGGAGCCGGTGGCCGTCCAGCCCCGGTGACGCACAGCGGGACCAGCCCTGCCGGTGGCTTTCGAGGGGACGCAGCTCTGGCGGAGGCCACCCTGCTGAAATGTCCCTGCCGGTGACTTTGCCTGGTGCTGCTGCCACTTTCCTGCTCGGCTTGGCCACCCAGCTCCCCCTGGGTAAGTGTCCTGGTGGCTGTCCCCTGGCTCGGTGACACGGGTGACAAGGAGCTGGGCACAGCAGGACAGGGGGGACCCTGTGGGACGTGCCGACACTTGGCACTCGGAGGGGGTGGCTGTGTGACACGGTGACAGCTCTGGTGGTGCAGACCCCTGAGCCCTGCCGCCGGGGGACATCTGGCCCAGGTGTGCCGGGGGACAACTTCCCCTCCCGGCACCAAAACCAACGCGCTGTCCCCTGTCCCCTGGATGGGGAGCGGTGGCACAGTTTGCAGGGGGCCTGGTCCCCGTGCAGGGTCCCAGGGGCACACCCGGGTACGTGGTGGCCCAAAATCGGGGGGGGGTGGGGGGCTGGGGGGACCACGGCGCCCCGGCTGCAAGAAGGAGCCATCTGTCACTTGCTTGGCAGTGGCTTTTTTGGGTCCCTGCTTGTTCTCTGCTTCTGCGTCAGTCGAAAAGCCTCCGACCGCAGGGAGCCGGCGAGCTGCGTGCGGCCAGGGCTGCGCCGGCAGGAGGAGGAGGAGGAAGCAAGACCCTGGTGGCTTCGTCCCGGCCCTATCCTGGTGTGGGTGGCCGTGTCCTGTGTCCCCCGTGCTGGGCGGGACCCCCCTGGGTTCCTCATCCCGGGCACCCCGGCTCGCACCCAGCGGGGTGCTCGGGTTCCTGGGTGCCCACGCCGCAGGGAGCCGCCTCTGCTGGTGGCTCCAGAGGGAGCGGTGACAGCTCCTGGGGGTCCCCGTGGGGAAGGGGCACCGGGAGGTGCTCTCGGCCCAGCCCCACGCCTCGTGTCCTCCGCAGCCTGTGGCAAGGGGCGCATCTTGCGGCCCCTCACCCCCCAGGAAGAAGCCAAGTGCCCCAGCGCCTCCGTGGAAGCTTTTCTCAACGGCACCATGTCCACCCGCGTCCTGCCCGCCCTCTACTCCGTGGTGCTGCTCGTGGCGCTGCCGGCCAACGCTGTGGCCTGCTGGGTCCTGGTGGTCAACTTCAGGAGGTGCTCCAGCTCCCTCTTCCTGCTCAACCTGGCCAGTGCCGACCTCCTCTTCGTCCTTCTGCTGCCCTTCAAGATCTGCTACCACCTCTTGGGCAACCACTGGCTCTTCGGGGACTACCTGTGCCGCGCCGTGGTGGCCCTGTTCTACGGGAACATGTACAGCTCCATCCTCTTCCTCACCTGCATCGGCCTGGAGCGCTACATCTTCGTGGTCCACCCGTTCGTGCTGAAGGGCTCCAGGTGGACGTGGGGCAGGGCGGGCATCTGCGTGGGCATCTGGCTGCTGGTGGGGCTGGGCGTGAGCCCCCTGCTCTTCTACCCCCAGACAAAGCACAGCGCGCAGCTGAACATCACCACGTGCCACGATGTCCTCGGAAAGGACGAGCCAAAGTTCTTCAATGCCTATTTCCTCTCGCTGGTGGGGCTGGGCTTCGGTGTGCCCTTCGTGCTCATGACCATCTCCTACTGCTGCATTCTGGCCCGGCTGCTGGCCAGCCACAGAAGCTACCGGCACGTGGTGTGCGTCCTGGCCGTGGTCTTCCTCGTCTTCATCCTCTGCTTCACCCCCAGTAACGTGCTGCTCTTCATCCACTACCTGCTGCAGGACACGGCGTGCAGCAACACCACCTACATCTGGTACACCCTGGCCCTGGCCTTCAGCGCCTTCAACAACTGCTTCGATCCCTTCATCTACTTCTACGTCTCCCGGGATTTTCGGGGCTGGCTCCGCAGCAGCTGCTGCCCCCGGCGGCTCCGGACACGGAGGGGATGGGAGAAGGCAGACTCATGCCTGAGGTCCAACGAGCAGACCCAGCTCTAGGCAGGGCTGGGGACACAGGGCTGTGTCCCCCGTGCGGAGGGGACCCTGCCCTGGCTGCCAGCCCAGGGCTCACCCCCGCCGAGGACCCTGCCCCTGGCTGGGAACGGCCCAAGGGGGTACAGAGCTGCTGCCCCGAAACCTTCGGCAGCATGGTCCCCACCGCCCCGTTCCTGTCGCTGCCACCTCTGTGTCCCTGTCCCACGGGTCACCCCCCACCCAGTGTCCCCACTGCTCGTCCTGCGGTGACTGAACCCCCCAGAGTCCAAATAAACCTTTATTTCTCCCTGCTGGTGCAAGGAGCAGGAGCCATCCTCCATCACCAGGACCACGCGCCGGGCACACGCGGCCAGCCCCGGCGCCGGCCACCCCCCAGAAATGCCCCACGACGTGCGCAGGAAGGGAAAGGGGGGGGCACATGGGTGCCTCGACCCTGGGGACCGGGGCTGGGGAGGGGTCGCTGGGCAGAGCTCGGGGGGCTCACGCGGGAGGAAGTCTGCATCCTGCGCATCCCGTGTCGTGTCCCTGGCACCACGTGCCTCGTCTGATGCTCACGAGCATCGCAGTTCTGCTTTTATTTTCCCCATGACTCGCTCCCCTCGGTGCTGAGCTCGGCGGCGGCGGGTGTGCTGACCACACACCAGACACACGTCATCGTCCCCTGTCCTCCAAAGGGGGTGGCACCGTGCTGGCTGCTGGTCCCCACCTGTCCCCGCTCCCAGCCCGGCCCCGGGATGAGGCCGGGAGGAGAAGGAGGGTGCTGGCTCTGCAGTCCCCTCCCCGTCACCGCTGCCACCAGATGTGACTTGACCCCCAGGTCGGTGCCACCCCAGGTCATGTCACCGGCTGGCCCGGCCCTGTCGCTGGCGGCTGGCCCTCGTTCTTCCTGAGGATGATGCTGCTGAGCTCCTGGATGAGCTTCTCGTTGATGGACGAGGAGAGCTGCATGCTCCTCTTCCTGGGGACGCTCACGGAGGTCTCAGAGCTGGGGCTGCTCCCCGGCGTGGCCACCGGCTCCTGGTCCCCAGCCGGTGCCGCGGACGGCTCCACGTTCCTCTCCAGAGAGGCCGTGTGGGCGGCTCTGGGCCGGCAGGATGGGGCTGTGTCACACTCCAGGTTCAGGCCCCACTCGAGGGACAGGGCTTTGGTGACAGAGACGCCCGGCGGCTTCTGCGCGGGGCTGGCGGGCAGCGAGGAGCGCAGCGCCGGGGCCGGGGGATGCTCGGGGCCCGGGGTCGGCTTCTTGGACCTGTCCACGGGTGGCACGGCCGAGGGGTCCGCCAGCAGCCCCCGCTCCAGCTCCAGCGCTGCCAGCTCGGGGAAGTTGCCCACCTCCTCGTAGACGGGCTCGGCGTCCGCCTCGTTCTCCTGCTGCTCCTCCAGGGAGTCCTGGTGCACCTTCATGGGAGGGGGGGGAGGGGACCGGGGTGAGGGGCAGTGCCCGTGTGCCCGCACAAGGGTGCTGCCCGGGGAGCTTTTCCCCCCTGCCATGAGGCTGATGCTCCAGGCAGAGCCCCTGTGGGGCACCAGCCCTGCTTTGGGTCTCCGGACACGTCCCTGCTGCCCTTTTGGCCAGTGGAGACAGGGCACTGAGGGCTCCAGTGGGACCAGATCAGTGTCACCCAGTGGTGGCATTGTCCCACAGCCCCTGGCAGTGGTGGTGTGGCGGGGAAAGGCCAAGAGTGACCACATACGAACCCAAGTGAGGCAAGATGACACCCGGCCAGGCACCCTTGCCAAAATAACCTGATGGAGAGCAGCACCCAACCCTACTTCCTCGCATTTCTTATGCCCAGCCCCTCCGGGGAGGTGCTAGGACCTGGGCTGGACATCCCCGCTCTTGGCTGTGCACACCAGGACCACGCAGGGCCCCCAGCCCTGGGGTGGGACACACGGGACGGTGGGCACAGCGTGGGCAGGGCGGTGCGGGCACCTCCCCAGGGGGCAGCGGGATGCTGAGGGCGAGCCCTCACCCCCGGAGCCGCGATGCACAACGCAAAGCACGAACACGCCCCACGCATGCGGGTACTTACAAAAAACATGGACAAAGTCCTTCGTGTGTGCAGGCGGAGCTGGAAACAGAGACAGGCAGAGATAAGCACCCGATAGCGCGGGGCGGGGTGGGGGTGTGGGGAGAGCTGCCTGGCATGGTGGGCACGGAGGGGCAGCGGACACGAGCACAGCACGCAGCACGCAAACACGCCGGGCACGGGGACGCACTCCCAAAGCACTTGCTCAGCTCCTGGGTGGGCTCAAGGACACGGGTGGGAGCAGGAGCACCCGTGGGCAGGGTCAGTGCCCGGGTCTTACCAGGGTCTGGTTGGCGGAGAGCATGGTGGCGTCGGTGCTGTCCCCGTGCAGGGGCACCAGGGGCATGGTGCCGAATTTCTGCTTGGCGAGGTCGGAGGAGGAGCGCCGGCGCATGATGACGGGGCGCTGGTCGTCGTGCTGCGTGCCAGGAGGGGGGGTCACACCAGGCTGTGTGGCTAGCCCCCTCCCCTCTCCTCCCCTCCCCACCCAGCCCTGCCTGCACCCACCTGAGCCTTGAGGATGCTGGTGGTCCAGTCCCACAGCTCAGCCTGCCCCGAGCACACCAGGTACCTGCAGAGGAGACAGCTGAGGAGCTGCCAGGCAGCAGGGACAGTGGGGTCTGGCCCCCCTTGTCACCTTGCCTGTGAGCCAGGGGCTGCCAGCACAACTCCCCCCGGTGGGGCACCCCCCAGAAACACCCTGCATGTCCAAACAACTGCTTTGGGCCAAGGCAAGAGCTAACCCAGCGCTCCCCGAGGCAGCTCAGCTCAGAACCCAGCAGCAGCCTGGTTTCAGCTGCATGGGGACACAGCTGGCGGGACGGAGGCGGGTGGCACAGCCTCACGGGTGGCACAGCCTCACGGGTGGCACACACACCTGGGCAGGTCCCACCAAAGCCCAATGCTTGGAGATGCATCTCCCAGGGATGCTGGTGAGGAAGGGGAGGTGGATTCCCCCCCATGCCTGGTCCTCAGCTCGTGCCAGGGAGCGTGGGGATGCACCACCTTGTCCCTCAAGTGCCCCAGCCAGGCACCAGCTCTGCCTTGCCCTCAGGACCCTGCAGGACGGAACCTGGCCATCCCGGCCCCGTTAACCATGGGGACCCCCAGCCCCAGGACAGCGAGGGCAGGTACTCACAGCTGCTGCTTGTCCAGGCTCAGCGTGAAGCCCCACCTGGGGAAGGGAAGAGGCAGGCAGTGGGGCAGCATCACCCAACGCAGTGGGATGCAGAGGTCATGTTGCCCCACAGCCCACTGTTGGCACAGCTTTTGGGAGGGGGGGTGCGTGCCCCAGGGCCACATCCAGGAAGCTGCCACTTACTGCGCTGGTGGCTTCAGCTTCTTCTTAATGCCCATGTAAACCTTGGCTGCGTCCAGCGGCCACTCACGCTCCGGCTTGGCACTCTGGGGACACAGAGCCCATCTGACCTGTATGGCCACCACCGTGCCATCGTGGTCCCTGGGGTCCCCCTCTCCGACCCCTCCATACCCTCTTCTCCTTGAGCAGCAGCAGCTGCCGGTCCCGGATGACGAAGTAGCGCTCCTGGAACTTGCTCCCCAGCAGCTTGGGGGGCTCCTCGCGGCATTTCAGCAGCCCACACTTGGGGGTCTCACGCTTGGCCCCTGCCCGGTGGAAGAAATGGGGGTCAGGGGGCTGGGATTAATCACAGGGGGCTCCTGCTGGGTGCTGGCTGGGGCCACCCTTGGGTGCTGGGCCCCTCTGTGGTCACCTCACCTGTGAAGAGGCAGCTGGCCTCGCTGATGGGGACCTTCCTCACCAGCAGGTACGCGGAGCTGGGCTCTGGGAGCTTGCACCACTGCAACGCCTGCTCCAGCACCTTCTCCTTGGGGTGCAGGGGCCGCTCTGGGGAGGCAGGGACCCTGTCACAGCCGTGTCCCTTCCCTTTTCCAGCCACCCTCCCCCTTGCTCCTGGCAGCAAACCTTCCCCCAAGCATCCCCAGCCCCGCGGTGCTCACCCAGCTCCCCGTTCTCCAGGACCTCGAAGGTCAGCCAGATGTCCAGGCTGGTCGCCACGTTGCGCATCTCCAGCACCTGGTTGGTGAGCTCCTCCGCTGTCATCGTCGGGGACACCTGGGGCCGGACACACGGGGAGCTGCGGTGGGTGGTGGCGGGATGGGACCCGGGGACAGGCTGCGCCAGGAGGCCACGTCCCACCACCCCTCCTCAGCACAGCCATCCTTCGGGACTCACCTTCAGGGTGACGCAGCAGTCGGGCAGTTTCTGCTCCAGGTACACCTCAATGATGAGGTCCCCAGCCTGCGAGAGCTGTGGGAGAGGGGTGGCATTGGTGCCGTGATGGCATGGGTGCTGTGCACGTCCCCGATCCCCAGGGGCTGGGGATGGCATCTTGGGGAGCTGGAGCTGGGCTTGAGCCTCAAGGTGATGGATGACGGGGAGACAAGGGGGAGAAGATCCCTCCCCAAATGTCTGGCCTCACCATGGGGAGGTGTGGGACAGCAGGGACGCAGAGCGGGGTGCATCCCCATCCATCCCATCAGCCCAGGGCCCTGCCGAGCTGAAGGTCAGCACATCTCTAGTACCTGGGTGTCCTTCCAGGTGGTGATCAGACTGTTCTCCAGCTCCATCTGGGACACCTGGTCCTCGTCAATCTGCCAGAGAAGCAAGGGTGGGAAGAGAGGGGGGATGCATGGGGTCAGCGTGGAGCGGGCTGGGGCCACAGGGCCAGGACAGGTGATGCAGGGACAGGGCCAGCATGGGAGGATGCACGGGGACAAGGACAGGGTCAGCACGGAGGGGGGGACCTGCAGGGTGCTCACATTGAAGATGCTGACGTAGTTGTCAATGAGATCTTCCATCACCTTCACCTCATGCTCGCCCTTGCCATCGGTCTGGAAGAGGCTGGGCGCGAAGAGCAGCGACAGGTTCTTGGTGGTCATCTGGTTGAGGTCTGCGCATTTCTGCACCCTGGAGCAGGGAGCGCGGCGGTGAGGGGCTGGTCCTGCTCTGGAGGGGCTGTCAGCCCCAGCCACCCTCTTCTACCCCAAAACCTGCCCGTTTCTCCTCAGCTCCCCAGATCACCAGGACTGGGAACTTCCTGCTGGGCAGTTCCCGTTTCCAGGACTGCCAGCTGCCATCCCGCCGTGCGCTGAGTCAGGGGTGGGAATTTGCTTTATTTCCCCTTTTTTGGGCACTGGGTGAAGTCGATGTCCTACAAGGGGGTGTCCCCTACTCCCAGACCTCCCCCCTACTGCAGGATGGCTTTGGGAACGTCTGAGCTGTCCCAGATGTTCCCGCATTTCCCAGCACTGTCCCAGGGGCACTGGGCTCCGCCTGGCTCTTGGGGACAGGATCCAGCGTTCCCTGGGGAGGTGCTGCCGTGCGGGGACCCCACGGGGAGGTGGCACACTGACCGGTAGAGGTGCCCGATCAGCGCGGCCAGGGTCTTGCGGTTCAGGCGAGGCAGGCGGTGGATGAGCTCCTTGTACCGCTCCAGGCGCTGGGGCTTGGAGGAGATCTCTGGAGGGAGGAGAACAAGCCATGGACCATCACTGGGGCTGGTGGGCCCAGAGCCGGCCTGGCACTGGGACCCCGTCCCAAAGGACACTGTTTGCATGCCCAGCAAGGGAGCAGGGACATACTCGCAGCCTCCTTCCACTGCGGGTGCAGTTCCAGGGTGAAGACGGGGTCCTCCAGCTCGCGGAAGAACCTCTTCAGCACGTCGGTGACGTCCTCGATGAAGTTGTCGCTGATGCGCAGTTTGACGTTGCGGGCGTCCCGCCGGAACTCCTCCATCAGTACCTTGATGCGGGACTTGGCTCCGTTCTTGCGGTAAATGCCCTCGTGGCGCAGCCCTGGGGAAGGGACGCAGCGTCACGGGGCCTGATCCTGCCCAGGATGTCCCCACCAGGGCTGGTGTCCAGACAGCAGGGCTTCTTATCCATGCCCCTTGGCCACCCCACGAGTGCTGGGTGTGTCCCACGCTCACCGTACTGCGTGATGAAGGCGATGCAGCTGTCCACGATGATGGGGATGTCCCCGCGGCTCAGCTGCTGGTCCCGCAACGCGTTGCCCCGACCCCCTGCTGCCGCCTGGATGTCAGCGTACCAAGCCGCCGTGTCTGCCCGCGACAAGCCCTGCAGGTAAAACGTCCTGAGAACAACAAGGGTGGAGAACTGGGAATGAAGGCTGCCGGGGAGCTGGGTTGTCCCCACCTGCCCCACATACCAAGGGGCACCCAACCCCCAGAGACCCGCAGCCGGCGTGACCTCTGCAAGCCCCTTGTCCATGGCCCTGCCTCCACACCCACAGCATCTCCACAGTGGGCTCAGGATTATCCTTCACCTCCACACCAATGCCTTCATTCCAGCATCAGCTACACTCGCTCAGCACCCCCCCCATCCATCCCACAGCCAGCTCTCACCTCCCCATCTCCACCAGCAGCAGCATCTCCCTTTTCTCCGGCGTATCTGCGGGGGGCACCAGACCTGCGTGGGGGCGAGAAGCGGAGGGCTCAGAGGGGGGCATGGCTACACACCGTGCACCCAGCCCAGGCACTCACTCAGCTCCTGCAGCCGCCGCAGGTTGACGCTGTCCTCGGCCCCATCCTCCTCGGTGGGGCAGATGAAGAGGTGGGCTTTCTGCAGGATGAAGAAGGCTTGCTGCCAGCGCTCGGGGTTGAGCATGCACTTGTAGCGCAGCTGGCCCGCTCGCTGGAATTCGTAGCCCAGCAGGCAGTGACAGCTCACGGGAGTGAACCACTGTGGGATGGAGCGAGAGATGAGATGGGCAAAGGCAGGGCTCAGGACGGGGACAGGTCCCCACCGAGTACGGTGCCCAGCTCACCTTGCCGATGGTGCTTGCCCATGCCTGCAGCGTCTCGGGACTGTCGGCCCCCAGCTGCTGTACCTTTTCCCCGGTGAGGAAGAGCTCAAGGGTGAAGCGAAACCTGCGGAGGATGAGAAACCATCAGGGCTGCTCCCACCATGTACCCAGAGATGCTCGGGATGTGCCCAGCCACCAAGCAGGGAGCGGTGCCTGTCCCTGCCCTCTGCATGCCCATGGGCTCTCCAGGCTTGCAGGTCCACCCGTGCTGAGGAGGGGGCACCATGGGGATACCTCTCGGTGGTGCCTGGGTTGGTGGGTGCCTGGGCTCTGCTCACACCCAGGGAGAGGAGCTCCCCGCTCTCGATGTGGCCCAGGGGCTCGGTGCATTTCTCCGTCTCGAAGAAGAGCAGAGATTTCTCCAGTGAGCACCAGACGCGCTGGAAGTCTGTGGGATGGTGGAGTTTGTGTTGGTGGGGTGGGCACCCCACACTCTCCCATGCTCCCCACATTTTTCCACGCACCCCACACTTACCTTCTCTGCTCTTCTTGCTGCCTGGGAGCCGGGGGGGAACTGTGGCTCGGTGCAGGTACCCGCTATGTGTCACCGGCTGTGTGATTTCATTGTAGACACCCTCTGGACCTGGTTCCCCTGTGAGGAACAGCACTGGGAGGAGGCACCCACCAAAATGTGGGTCCCAGGGGCAGGGAGACCCCCACTCCTGTAGGTGTAGGCAAAGGGATGCTCCAAGCATGGGGGTTCCCAAAAAAAGGGCTCCAAACGTAGCCACCACCCTGCCCCACCCCAAAGGAGGGGTGCAGTGGGGCATGCCCTGATGCCCTGGCTGTCTCCAGCCCTTGGCCACCAGGGCAGCAGCAAGGAGGAAGCCCCCCCATCACAGCCTGAAGGGGCTCAAGTTACCTGAATGGTTCCTGGGCCTTTTGCTCTCCAGATCCCACCACGGGTCAGCCCCTGGGGCCACCTCGTAGGCTGCAGGGTCAGCAGCCAGCCCAGCCTCCGAGGAGGAGAAGAACTGCAGGATGGTCTTGAGCAAGCCTGGTGCTGCCACCGCAGCGCACAGCACCTGGAACGAGACAGGCAACCATGGGGACCATGTCCTGGCTAAAGGAGAGCCCCATCCCACTGCCGGGGTGCTCGATGCTGGGCACAATGACCCACACACCCATGGGGCAGCCCAGCATGGGAACACAGGCACGTCAGCCAAGCAGAAGGTGTTGGTATCTCGGATGTGGAGATCCGGGGGCATTCCCAGCCCCCCGGCACCTTGCACGCACCCCGTGGTGGCCCCTACCTGGAGCACTTCCTCCTGGGTGGTGTAGTGGGGATGGGGCAGGCGGTACCGCCCGTCCCGGTACTTGCGGGCGATGAAGTCCCGTCTCTGCTCAGCGCTGGCGTCCGGGTGGAGAGCCTCGGCGGTGGGAAGGCGGGCAGCCCAAAACCGGTTGGCTCGGTCATTGCCCAGCACAATGAAGAGCTGGGGGAGAGTCCCACAGTGAGGGTAATCAGCAGGTAGAAGGGGATGCCCAGCATCCCTGCGTCCCAGAGGAGCCCGTGGGACTGCTGCCCTGCCCCAGGGAACCCTGAGTGCCTCTACCTGCACGATTTCATTGGACCAGACGCTGGTGTCAAGCTTCAGGCTTTGCACCTTGGAGATGTTGGAGCCCAGGCTGCGGTGCTGTCCTGTGGGGGGAGCAGGCAGGTGAGCATCCCCTGGCCCTGCCAGGGGAACTGGTGCCAGGTGGTACCCGCACCATGCCCACCCCCAGGGCGAGGTACTGGCCTGCGCACTGCTTGCAGATGACCACACAGAGGTTGATGGATGCCCAGTCGGGGTTCTGAGCCTGGCAGTCTGCACAGTACTTGTTGGCTTTGTTGGACCAGATCTTTTCTGCCACCTCGTAGTCATAGAGCATCTCGGCTATGGCCTCCTGCAGGGCCTCCATCCACTCCCGCTTATCCCGCTCTGATTCTGCCACAAAGCTGTGGGCACCGGTGGTCAACACACAGAGATCCTGGCTCCAGCAGCCAGCTGCTCTCCATCCCCATCCCCATCCCCATCCCCATCCCTGTTCCTGTCCCTGTCCCCATCCCTCCTGCCACCGGTACCTGAATATCTTGGAGGGGGTGATGAGCTCGAAGCTGCGGTTCTTGGCCTCGCGGATGGTGGAGCCGCGCATCTCGATCACGCAGATGCCGATGCCCATCTTGAAGAACTGCGGATGAGAGCGATGCCGGTGCTGGCTGTGCCCATGGCTGCGGTGCACACACCCAGCACCTCCAGCCTTGAGTTCCTGCGCTGCCTGACCCACCTAGAGCTGGCACCCACACCTTCCAACCCATCCTGCCTGGTCTGGCTTAAGCATCCTGCATATAGGTGACATCTTAAAAGGCAACGCTGAGCCAGGCATACTCTTACAGCAAGCATCAGCCTGAGGAAAAAACCACTTGGGGTGGCTTAGTGTGCACGAGGCAAACTGGAAATGAGGTGACCGGGGAAAACAAAAGCAAACAAGGTGCTGAGAAACTTCAGCAGACGGGAGGTGGGATTTCCGTGGGCTTTGCTGCGGGTGCCGGCGCAGTGCCACCAACCTGCTCGCTCTTGTACAGCCACATCTCAGGCAGGGTGAGGGCGGCGAACACCTTGGACTTCTGGCCCTTCAGCTCCAGGGTCCCCGACTTCTGGCAGTGCGCCGTGTTGGGGGGCCGTGGCCGGGAGCCCCCCAGGCGCTGGTCAGTCACCTTCTTCTGCAGTGTGGAGCACCACTCGTTCCTCTGGGCTGCGTGGGGAAGGCAGGGCTGAGGGGGCAGCCCCAAGCCCTTCCCTCTGCCCTGCTGTGGGGCAGAGCATGAGGGGGACAGGCATCCCCTGCTTGGCACTGCCGCTGTGGGGACAAGGCTGCCCAGGGGAAGCTGTGCGACAGAGGCAGGGATGGGTCCCAGGGGACCGATGGGCCCCAGCCCAGGTTTTGTCTTACCCTCGTTCTCGGCACGGAAGACGAAGATCCGGTGGCTGGTGACGATCTGGAACTTGTTGTCCTTGCTGGCACGAACCATCTCGATGACGGACAGCGGGATCACGCCCTTTGGGTAGGGCTCCTGAAAGCAGCCCCGGGGGGGTCACCCCACTGTGCCCTGGGTCCCCCGCACCTGCCTCACTGGGCAGACTGGTACCAAACCCTGGTAATGGGCAGGAATGGGCTGGCTGCAAGCCCCCAGCAATAGCAGCCGCTCTGGGGCCATGCATGGGCCCTCTCCCCTTGGTACCACCGACATGGGACCAGGCAGGTCCCCTGGGCGCGGGGGCACGGCAACTCGACCCTGGTGATGCTGGGGCTGTGCCGGCTCCTTGCAGAAGATGGAGAAGGGGCTGTGGCAGCTGATGTTGTGCCACAGGATCACAGAAGCTGGCAGGGACCTCTGGGTCCACTTGCTCCAACCCCTGCTCAAGCAGGTTGCCCAGGACCATGCACAGGTGGTTTTTGAAGATATTCAAGGATGTGGACTGGAGAGTCCAAGGATGGACTCACAGCCTCTGTGGGCAACCTGTGCCAGTTCTGAGTCACCCACACAGCACAGAAAGCCTTCTGGTGTTCAGAGGAAACATCCTGTCATTTATTTTGTGCCCAATCCCTCTTGTCCTGGCACTGGGCACCATTGAGAAGAACCTGGCTCCATCCCCTTTTCTCCCTCCTGTCAGGTATTTCTCCACATTAATGAGACCCCCCTGAGCTTTTTCCAGGCTGAAACTCCCAGCCCTCAGCCTCTCCTGCTTAGGCAGCACAGTGCAGCCCCCTCCTGCCCACATCCTGCCCTCTCTCACCTTCTCACTGCTGAAGTACATCAGGTTCTTCCCATCGAAGCGGACGTAGCGCCTCTGGAAGACATAGTTCCTTTTGGGATGGCAGAAAAATGGGCTGTTAGGAGAAGGGTGGTTCCCCGAGGGCCCCACATCCACACATAGACCCCAGAGATGCTGCACAAGGTGTTGCAGCACACCGATGGGACCCAGGACCCAACCAGCTCTGGATGGCTCTGAGACCCCCATGCCCACCTCGCCAGCCTTGGGGGCTTCACTGTGGGGACCCGTCACTGCCCTGTTGTGGGCACGTACCCTTGTGGGGACAGCTTGTCCAGCCAACCGCTGAGCATGGTGGGCCGGGGCTCGGAGAGCGAGGTGTAGCTCGCGTAGGGGGAGATGGTCAGGTCGTCCAGCACCTCGTCGGGGTAGAGATGGGGTGGCAGGCTGAACGGGGTGCCCTCGGCCTGCGGAGCCTCCACGGTGGAGTACCCCTCCGTGTCGTTCTGGGCGATGCGTTTGATGAGCCTGGTGCGCGTCTCCTCATCCTCGCTCCTCCCCTCGCTGCTGCACTCGCTGCTCGTCCTGTGAGGAACGGGGCCGTAGGACCATCATGTTCCTCACCGCTCCTGGACTCATCCTGGGCTCCTCGGGACACCCAGCCCCTTGGGTTTCTGTATCTCCATGAGTGGGGTGGGATGAAGGCTTGGTGCTCACCAGCCCCGTGGCCACCAGCAGCCCTCCCTGCCTGACGGCGAGGCTGGGGACAGTTGGTAAAAGGGTTTTCTGCACCTTGGGTAAGAGCTGCCCCCATCCTGGCTCCCAGGCTGGCCTCTCCCAGTGCCCTACTGGTGTTTGTGCCCCAGGGGTGTCCCCTCACGCCCAGCTGCAGGGCCAGGGAAAGATGGGCAGGGGGAGCTCTGGTGTCAGCCTTGTTTTCTTGGGGAGCCCCAGTGAGATGAGGCCTGGCGAGACCATCCAGCCGTAACAATAAAAGGAAATCATAAAAATAAACTGCTGCGCCTGCCCCTTCCCTCAGAAAGCCGCCTTTCTTTCCCCGAAAAGGAAGCGGACTGGAAAATGTCTGATGGTCACAGGGGAGCTGCCCAGGCGTGATGGCGACAGGCAGGAGGCGGCAGCACCAGCACCGAGCACCAGGACGAGGAGTGGGGCTGCCGGAAAGGCGGCGGGGAAGAACCAAGCCGTAGCATGGCTTCTGCCTGAGCAGTGCCCGAGGAGGCTGAGGGGCTCCATGTCTCCATGGAGGAAGGCTTCAGAGGTCACCAGGGGCCTGAGGAGGGCAGAGAGGCATCTCCTGGCCACCTCCTCACCGGTCCCAGGAGCTGGGGGCCACCAGACAGCGCGAACAGGAGCGGGGTCCAGAACCACACAGAGAGAGGCTGGCTGTGGGAGTCCCAGTGCATGAGGTGTTGTAAATGGAGAAATTTGTGGAAAAATCCACCGGGGGCTACTGCACGTGAGAAAACTCTTCCAGCTTACAAGTCGATAGGCTAGAAATGCTTTCGGAGAAGGAGAATTATCTCCCCCGATCATAAATTCTTCAAAGGCCTGCTTTTCAGCACCTCATCATGGGAGCCAGGGTGTTGCATGGACCTGTGCTTTGATGTGGGGCCTTGGTGTGTCCTTGCGAGGCCACCAGACATCAGATCTCCCTGAACCACAGGCTCGAAGCAAGACTTGAAGTCAGCCTGTGAAGATGTTGGGCTGAAACCACGCAAAGTGGTTTGCCTTTGTCTATGCAAGGTCCGCCACTGCTGCGGTGAATCGGGGCCAGGGGAGGAAAGGCCCCTGCTGCGTGCCTCCTGGGGGAGGCTGGGGCTGGAGCACCGGGGACAGCAGGGAAGGGACAGCCCCAGGCTTCACCAAAGGGAACGCTGAGCAGAAAGCCAGCAGACCACGGTCTGGGAGAGGGTCCTGAACCCGTGTCCTGTGTCGGGGCTGAGGAGGTGGCTGGGGATGAACAATGGCTTGTCTGGCTCCAGTGTCGGCACAAAATTTGGGAAATGGCCACGAGGGGCTGGTAGGCTCAAAGCTCAGCCAAAATTGCTATTTAATTATCATAACAGAGCTTTGGCCAGGTGATTTGCCTGGCTGGAGTCCCAGCCTGGTGTCCAGCTTCTTCAGCAGGGACTGGCCAGGGACCTGGGGGACTGCGTGCTCTGGAGGTGGAGGCCAGCCTGAGGCCCTGCCGGTGTGCGCAGGGTGAGAGAGAAAGGGCAACAGTCCATGGCCTAGCCTGCCTGGGACAAGCAAAGCCCACAGCCTAGCAGGAGCACCCCAAGGACCTGGATGGAGCAGAGCAGGACCCTGGCTGATGGGGCCCAGGAGCACAGCCCAAAAGGTCTTCGAAGGTTTTATGTCTCTTGCTCAACCCGCTGCAGCCCCACCAGAGGTGAAAACCTGTGAATGTTGCCTCTGACGCCCTGCAGGCGGCCGCATCCTGCCTCTGACCAGCAGGCCCACGCTTGCAGGAGGCGTGGGCAGGGCAGCGGGTGCACAGTGCTGCCCCCGGGGTGCTGGGGGTCCTGGCCCCTGCGAGCCCCCAGCGGAGACCACGGCCAGCGCCCGGCCCTGCGCTGTGGCTCCAGAAGAGATCGGAGATTTTGGTCTTTTTTTTTTTTTTTTTTTTTTTCAGCCCGTTCCCAGGTATTTTCAGTTCCCCCCTGCAGCCCATGTGCCTGCAGCGCCTGGGCTGACCGCAGCCTGAGGTCGGGGCACACCGCATGCCCAGCCCGGGGCAGCACCGGCCCGAAGCGGGGGCAGCGGGGACACGGTGGCCGCAGGAGCTGGGGGATGCAGAGCCGTGGCTCAGCTCCCTCCCTCTCTGTAAGCAACACAGGAAAAGGAACCCTCCCCATCCGAAATGGGAAGAGCAGCTTTCCTTCCTCTTTCTGAGATGCTGTCAGGACTCACGGAAAGTACGTCTCAGAAGCGTATTTTTAAGGTGCCCCGCATGCCCTTGCTGTCCCCGTGCCTACCTGTGGGCTTCTCGCTCCAGCTCCAGCTTGGCCACCACCTCGTAGCTCTGCCCCGAGGGGATGCCTGTGCCCTGCGGGGAGGCAGCGGTCACATCTCTGCCCCAGACCCCCCACCCCCCGCAAGGGGGCTCAGCCCGTGCCCCCCACCCCACCCAGCAGCGATGCTCAGCCAGGTGCCGTGGCCCCGCAGGCTGCATCCCCCCGGTGAGCAGGGTCTGGGGGGACACGGAGCGATGGCAGGGGAAGGACGCTGTCCCCGCTGCTCCCTCTCACCTTCTGCTCCCGGGCCGGGACCGCGTGCCCAAAGGTGGTTTCGCTGTAGGGGCTGATGGGCGGCTCACCGACCTCTGCGGGCAGGGACACGGGAAGGAAAGGCCATCAGCGGTGCCTGACGAAGGACAGTGACCTGCCAACCCTGGGGGGACCCCTGTAGATCCCCTCAAGCTGATCCCCTCCCCAGCACACCCCATCCATCCAGGGCATGCAGCACGATGGACAAGCCAGCCCAGCCCTGCGGGGGCTGAGCCCTGGGGACACCCCCATGCTGGGGCCTTCGGGGGGTCACCGCTGCGCATGGGGGGCGCGGGGCTCTCACCTGGCTTGCTGGTGGGTCTCTGCGGGACAGGGGGGAACCCCCCCGTGGGCCAGCTGAGACTGCTGGAAAACAGAAGAGGGGTTACTGTGGCTGCGGGTGGGGGCTCACGGCAGTTGGAGGGGTTCCTCCTTGCTTTTTGGTGGGCTGGGTGCTGTATCTGCCCAGGGCTGAGCCTGGGTTTGTCCCCTGGGATGTGCAGTAACCCTGCCCTGCTCCCTTCTCCCCACTGAGGCTGCATCTCCCAGGGATGCATTTCCCCCCCCCCATCCCAATCCCCCCTAATATCTCCCTCCTTGCTCCCAGACGGTCCTCGGCCATCCCCACACCATGCATGGCCCCCCCCAGCCCTATTACCCTGGGGGGCTGAGGAGGGGCTGCAGCATCCCCCACCCCCAACCAGGATGAGCCCCTCGGGGGCCCGGCTTCTCATGGGATCTGTTTCCCTCCTGATCTCTCCATTCAGAGCCCAGGGAAGGCACAGGGAGGGTGATTCTCCCAAGGGATGGGGTCCCGTGGGGTAGGGGGTCCTCAGTTCTGGCTGCTGTGCCCCCCCCCCCCGCCAAGGGAAAGCATCTGCTTACTCAGGCTTCTCGGCCGGCTGGGTCAGCTCCTGTGCGGTCAGATCCTGAGCGAGATCCCGGCCCTGGGGCACATCCTGCCCTCCTGATTCCTCCGTGGGTGCTGGTGGGGGCCTGAGCCCCTCATAGATGACGTTGGACACCATCTCCAGCCTGCCCTGCCCCACGCCCAGCAGTGAGGGGCGTCCCTCTGGCGTGCTCGCAGGGCTGGGCTCGGCCACTGTGACCCTGTGGCTGAGCCGTGGTGGGACGGATGGGACCCCCGGGAAGGGTTTCTCTGACATATCCAGGGCTTGTCCATGATCCGGGGCCACGGGGAGCCGTGCCTCCAGCCGGGATGCCCCCGTGCCCGTGGCTGCGGCAGTCCCTGGGCTCTCCATGTCCGTGGAGCTCTCTCCTGGCACGAAGCCCTCCAGCACCACGAAGGCTGCGGGTGCCCCATCGGGGCTCGGTGCCGGTGCCGTGGTGCGTGCCGGCAGTGTGGGTGCCAAGCCCGGCTCCAACTTGGGGCGATAGAAAACAGTCCTGGGCTTGGGAATGGGCTTCACCAGGGGAGGGGATGGGTCCTTCTCTAGGGATGATGAGTGGCTGGGCATTGTGCTGCGCTGCTGCATCCCAAAAGCATCGGTGGCTGCTCCTGGCTCTGCTTTCATGGCATCCTCACCCATCGGGGGGGGCTCGGGGATGGGGGCCTCCTGCCCGGGGCTGTGTGCGCAGCCGCGTCTGCTGCGCCAGGTTCAGGATCCTCTTGCGGTGCCCGGTGGCGGTGATGCCGAGCTGCTGCAGGTGATCGCCGTCCAACGCGAGGGCATCTCGGGCCACATGGATCCCATGCTGCTTGAAAACGTCCCGGTACCTCTCCAGGTGGATGGTGGCCAGCCAGTCTGCGATGTCTGAGTCAGGACCGCACGGCGAGCTCATGGCCCTGGGGTGCCTCCAGGACGGATGCTCAGCCCATCATCTGGGAAAGGAGGGCAGAAAGGGGTGAGGAGGCAGCAGGACGGGAGGCCGGGGGCTTGGCCGTGCAGAGGACGCTCCTGGAGGCCCCCCCAGCCTTGCCACCCTGCCCAGAACCTCTCACCTCTAGCACCCGAAGCCAGGACCGCATCCTGTTGTTTCTCAGCCCGAAGCCTCTCCTCTGCCCCTCCCCGGGGCTGCCAGCACCGAGCGGGGGGCACAGGCGAGCCGAGGCTGGGGGCCGCAGCCCAGGGCTGCTCGGGGCTCGTCGGGAGGGGATGAGGCACGTCGGAGGGGGGCTGCCGCCAACGATAGGGGGGCAGCAGCTGGGCCCCTCCCAGGGGACGAGCTCCGGTGCCGGCTAGCTCGGGGAGGGCTCTGCTGCCGGAAGGGCCAGACCATAATCTCTCCGGCTGCCGGCGAGGGCATGGGAGAGGTCAGCGTGACTCACGGGCAGGCTGGGGGGGATGCACCCCGCGGGGCGAGCCGCAGGGCAGGCGCCTAGCACCGTGCCCACCCACCCGGGGACCCCCATCCCCAAATTCCTCGCCGGAGGGAGCCGCGGGGCGCTGAGGGCCTTTTTCCCATGAATCACGCCGCTCCGCACGAAACCATCTGTGCTGAGTGTGCTGCCACAGGCTCTTTTTTTCCAGTTCCTCCATTTCCCGCTATTGTTCAGCGCAGGCTTCCTTCCTGCTGCCTGCGCTCTCCCACGCATCCCCTGCCCCCTCCAGCGGGGGCCGCATCCCAGCCGTCCCAGGCTCCCGCTCGCGCCGCTGCCGGCGCTTCGGCACCGCCGCCGCCGGTGGGACTGCGGGCAGGGGCTGCGTGGGGAGCACGTGGGGGGAGCGCGGCGCTCCGGGAGCAATGCACACGCGTGGGTGTGAAGGGGAGGCTGCGTGACAGCCCGCGGTGACGGTGACGGGCACGCAGCAGGAGGTGGCCGGGAAGGGCGCAAGGATCGAGGCATGGCGACGTCGCAACTGGAAGGCTGCTTGTTGATGTAGGACCTACTCTAAAGACTGGGGTGGGGAGAGTGGAGGGTGATGTCCCCACTTCTGCCTGTTGGCTCGCTGCTGAAATGGGGCAATTTCCCCAGTTCTTGTGGCCGTATCACCCTGGGGGATCTGCGGCCAGCTCTGCTTTCCTGCCCCGAGACCTCCCCTTGGGGCTCCCTGCTGGCTGCGGGGCTCTCGGGGACAAGCCCGGCTGTCACCTTGCAACCCTCTGCATCCCCACCGGCCCACTCCGAGCGCTGGGCACGGGCCCTTCCTGTGGAGCCCCTGTCCCCAATCCTGCCCGTGCCCTGTCCCCTGGGGCTCTCTCTCACCTCTGGGCTCAGCGGGGCCGGCTCCGACGCGGTGGCAGCATGGTGGCAGGGGTGATGCCGAGGCGTCCCCGCCGGGCGCAGGGGGCTCAGCCGGCGGCGATGGCAGCACCCAGCCTGCGCCTCCCACTGCCGGTCCCTCCTCCGGGCCAGCCCTCCGGTCCCCAGCCCTGTCCCCACCCTCTTGACCTGCCCCTCTCCAGGCTCTGCCCTCCTTTGGGTGCTGTCCCCCAACACTCCGTCCCCCTCGCCCCTTTCCAGCGAGGGTCCTGCTCCCATGGCACGGCCGGGGGGAGCCTGGGTGCCCCCCTGCACCCACACATCCCTGAAGCTGCTGCGTGCACCCAGCCCGATGTGCCGCAGGTGGTGGGAGGCATCGCCACATCCACCACAGCCCCGCACCGGAGTGCTGGGAAGGCTGTGTAAAGCTGGGCCAAACTGGGCTAAAAACGGCTGCAACGAGGCCATTGAGGGGATTTAGGTGGATGGGCACGGGGTGAGTGAGAAACTGGGATTCCCACAAGGGATTCTGTGGGCACAACACTGCATCCCACCGCTGTGAGCAGGGGATGGTGATGGGGATGGGTTAGGGGGGCACAGGGGGTCCTGCCTGGCCCAGACCCTGCTGGTTCACCCACCTGGCTGCTCCCAGCACAACGCTTTTTGCAAGAGTCCCGTGCCGTTAGCCCAGCTCTGCTGTTACCCAACCCTGCCCTTATCTGAGATGGTATCTCACCGCCTTCAGCCTTTCTCTGCACCCAGCGGCCAGGCTGATAACTGCTCCGTGCCCTGGGGGCTCCCCGTGCTGCACCTCAGGGCTGCCTCTGCAGCCCCAGAATTTCCCGCGGGGAGGTTGTGGGGACCCCCCCGAGGTGCGAGGGCCTCCCTGGCTGAGCCTGTGCATGCTGCAAGGTGGGGAAATGCAGCTTCTCCTTCTCGCAGGCTGGCTCCTGCAAAGCAGAAGCAGAACTCAGCGACGGCCCCGGTGCAGCCCCCCCCGTCCTCCCCTGTCCCCAGCGGGTGCTATGGGGCTGAGGATGGCACGGGGAGGGCCCACCGACCTCCCCATGGCGGGGTGCAGAGGCAGTGCAACCAGGGACCCTCAAGGTGCTCAGGGACCCTCCGAACCCACCCCGTGCCTCTTTGCAGAAGCCCCCTGACTAAATAGAAGCACACGGAGGCTGCGGGAGAGCTGCGATGGCAGCAAAGGATGCGGTTTAATCCCACCTTGCTGGAGGCACCAGTGCTGGTGGAGGCAGTGCTGTGCGGGGCCCGACCCGTGCTCCTTGTCACCCCGTGGCACCTCCCAGCCCCGTGCACCCTGCCCTGGAGGCAGGACACACGCAGCACCAGGGCTGGGCTGGTCCTCGGGGGGTTGCTACCTGCCCGCTTCCCACTGTGCAGCTTTCAAGGACTCCACTTGATCGCTTCGGCGTCTGCCAACCTGCTGATGGGATCTATATTTAGAGGCCGGCCTCCTGGCTTCGACAACAACAGGAAGGTCTCACCCACTCCTGGGGGGAGGCAGATGGGCAGGAGTGGAAAACAGCTTTGGGGTAGGGGAAAAGAGCCCTGGGGTTGGGGAAAACAGCCCTGGGGTACTGGGGTTGGTGAACATGCAGGCAAGGGCTGGAGAAAGTGAAGATCACAGTGAATTTGGGATCCTTCCAGCACGTTGGCCTGCTCCTTTCCCCCTCTCGGAAGCACCCCATGATGACGCTGTGCCCCAAGGTCCGTGTGTCCAGCTGCCCGGCCATTCCTCCTTCCCTCCATCCCTCCATCCCTCTCCCCATCCCTCCCTCCGTCCCTGCACCCAGGGAGCAGCAGAGGGTGGGGGGCTCAGGACGATTACCCCATGGGGGAGCTGGGAGCGTGGGGCTGAGCGGCCCCGGGGGGTTTGCAGGGCACGGCAGAGGGGCAGGGAGCAGGACGGGGGGGCTGGAGGCAGCGCTCTCGCAGACCTGCTGCAGGGGGGACATGGGACACACTCATCTGAGGCAGGCTGCTCGGGGGGGGCCCATTGCTCCCAGCGTGGGTGGTGGGGATGGGACCCCCCCCGCGAGCTCAGGAGATGTCACCTGCAAAGCGTGAGAGCCCAGGGACAGGGCGACACCCTCCCCACGCCTGGTGGCATTTGGGACACCGGATGCTACGGTGCATGGGGGCAGCACGGGCCCCGCGCCCCCCCCCCCATCCGTGGGGCCGGCTGACATCGCTCGCTGCTGAACTAATCTCTCCCCCAGCAGCAGCTTCCCGTTTCCTTTCCAATCCCTGCGCCGGGGCCAGGCAGGAAGAGAAAGCCAGATGTGCTCTCCTGGGGGGCCGCAGCCCCCGCCGCTCTCACCCCCATAATCCCAAGGGCACTCAGGGGGGCTCCGGTCCCCCCACGTCCCCCCGGCACCCTGCCTGCTCCCTCCCTCACTAGGGGGATGCTGGCACATGGCCCCTTGCTAGGGAAACCATCAGCGAGGTGTCTTTCGGGGTGAAAATGTCATGCTGGGGGTCCAGCACCCCACAAGGTTGGGGATGTCCCCCTCCCCAGCCCCACAGGCACCACAAGGCCCCCCAGGTGTGGTGATGCTGGGAGCTCGGTCACAGCCTGGCGCTGGATGCGGGTCCCTGTCCCTGCCACCCCTCCTGTCCTCCCCGTGCACCCGGTGCCGCCGTCACCCCAGACATTAGGGGCAGCATCCCGGGCTGGATACCAGGAACTTGCCCACAGCCTCCTGGAGCTCAGGCAGCAGCTCCTCGTCCCTGCTGAGGGCTGGCTGAAAATCACAGAAAATTCACTTAAAATGCCCCTGCAGCAGAAGCTGCAGCCTGGTTATGGAAGAGAAACACCTGGGGAGCAAGGAGAGGCTGCGACCGTCAGGTCTTCGTGTCAGCGCCTTGCGGGGTCTGGGTGCCCATCAGGGCAGCACCCAGGGGGGTTTCTCCCACAGGGGATGTAGGTGATGCTGTGGGGTGGCTAAAGGGGGGCAGCGAGTGTCTGTGCCCGGGATGCCGGGGTGGGCAGTCGAGTGAGATGGGGAGAAGCACAAAAGGGGCAGCACAAGGCACAGCAAGCACAGGGCAGCGGCACTCAGAGGGAGGCTGGGCGATCAGAGGGACCCCAAACCCCTGGGCTGGTGGCTCTGCAGGCCCTGGGGGTTATCCTCATGGGGGCCACCACGTCCTGGTCCATGTCCCCTACCCTTAACCTTGCCGGGACAGGTCTTGGGCCCAGCCCTGTCAGCAGTGATGTCCCTGTTTGCGTCGGCACTGAGCAGGCTCGAACCTCTCCGAGGCAGGAATCCTGCAGCAAACGGGTGGGTGGAAAAATCCAGCACTCATCAGCTTGTTCCCCCCGCGCCGTCTGTCCAGACAAACTTCCCGCTGTCCGGCGGAAGCCGCCCCGTGCCCACGCACACCCACCCGCAGCCGTGCAGATGTGCAGAGCCCAGCATTGCTCCCTCCAGATGTGCAGAGCCCAGCGTCCCCGCATATGTCCCCTCCCAGCCCCTATCCTCAGTGAGTGGGCACCCTGGGGTGCTGGCACCCAGCGCAGCCTGGAGGTGCTCGGTGCCCCACGCCGTCCCGCAGCTCGGTGCCCGTGCACACACCAACCCCTTTATTGTCGTGCCAGAAACCACAGCAGCAGCAAACACCAGAGGCAGCCTGCGGCGGTGAACCCGTCACCCAGGAGGGGACCTGGGGGGGCTCCTGGAGGTGGGGGTCACACAGAGCCTGGGGGGACCTGAAGCTGGCGGGGCAGGACCTCGGGACACAGAGAGGGACGGTCCCAGTCCTGTGCTGCTGCAAAGCCTGGGCAGGTCCCACACAGACCCTCCACTTCTGGGGCCGTGAGGAGCACACCCAGAAGGCCTCAGAGCAGCAAGGCAAAGCTCCTTCCCACCCCAAGGAAGTCTCCTTCCCCCTTGTTATGCCTCTCCCTGGGGCACCCACTCCTGCACCCCGCTCTGCCACCTGCGTGGGGACATCTCCACAGGCACCAAGTGCATGGGCACCAGGGCGGTCCTCCCCCCTTCCCAGCACCCCTGCTGCAGGTTCCCGCAGGAGGACTGACGGAGGATTTGGGGGGCACCAGGTGCCACGTCCCCACCGCCCCCCTTGCTGGGGGGGGCCATCAGGCCTCGTGGTCGCTGGTGCTCAGGTGGTCCTCGGTCAGCCCGGTCTCGTCGATGCGCTCCAGCGAGTCGGCGTGCTGCAGCGAGAGCTCGGCCAGGCTGAGGCTGGGCAGCGTGCTCTGCTCCGGGTACACCCAGGGCTTGTACCCGGGGTCGTGCCTGCGCTTCCACTCGGGGTACTTCAGCCCTGCCTTGTAGATCTTCTTCATCGCCTGCGGGAAGAGCCGGTCCAGCCCGTCACGGCCACCCCGCGCTGCACCACCGCTTGCTTCTCCAGGGGGCTGGGCTGGCTTTGGAACACCAGCCCCTTGGCTCCCCCAGCCCCACGGCTGCTTTGGGGCCCCACCACCAGCCCCACACCCTGCTTACCTTGGGTGCCACGAACTGCGAGACCCGGTTCACCACCCACTTCGGCAGCGACCCTGCAAGACCCAAAGCCCCATCATGGAGCTGACCCGGAGATGCCACAAGCCTCCAAAATCCCTGCCGGGTGCATCGGCCAAAGTGCAGCACCTGGTGCTGGACCAAGATCCCCAGGTCTGATGGCTACTGCCCCATGCCATGTCCTGGAGGGTTCCCCATCATCCCATTGTTGTCCCCACTTCCCTTTGGGTCTCAGGATGCTGGAGATCCATGGTGGGCTCACAAGAACCTCATGAAGTTCAACAAGGCCAAGTGCAAGAGCTGGGGCAACCCTAAGTGTGAATGTAGGCTGAGCAAGGGGTGGGTTGAGAGCAGCCCTGTGGAGAAGGGCTTGGGGGTGCTGGCGGATGGAAAATCCACGAGGCCACGAGAATGCTCAGAGGGATGGGGCTGTGAAGAAAGGCTGGGAGAGCCGGGGCTGTTCAGCCTGGAGAAAGGGTTGGGGGCCTTCCAGTACCTAAAGGGGCTTATGAGAAAGATGGGACCCTTTGTACAAGGGCCTGTAGTGATCGGACAAGGGGTCATGGCTTTAAACTGGAGGAGAGCAGATTTTGATTCACTCGAAGGGGGAAATCCTTCCCTCGGAGGGAGGCGAGGCCCTGGCCCTCCCGGAGGATCTGTGGGTGCCCCATCATTGCAGTGCCCAAGGCCAGGCTGGATGGGGCTGGGGGCGGTGGGAGATGTCCCTGCCCATGGCAGGGGTGGCACTGGGTGGGCTTTAGGGTCCCTTCCAACCCAAACCACTCCGCAGTGCCATGGCTCTCAGCTCTGGAGACCCGTCCCCGTGGGATCCCACCGCAGCGTCCCCTCCCGGCTCTCACCTCGGGGGTCCACCTGGGTGAGGTAATAGAGGACGCAGGCGCCGGTGCCGTTGGCCTTGATCAGGTAACCGGTCTGCAGGGACACGGCCCTGACAAAATCCTTCCGGGGAGGGTATTTCTGCAAAAAGACCCCGCGAGCCTCAGAGCCTGCCCGAGCAGCTGCCCACGGCTGCCCTGGGGCCCCCAGGGGCCGCATGCACCCACCGGGTGCTTGACGCTGTAGTTGAGGATGATGTAGTCATCGCCCAGGGGCAGCCAGGAGCGCAGCGTGACAAAATCCCGGTTCTTCAGGGGGCTGGGGCACTTCCCTGCGGAGACACCCGGTTACAGCCTGGCTGGGGGCACCCTGGGGTGCGGGGGGGGGAGCTGGGGGCTGCTCACAGGAGTAGTATCCCACATCGGCGTTCGCGGTCAGGCGCCCGATGTCGTAGGTCTCGATGACGTGCGAGTCCCACTTCTTGCGGTAGCCGGTGTCGTGCAGCACGTCATAGAGCGTCTCGGCGGGGACGTCCTTGCAGGAGATGCGGGTCTGTGGGCAGACAGGTGGTCACGTCCCCATCGGGTCCCCCTTGGGTTCCCCTCGGGTCCCTGGGACCACCCCACCCCTGGGGAAGGGGACTTGGGGCTGCTCCTCTTGGCCGGTCCGGCTGCAACCGGAGCCGCCTGCGGGCACAGGCGCGTGCATTATTGATGGCCCCATCCCTGCTCCTCCCAGCGCCGGAGGAAGGAGATGTCATCTGCTCCTCGTTAGAGGCCTTGCATCTTTGATGAGGTGCGCGGCAGCGCCGTGTAATGGGAGCCGGCCCTTTGAACGCGGGTGGCAGGTCCCATCAATCTCGGGCCAGCTTTCCCCGGGGTGAGGTGTCTGCCCTGCGGGGCTGGAGCTGTGCCCGTGGGGCACCGTGGGGTGGGAGCACCCAGCCCGTCCTCACCCGGGCCTGCTGCTGCAGGAGGAGCTCGTGCATCCTCCCAGAAGCACCGGGTGCCCCAGCGGGACCACTGCACCCCCAACATCCCCCCCTAAAGCATACTGCCCATCCTCCTGCAGCCCAACCAAAATCTGCACCAGGGAGCTGTTGGCAGTGCCCCCGGCTGGGCGATGGCGTGACGATGCTGAGCCCCCTGAACCCTCCTGGGACCCCTTCTCCATGGGGCTCAGCAGTGGAAAGGGCAGATATAACTCCACATCCTCTGCCGGGCTGCACTTGTTTGAACAGGGCTGGACATTGCCAGGACCCTGCCAGCCTGTCCTGACCACTGTGCCACTGCTGCTGTCCCCATGTCCCTTCTTGTCCTTCGGGCGCCTGGACACGGCTGTGCTCCACCTCCTGCACGGGGATGGAGCAACCTGCGGTGCCCTGCAGCCTCCTCCTTGCCCTTCTGGAGGACGGATGTGATGTTGTGATGTTTGCCTCTTCCTGGTTATCAGGGACCTCCTGCGGTCTCTGTGACTTCAGCCAGACCCCTTAGCACCCTTGGGTGCATCCTACCTGGTCCTGTGGACTTGTGAATGCCCAGTTGGCTTGTGTGCTGCTTGGTCCTGGCCTGGGAGCTTGCCCTGGCTCACCACCCATCCCATGTCAGAGCTGCATCTCTGCCTCTCCTCCTTCTCCTCTTCCTTATCACCTTGACCCTGACAGGCCTCCACCCAGAGCAGCATTGCCATCACCATGTGCCTGCACGCCCAGCTCCTCATGGAATCACAGAATGCTTGGGGTTGCAAGGGATGGACCGTAAAGGTCACCTGGTTCCAACCGCTTGCCACGGGCAGGGATGCCACCCTCTAGATCAGGTTGCCCAGGGCCTTGAGCACCCCCAGGGATGGGGCACCCACAGCCTCCTCCTGGTGTCGTGCTGGGCTGCGGCTGCTCTGCGATCAGGAGAGCGGTGCAAGAGCCTCCTCCAGCATCCTCTGCCCCAGGTGCCTCCTCACCACCTTCCCATGCCTCCCAGCTCTGCAGGCCATGGTCACCCTTCCCTGGTGGAAGCCCTCCTTGCCAGGTCAACCTCTTGGTCAGGTGCTCCAGCCCCACTTTCTCTGGCAGACCCCATCCCTGTCTGATCTTCGGTGCGGATCCTGTGGCAGAAAAGCCACGACAGTGCCCTGGAGCCAAGCACTGCCCTGTGGGACGCTCCTGTGCTGGTGTAACCCCTCCACCAGCGGGATGGAGAAGGTGACAGGGCTCCCTCACCCCACAGTCACTCTTGATACACTCAGGGTCACCCAGCACCGTCGCTGGTGCCATGTGTGTGAGCAGCACGGTGTGACAGCCCCAGGGACTGCTTCCCAGATCCATCCCCTGGCAGGCAGCAAAGTCTCCGGCACAACACATGGGGCATCCGAAACCCTCAGGGATGCTCAGCTGGTGCAGGACGTGAGGTGATGTGCCCCAGGACGGCACGGCTGGGGGACAGGCACCCGCCTGCCCATCTCATGCCCTGGGGGCTCCTGACAAGGCCGTCTCCACATGGTCGGTCCCACCTGTGTCCGGAGCAAGGGCAGCGGCAAGGTGAGCGCACACGGGCGTGCCCTGGGCACTTTTCCACGCCGCAGCAGTGTCCTGGTCCAGATGCTGAGAGCATGGGGCAGGCAGAGAGCCCACGGGGCATCTCGCCAGCTGCAGAAGTGCTTTTGGGGCCAAACCCCCCAGGCGCTGCTGTTTGGGGCAGGCTGCAGCAGGGTGCTGGCGTGACAGGGGGGCACACAGGGGAGGGCTCACCTTGATTTTCTGCACGGCGCAGCTTTCCTCCTGGCCCTGGCTCCAGACGGTGATGCCAGCCTTGTTGTAGCGGCAGTGCCAGCCCTCCAGGCTCTCGCACTGCTCCCTGAACGAGCTGAAGTCGGAGTCATCCGGGATATAAACCATCTCCCCCGCTCTGGACATGGGGGCTGAGCTGAGGGAGGCTCCTTCAGCCTCACCGCCCGGGGAGCCACCTCCTGTGCGCAGCTCACGCGGCCATCCTCATCCTCACGGCCCCGAGGATGCACAGAGCCCTGAGGCCACACGGCACGGAGGGGAGGAAGGCTCCTGCCCTGTGGGTGCTACGGCAGCTGCCGGCAGCTCGGATGTCTTCCCTGGGCTCGTGGGATCACGTTTCTCTCCGGCTGCCCGCCGGCTCCTCTATTATTCAGCAGGTAGCAGCACGCGGGTGGCTCGGTTTTCAGGGCAGAGCTGCCCCTGGCCCCCCGTGTCCCCATCCCTGCTGTCCCCTGGCAATCTCTGAGCCTGACTTTTCAGCAGCAGCTCGCTGGCAGGAGCACGGAGGAGGAGATGCAGCACCCAGCCGTGCCCTCCCTGGCACCCAGCGGGGGCCAGCCCCCTCCCTCAGGCTGCTGGCCTCGCGCCTGCCGTGGCCCGGGACACAGCTCGCCCCAGTTGTCACCCAGTTGTCTGCCACCTTGTCCCTGGTGCTTTTTGCTGGGATCCTGCCCATGTGCTGGGTGTTACCTGGCGTTACCTATCCCACCTTGGCGATGTCCATGAGCTCCCTGTCGGTCCCACTTCTGAGCTTCTCAGTGTCCCCTGGGCTGAGGCTCTGCCTGTGCTGTACACCCGTTCCTCGCGGTGCAGCCTCGCCTGCGGGGCTGTGCCATGGGTGCCGTGGGTCCCGACCAGCCCACGGGGGGGGATGCTGAACCCGGCCCCAGCCCTCACCCAGTGGTGCCCAGCTCGAGCCCGGCCACCAAGCAGGCATTGAGGCACCCTCACTCGGGCAACCCCCCTGGAAAGAGCTCCTGAACCGCTCAGCCGAACAACCAAAGCTGCTGGAGAGGGGCCACGGGGGTGTAAGGGGGGCCGTAAGGAGCTGGGGAGGGACTTTACCAGGATGAGGGGGGTGGTTTTAAATTAAAAACGGGGCGATTTAGACGAGGTATTAGGATGAAACCCTTCACCGCGAGGGCAGCGAGGGCCTGGTGCAGGGGCCTGCAGGCAGCTCGGAGCCCCCCCAGGGGGGTGCCGGGGGGGTCGGGGCCGTCCTGGGGCCGGGTGTGCCCGGAGCGGCCGAGCCGCGGGGAGCGATCGGGGCTGGGCCCGGCGGGGCTGGGCCGGGCCGCGCCCCCGGCAGCCGGCCCTGCAGTCCGTGGGTCGCCCACTGGGTGTCACGCGTGCTCCACCGGTGACAGCGGCAGGGAGAGGCCGGGGGAGGGCCGGGAGGTGGGGACGAGCCGCGGCCGGGGGGAGCCGCCTGCGTTTGGCCGTGTGGCAGGGGGTGGGATGGAGCAGCAGGGGCCTTCCTCCTCCCCCTCCTCCTCCTCGCTCTGCCGTGCGTCCTCCCCGCTCCTGGTGGGGCCTGAAGCCACCCACGGTCGCCTCCTGGGCCACCCCGAGCCCTGCCAGGGACTGGGGACAGAGCAGGGTCGGGGTGCCACCCTGCACCAGGACACTGCCGGTGGGCATCTCCTCCGTGCCCTAATGAGGGGCTTCTGCTGCCACTCCGGGGGCTTTTAGCGATAGGGAAATGTTTTTGGGGGGTGGGAGGGGACGTGCTGCCCCCCATAAGGCCCAGCACACCCAGGGTATCAAGCCCTGTCGGGTCACTTCCGTGTCCCCAGGGGCTGGCATGGAGAAACACAGTGGAGGGGCAACGGGACAGCAGTGGGACAGCCCTGCTGGAGCACTGTCCCCTAACTGGGGCACAGGTGGCTCACACAGGCTGCTGGGGGAAGGCTCAGGCACCTCTGCCCCCAAATCTCCCTGCCCTCTTCCTCTCATGGTGTCAGGTCCCCTTTACCTGTGTCCCCAGCTGGTGACGGAGCCAGGGCAGCACCCACGGTGGTGGGTCCACCTTGCGCTGGCACGGGCAGAGCCACAGGTCCCAGCAGAGGCTGGTCACAGGGTGACGTGGCACCAAGCCTCCCGAAGTAGCTGTGCACCTCTGTGCCACTCCAAAGCATCCTACAGCTGATGCAGGGCCAGGGCAGGTCCCTCCCCATGCAGCTCCTCCGGCGCTGTGCAGGTGGCCTGCGAGGTGTCCCCGTCCCTGGCTGTCCCCCTGTGCCCAAACCCCTGCTCTGCTCAGCTCCACCGCGGCTTTCCCAGCGCCGCAGCTGCTGTGCTGAGCTGTGTTTGCACCACACCCCGGCTGGGCATCAGGGTGATTTAAGAGGCGTGTGAAAAACATCGTTATTTTTCCCCCTTTCAGCCGCAAGTCAATGCTCGGGGAGAGATGGTTAATTATCTCCGCCACCCTCCTAAATCTCTTCACGAGAGGATTTGGCTGCAAATCTCCTCATCGTTTTGAAGTTATTGGCCAGTGTGGTGCCCAGCGGCACCAGGGCCAGGCAGGGTGCAGGGACATGGGACAACCAGGGCCATCCCAGGGCGATGTCTCCACGCCGTCCCCATCCCCAGCTCCCACGGCCACCCGCTCACCCCCACCCCCTAAGCCTCACTTTCCCAAGCAAAGCCAGCACAGCGCCGAGATACGCCGGAACAAAGTGCCACCTTCCCGATAATGCCATTTATTGGACTAGGTGACACGCAGGCTTTAGGGGATAGCAGGAGAATCCTCTCGGCTCAGCCGCAGAAAGGATTTCCACAGCCCTCCCGGCGGCTTGTCAGCGCGTCCCCGAGGAGTTATTACCTCCGACTGCTGGGAGCTGGATGCGTCCCTGCCCCCTGTTTGCTGCTTTGCAAAGATTACGCCGCCTTTGAATAAGCTCCGTGCAGCGCGGCTGCCGACGCATCAGACAGGGGCTAATCAGAAAATGAGCAGGGAAGGAAACTTGGTGGCAGGAACTTATCTGCGGTGCGGGCGCGCTGTGCCAGCTGCTGCTGCTCCCGCGCCCAGCCCCATCCGCCAGCAAAATGAGGAGAAATTTCCCCGCGATTTCAGCGCTGAAGGCTGCCGCGAATGTGCGGTGTGGGGAGTTGTGCAAGCACAGCTGAGCGCACAACACGCGAACACGCAGGTTGTGCAGGTGTGCGCCCATGCTTGGTGCAAGCATATCTGTGCACGAGTGCACAAATGTGCAGGCAGGGGTGTGCCCACGCTCATGCGTGTGCATGCACATGCAGACGTGTGTGTGTAGATGCACACCTGCACGTGCATCTGTGTGCACGCTCACACTTGCATGCATGTACCTGCACGTGCATGCACTTGCACACGCATGCTCCTGCCCATGTAGGCGTGCACGCAGACGCACACGCGTGGCCACCTGCGGGTGCCGTGGCTCCTCTCCCATCGCTGGCAGCGCAGTGACTGAGCCCAGCGCTGCCCTGCCGCGCAGGGACGGCATTGTGTCCCGCTGCTGCGCTGCGGTGACATCTGTCCCCACCCCGCAGTGCCACCATGGGCAGCCCCAGCAGCAGCACAGGACACCCCTGGGTGTCCCCCACTCCCGTCCTGTGCCCTGGGGAAGGGAGCAGGGCCGGGACGGTGAAGGTGATTAAAACGGGCCATTTGCTTTATTTAAGCACAACCGTTGTTGGGGAGAGTTACAGGGCACTGAGCTAGAAAATAGCATTTACAGCCCCGCCTCCCGACACCCGCTGCCCTGACCCTTGCGGACTTCATTACCACCATGGCCCTGCCACCTTGGTGGCACTGAGGGCAGGGCACAGGGGTGGTGCTGGGAGCCCCGAGGCTGCTGCATTTTGGGGATGGATGGTCCAGCTGCAGCATCGGCTGCTCTGATTCCCTTTCCTGACCCCTTGGGGTGCCACTGGCTCCGTCCCCACTCGAGGCTCGTGCCCTCACATGGATGATGCGGGCAGGTGCTGAGCATCCACGCTTACAGAAAAACAATAGCATTTGGTAGCTGGGGGGGGGACCGGGGGGAGAAATGTTCTCCTGAACGGATTGAAACGACGCCGTGATCGGGAACAGATGCTGGAGACGGGGATAGGCAGGTGCATGGCGCGGCACGGGGCCAGCTCCAGCGGCTCCCACTGCACAGGTGGGGAACTGGGGAGCGCCCACCTGCCCCATGGAGAGCCCTGGGGACACGTGAAAGGCTCCCTTCCGCCTTTTGCCCCTACCTGGGCTGGAAGACAGCGCTCGTGGCCCTTTTTAACCCTTTGCGTGGCCCCACCACCTGCGCCGCGTGACGCCTGAGCCCCCGTCACCCGCGGGGATCCGGCGGGCGGCAATCGGCAGGCGCGCTGCGGAGCGGCGCTTTTCTTCTCTAATCTTCTTATTTCATTTTAGCATTTACAATACAGCCAGCCGGTAATCCTGACATCAAACACGCCACGCGGCACTTTCAAGCTGCACCAGCGTCAAGCTGCACGAGCGCTGGCAGGAGCTGGCAGCTCCGACGGCTGGAGATAACAGGCAGGAGAAAGGCGAGGGAAGCGGCTCCCGTCCTGCAGAGCCGTTCCCTTGGGGCCACCCGCAAGGTGCCCTCCTGGGGCCATGGAAGCTCTCCTTTGGGGTGCCCTCGTGGTGGGATGTGGGGGTTGGACGCCTTTGGAGCCAACCTGCAGCTGGACCTGGGGCACAGCAGGGATGGGGATGTGCTGTGTGGGTGCAGGGATAGGGATGTGATGTGGGTGTAGGGATGGGGACACAATGCAGATGCAGAGACAGGGACCTGGTGTGGATGCAGGGATGATCCCTGTCTCCATCGGGAAGACACATGGGGACAGCTTTGGGTGGGGGGCAGTGCTTGGTGTTACCTGACAGCACTGCCAGTGACGGGTCAGGGCAGTGCTCCAGCACCATGGGTGCCGCTGGTGATGCCCACAGGTCCCCCACCTCAGCTGAGCCCCCCACAAACTGACCATCCTGCGGAGCAAACCCCTCTGGAACAAACCCTGCATGCTCGGGCCCCCTCCTCTTCCTCAGCCCCCCTGCCCATCCGGATGGCGACGCCGATGCCCGTGTCCCCTTGCGAGCCCCGTGTCCCCCAGCCCTGGCTTGGTGCACGTGCTGGGGGCACCCCGAGGAGCAGCTTCGGCACTAATCCCTGCCTCGGTCTTCGGGATTTAATCAGCACTGAAGCACAATGCTTTTTATCTTCCCTATGGCCGAGAAGAGCTGAGACTCAACAGGAATTCATTTCCCTAATTAGCATCTCCGGCAAGGCCTCCCTCCCATGCACCTCCCACCCGGGGACGCCTCCCCGCGGGATCCGGCCCCACCCGCGGGTGCTGGGGCTGCGGCGTTGGACCCAGCACCCACGGGCCACGCGCGGCGGTGGCACGGCGCTGGGCACGGGTGTCGCGGCGACAGGGAGGCTGACAGGGAAGATGAATGGTTTTAATCACGCCGCTTACAGGGCACCAGCTGAAGTTTCGTGTAAGTTATGATAGCGACAGTTTGCACGAAAATTGTATTTCCAGGCTTCATTGACTGGCTTAATGAGAATCTTTACGTGTCAGATATTAAATTAAGAAATTAAAGAGCTGTTGCGGTGTGTATAGACTCCTTCCCTCGCACCGAGCTGCTGCTTCCAGATCAATCAGGAACGCGCCTCTAGAAAAGATGGGAGAAGCCTTTGATTTTCTGTCACCGGGGAAGTGAATCTAATCCGCACTGGCACCTCGTTCATGTTTTATTAAAAGGAGGAGGAGGCGGGTGCTGGCCCCCTCCTCTGCCCACTTGTCACCCGTGTCCCCAGGTGCCAGCGTCCCGGTGACGCTCAGCACCCGGGGACGGGATCTGGACCCTGGCGGCTGGGTTCGACCCGAGTCCCCCACTCATTTTGGTCTTCCCCCAAATTTCTGCTGGTGACGTGAACCAGGACAAAATGGTGCCAGCCCTGCTCCCGCTGTGCCCGCACCCGCGCTCCCCACACCGCAGGCAGGCAGGGGACAGGCAGGGGACAGGCAGGGGACAGGCAGGGGATGCGGCTGTTGCTGCAGGCCGTCTATCACGGCAAGACAAATCCCCCCGGCCCCGCAGCACGCCATCCATCTTCTGCTCCTGTGCCGGCCCCAGCTCTCCTTGTGCAGAGAAATTTGGAGTAAACAGCTTCATTCGGTGCTAATGTGAGTGGAGACGTCGTTGGCTGTGTCAACTATTGATTTGCCTCACTACAGCCCCATCACTCACTCGGGTTTTTCATTTTTTGATATTACGCCCGGAAGGGGTGAAGCTCCATGCGCTGGGCTCACCGTGCCTGGCCCCAGGCTGGTGTTGGCCCAGGACCCCGGGTCTCCAAGGGAGGTCCCTCCCTGAGGCTGTTCCCATCCTCTGCTCTTCCCAAAAAAGCTTCCAGCAAAAAGTTCCCCACTCAGGGGATGATAAAGACAGGTGCTGAATGAAAGCCGGGATGCTCTGCGGGGCGAACACCATCTCCCTTTTTATTTCCCCTCTCCCTAAGAGGTGGGTACCCAGATTTGTGCGTAGGGCTGTCCCCACTGCTGTCACTGCTGCAGCTGGGCAAAGGTCCTGGGACCCCTCATGGCACCGAGGAAGCGTTCGAGGGATGCGATGGCAGCCCAGCAGCAGGACGGGCACACACCTGTGCACACTCACACGTGCCCCTTGCACATCTGGGGCACACACATCCTCCCCAGGTAGGTTTTGGGGCGATGCGAGCAGAGCCAGGCTCCTCAGGGACAGGCCGGAGTCCCCATGTGGCTGGTTTGGGACGTGCTGCTGCCTTGTGAGCCTTGCAAAAGCATCCATGCACTCCTGGCCCGCAGGTGTGTGCCCGATGGAGGTGACGGGTGTGAGGGCACTGCACGGGTGTGTTTGTGTGCTTCAGGCCAGGCGTGCAAGCACGTGCTCCCGGGGATGTGTTTATCCGTGTGTGTGCATGGTGTGTGCGAGCACCTGGGCACATCTTGGTGCCGAATGCCCCCAGGACAAGGGATGTGTACGCGTGTGTCTGTGTGCACCAGCAGCGTGCACGTGGGATGTTGGATGTGCACACACGCTGCGCGCACAGCTCCCTGCTGGGTGCCTGCAGGATCCGTGTGCACGCTGGATGTGCGCGTTTGTGAGCTCCTGTGTGCAAACGATGAAGGTTGGCAGAGCACAGGGTTTGTGCATGTGTTTGTACATGGGTGTGTAAACGTGTGTGTACATGTGCGTGTATATGCATGTGTGCACACTGAGGCATGGCACGGGAGGGAGGTGGCTGGACCGTGTTGGGTGGCCTGCTGGCCTCCGAAGTGCAAATGACAGCGATGGAAGTCCGTCATCCGTTGTCCCTCCCCGATGACCAGAGCCACGCTGCCCTGCGCGATCACCAAGGTGTCACACCTCATGCTCAGAGTGGCACGGGGCTGTGGCGCTGCTGTGCTCTTGGGGGATGGGGACAGGGGATGGGGACAGGGGATGGGGACAGGCAGGGGCAGTGGCAGGCACTGCCCCCCCCCCCCCAGCCTCCTGCGCCTTGCCCCGTTTGCATCCCTGTCCCTGTGGGGTGGCACTGCTGGGGTGGGTGCCCATGGGGCTCAGTGACAGCGCGCAGCCTCCCCGCCGTCCCCACACACTGTGCTGCGAAGCCACCTGCCCGCAGGTGGCTGTGGGGTCCCTGCAGCCCCAGGGGTGTCCCCAGGGCTGGCTGCAGCCTGAGTGACAGCCTGTCCTACTAATGAGCCCCCATACAGGGCAGAAGGGCTGACACCCGCAGCCACCTCCTCAGGCCATCCCTGGGGGCTTGGAGCCACAAGGCACCACCAGGAGGTCCTGGCAGTGGGGGGGGCTGATGCTGCAGTGAGGCACCCCCACGGTGCCACAGCAGCACCCCTGCCTCAGCACCACCAGTCCTGCGGCATCCTCTGCCTCAGCATCGTTCCTGGAGCCCCCCCCCCCTGCAGCACAGCACCTCTGCACCGCTTTGGCTGCACCCCGGGGCCAGTCCGGGCTCCAGCCCCCCGGTGCGCGCCCCCCGTCTCCCATCGCCGTCCCTTCCCTTGAAGGCACACACGCCTAACCCGCTCGTTAGCCTATCCCGTCATCTAAAACCAATATGCGGCTGAATGCCGGAGATAATTAATTGATCAATTAGATAGAGAACTGCCTGTGCTCGTGGCACTGCACGCACGCGGAGGGGAGGCAGTGCCAGGGCACCTGCCCGTGCGCCAGTCCCAGCTCACAGCGAGCGGGTGCTGCAGTTCACACCCGGTCATGGTCATGGTGTGCACCCAGCCGTGCACACCCAGCCGTGCACACCCAGCCGTGCACACCCAGCCCTACTGGGCGCACACCCAGCAGTGCACACCCAGCTGTATGGGGTGCACACCCAGCTCTATTGGGTGCACACCCGGCCAGGCACACCCAGCTCTATTAGATGCACACCCAGCTGTGCACACCCCTGTACAGTCCCCCTGCCTGCCTGCTGCTGCGGCGGGCACACACTGAGCCCTGGTGCTGCACACACCACTGTGTCCCACATCCCAGTTCCCACCCAGTTTTCTCACCAGCCACAGGGTCACAGCGGAGGGGACAGCCACCACCCAAGGTGACACCAGCAGCTGGGGCTGGGGTGCCGGGTCCCCAGAGCACGCCCATGCACTCCTGTCTCTCTGAGCGGGGTGGGCTCAGCATCCTCATGGAGCAGTGCCCTGGTGCCCCAAGCAGGAGGATGAGCACCCCGGCGGGCAGGGTGGGCACCTGGGGGGGGCAGGTGGGCACCGCAGGGAAGTAAATAATGCAGCAAAACACGTGTCTGCCACCCCCCTCCTCCACCGACTTTGAAAAGCAACACATTACCCTGATCTACAGACATGAGTTTTTGTCACCAAACAGGGTGATGAGGAGACTTTGAAGCAAATACAAACACCAGGAAAGGGAATACATAAGAAGGGAGTTGCGTGTTCTCTTCAGAAAACAATTGCGGTGTCAAATCCTTGGAGCAGCTCTGCGGAGGGGGAGCTGCTAACCAGGAACCTGACAGCCACGAACATGGGAAATTATCATCAAAATACAGAAATCCTCCCCTTGCTGACAGCACTCCTTCCCACGCTGGGCACCCTGGGTGCCCCTTCCCTGCTTCCTACTGCACCCTATGAGCCCCAGGTCCTGCAGTGGCATCGCTGTCCCTGCTAAGGATGCGGTGCCCCGGCCTCCCGCACTGCACCCCAGTTCTGCAAAAGCTGTGGGAGATGGGGAGCAAAATGCTGCAGGGCAGCAGGTGGGGGAGGACAGGGATTTGGGGTCCAGCGCCCTCCCACCTGCATACAGCTGCTGGCCCTTTGCACACACTCGTGCTTTGCATGCGCACTTGGAACCTGCAAAGACGGCTTGCATGCATGCACGCGCCTGCCCTGCCTGTGCCCTGCGTGCAGACAGCTTGCACACCTTGCACGCGCACCCACGCTTTGCACACTCCTCCTGCCTTATGCATGGGCTCACACCTTGCACAGGCTCTCACGTTGTGCACGTACACTCATGCCTGAGCTCACACCTTGCACACCTCTCCCCCGCAGCCCTGCACATGACCTACTGCATATTCCCCTTCTCCCTGACACCCTCCTTGAAGCAGAATAAATAAATGTATATCTGTGTATGGAGCTAAAGGCAGCACTGTATATAGCACAGAAGGGGGGACCATCCTGTGGCAGGGCTCTCTCTGTGGCTGCCAGCTCCTGATGGATTTTTCTTGGGCATTTTGGATGTCTGAGCAATTCGGGCAGGACCAGGGTTCTGCCTTGGAGGGCCTTGGTGACACTGGGGACAGGGGGTGGGCACCTCCGTGCGTCACACAGCCACCTCGGTGCCGCCAGATGCACGTGCACTCATGCTCTGCACGCTCTGCACGTGCATGCACACCCCGTGCACTGCCGCAGCACGTGCACGCGCACCCCTGCACGGGCATTCCTGCCCTGCTCGTGCACAGTGCGCACACACAGCCCTTGCACACTTGTTCATGCCTTGCACACCCTTGCACACATGCTTATCTCTCCCTCGTGCACCTGTGGCCTGCGTGTACACTCCCACCCTTGTGCTTGTACGCTGTGCCTGTGCTCAGACACTCAGTCACACTGCACACACCAGCACCCCCGTGCCCCCGCACCCTAAGCCTTGCTCACGCACGCCCTACCTGTGCACGCACCCTTCCCATGCACTCATCCTCCTGTTGCAGGCACCCTACCCACGCGCAGCCCCGCAGATGCCTCCCCAAATCTCTGCTCATCCCTGTCCACCCCCACATCCGTCCGTCCGTCTGCCACCTCCCCGTGCCCAGTGCTGGGCACCCTTCTCCTCCCGCTTTATCTTCGGCTCCCAGCTGCTCCCGCCCCTCTCCGCCGCAGTCCCCAATCTCTCCTTCTCCCCACTCTCTCGCCGTGGTTATCACTGCCTCGCACACATCCCTCCTCCCCGCTTCTGCTCAGCCTCCTGCACCTCTCCGCGCTCCCCTTCTCTTCACCCCACCGCCCACCCCCTCCACCCCCAGCTCCCTCTCCTCTCCATCCCTCCCTCGTCCCACCCCACCACGGTCCAGCCTCCACGCTGCCCGCCGTGTCCCCTCGCCCCTGTGCCCCCCGTCACCTCCGCATCCCCGTTTGACGCCGTTGCTGCAGCCTTCAAAGTTTCCACCGGAGCCGGGCTGCGGGAGGCGGGGAAGGCTGCGCCTCGCTCCCAGCCCCGCGACGCCGCGCTGCCACTCCGAGCGCTCCCGCCTTATGAATTTTACATTATTACCCACTTTAAAGTATATAAAATAACTAGTCATAAATTATTGAGGGGAAATTTAAAATACTACAAATGTTTATAAATGTTTATCAAGAGGTCTTCAGAAGTGAGCTGGCGCAGCCTGCGCGGCTTCCCGCGGCTGGCAGGAGAGGGGGGACAGCGCGACCCTGCTGGGGGGGGGGGGGGGGCGCGTGGGACCCCCGGGAGGAAATCGGTGCCGGCTCCCAGAGCATCCTTAATTCATGTCCCCTTGGATGGCAAGGAACAAATTCTCATCTGTGCTGTTCCCTTCTGCCAGCGGCGCTTCCCATCGCCTGCTGCTGTGTGACCCTGCTGGGGGGTCCCCGGCCCTGTCCTCGTGCGAGGGGATGTGTCCTGTCCCACCGGGGGGGTGTCCTGACCCTCTGTGGATGTGTCCTGTCCCCAGCACGCAGGGTGGGGACGTGTCCCCTCAGGCAGGCTGCAGGTGGGACACCGATGGCATCCCTGGTGTCCCCGGTGCTGGCTGAGCCTTGGCACAGCTGCTGTGCCCTGTGGTGCGGTGAGAGCCGTGGCGGCACTGAGATGTGCCGGGGAGCCAGTGGTGTGCAGGGGGGGGGGACACCAGGCATGGGTCCTGGGCTGCGTGGCGACCAGGCAGGGCACAGCTCAGGCTCCGGCCTCAGAACTGGCTGGCGTGGGCCGGCCACACACGTGTCCAGCCCATGTACAGCCACACACGTGTGGTCCTGCAGCTCGCAGTGCCCCCTGGAAAGCACAGCACCGTCAAGCATGGGCAGCTTGCACAGTAAGGCATGGCACAGCATGGCATGGCGGGGCACGGGGCAGCGTGGCACAGCACTGTGTGGTACAGCCCTGCAGGGATGGCACCGCTGAGCCTGGGCAGCCTTAATGGCATGGCATGGCATGGCACAGCCAGCAAGGATGACACTGTGGAACTAGGGCAGCCTGCATGGCATGGCATGGCATGGCATGGCACGGCACAGCAGAACATGGCACAGCACAGCACGGCATGGCACAGCACAGCAAGGATGACACTGTGGAACTAGGGCAGCCTGCACAGCACAGCAGAGCACATCATGGCACAGCACGGCACAGCAGAACATGGCACGGCACGGCACAGCACAGCACGGCATGGCACAGCACAGCACAGCATGGCACAGCAGAACATGGCACAGCACGGCACGGCACGGCATGGCATGGCACAGCATTGCAGGGTTGGCACAGCCCAGCGTGCTGCCACTGCACAGGGTGTCCCAATCTCCCTCCTGCCCATCCCGAAGGAGCAGCAGGAGCAGGACCCGCAGCATCAGCTCACTGGGTGCAGGTGCAGGAGGAGCAGTGACGGGAACAGCCGTGTCCCCGTGCAAGACACAAGTGCGTGCGGCAGGGACGTGTGGCTATCCCAGAGCTTCCACCAGGAGCTGCCGGCAGGGACTGTGCTGAAAGTGCCGCCTGATTGGGGTAATCATGGGAGCACAGAGTGCATTAGCTGCGAAGGTTTATAAAGGGAAATTAAAATAAAATTGGATGTGACAGAAAAGTACATGGAAAATTAGTAGAGGACTATGAATATTTATGGCTGCAGTGGGAAAGTGCTCCTCTATGCTCCCTGACACCTCCTGTTCCAGGGGACATCGGGGACTGGGGGCTGCGGCACCCAGCTCAGTGCCCGTGTCCCTTGGGTGCCCATGGGGCTGCCGTGCCCTGTGCCACCCAGCTGTCCCCAGGGCGTGGGGAGGTGGCAGCAGGCACCAGGGAGCATCGCTGGTGGCCAAGCAGTGCCTGGTCATAGAGGAGCCACCGGCACCACGTGGCGCTGGCACGCAGGAGGAACGAGGACACCGGGACACTGCTCGGCGTGCCAGGAGGGCCCGGCACGGCCATGCTCCGGCACCGCGCCACGGTGCCACCATCACGCCAGGGACAGCACAGCCCCACGGCCCGCCGGACCCGGGGACAGCCAGCCCCCCGTCCCCTCCCGCTGTCACACTTAGAAGCCATTAAAATAATTGAATGCTTTAAATATTCAGCACTCGGCTTAAATATTCATCAGCGAAGTTATTCTGATTGCTACACTACATCAGCGCGGGCTGGAAAACAGTTCCTCTCCATCAAGCTCCCCCGCCCCTGCGTGCACAGCAGTGCACAGCCCGGCGCTCACGCGGGCACACACGGGCGTGCACACACGTGTGCACATGTATGTGTAGGGATGCCCGCATGCAGCTCCGCACAAACACATCCACGGGCATCCACATGCAGAGGGATGCTTGCCAACTGCTGGAGCAGGTGGGTGCAAGCAAGGGGCTGGTCTGTACCCAGGACAGCTTAAGGACTGATTTATATATATAAAAAAATAAAAAATATATTAAAAAATCAAGATGAGAGCTCATGTGTTGGGACAGCATCACCTCACACCTCCCGTGCCCCCAGCCCCATGCTCCCCGCCGGTCCCCCCAGCTCTGCTTTGCCCCAAAGCTGATTATTTGACCTTATGGCAACACAGGTCCTGCTGGGAGCACGGGTGGGAGTTCTGCACCGTGCCAGGCTCTGCAGCTCCTCTTATCTTCTGAGCCTGGCAGCACTCTGCTATAATCCTCCACTGGGGAGCGAGGGGTTGCTACTCGACCCCCTTCTTCCTGGGACAGAGCAACGCGGCCAAGGCAAGAGCAAGAGGAGAAGAATAATAGCTGATAAGACCAATGGCTAGGAATAAAGGATGCCCTGGAAAGAGGAAAACAACTTGCTGCTGGCAGCGAAATCACTGCCACACTCCAGGGTGTGTGAAACCAGACCCAAAACTTGCTTTTTTAAAAGGTTTTTGCCCCTGAGCGTGCACGCTGGCACTGAGAGGCATCAAGGTGCACCGAGACGCACTGACGTGCACTGAGATGCTCTGAGATGCTCCGAGATTCTCCGAGATGTTGCAGCACAGTGGAAACCCATGGGGAGCTGGCCCTACCTCATGCTGGCAGGCAGCTGCTCCCCACACCCCCTCAGCAGGCTCACAAGAGGCAGGAGCTGAAGCTCAGCACCCACAGGGACCGGTGAGCGCAGCCAGGGCACGAAGCCGCGGAGCCTGCGAGCGCCAGCAAACACCTGCAGCCACCTGGTGCCCGCCTGGCTCTTGCTGCAGCCCTGCACTCACAGCCCTCGCCCCAGGTTAGCTGTTGATGAAATTTTTGCCTTGCACACGGGCAGGGACGGCGTTGGGTGTGCGAGCCGCTGCACGAGCGCACTGGGATGAGCACGTGTGTGCAGGCATGTGCAGGCGCACGGCGAAGCGCAAGCGGCCCCGGCAAAGCTCTGCAAACAACACTGATAAAATTGTTCCTCAAATACCTAAAGCAGGCTTAGGTTTAAGCAACCTCGCTCCAAAGACGGCTCCTGCATACATTTTGCAGGCTGGAGCTGCATCTTTAATCCCAGGGAATCTGGCGCTTTGCATCCGCCTTTGCCATTTACATCTGCAGCCGAGCTGGCTGTGACGGGGGCTGCCCCTGCTCCGCCGGGCACCACGGCTGCCACTCGGCCACCTTGTCCCCACTACAGCTGCCACTCGGCCACCACGTCCCCACCAGGGCTGCCACTCGGCCACCTTGTCCCCACTACAGCTGCCACTTGGCCACCTCGTCCCCACCAGGGCTGCCACTTGGCCACCACGTCCCCACGATGGCGAGGACGGAGCCGAGCGGGGCTGGGGAGCGCAGGGAAGGAGCCGGCGGTTTATCCGCTACAATTTAATCAGCCCTGTAATTAGATTAATTTGTTGATTTGATAGCAACCCATTTCTCGCCGTTAGGTTTGTTTATGTGTGTTTTATGCTTCGGTTTGGCAATAAAACAGGAGCCGAGGAGGTGGGAAAGTCCCTCCGTGCGCCTGGGCTGGAGACTCTCGTCCTGGGGCCCCACCAGCTCCTTGCAGGTGATGGGGAAGTGCAAGGCTGCTGCCTCCTGAAAGGGAAAAATTTACCCCAAAGTGCCCCAATTTGCTCCTCCGAGCAGATGGGCAGCAGAGCGCGTGGCACAGCCATGGGTGCTCGTGCAGGGCTCTCAGCGACGCCCGGCTGTGCGTGCTGCACGCCCTGCCCGGGTGCAGCATCCCGCCCGGGGGGACGCCGCTGCCTCGCAAAGGGAGCGGGCTGAATAATTAACATTAAAAATAATGATTTCGGGGACGGGTGGAGGGAGGCAGGCAGGAGAAAGGAAGGGAGATGTGGAGCGAGTAAGAAGGTTTGCTGGAGAAGCCGGTGTGAGGAGCGCTTTGATGGGCAGCTCCTTTGATCAGAGATCTGAATAGAGCCCTCACGTTTCCCCGTGTGAGCCCGCTGCCTAATTACCGAGCGGCGGGGCCGCCTCGAGTCCTCGGCACGTTGCCGTAATAGATTTCACTGCGTCCAGCCTCCAGAAGGACATTGATTCTCCCCGCAGCCACAGACTCATACTAACCATTGCATTCTATCGATTTTTCCTTTTCTTTTTTTTTTTCTTCCCCCCCCTTTCATTTTTTTTTTTTTTAAGAATTTTCTTTATTTTCATTAAATCATTAATCAGGGAGAAATCTACATTTTTATCATTTCTATGGCTGGAGAGGAAGAGAGGAAAGTTATATTGCCATAGAAACCGTTCCCTACCATTCTCAGCCTCGGAGCAGTCCCTCTTGTGCTGTCTCTTGTCAAAAGGCGTAATTGTTGCTCCTGATCTTCACTGCTCAATTAGCAATGATGTCTCCCTTCAAGTTAATTGCTGGAGATGGGAGGAAGTAGGACAAATGTAACCTTTTAGATGAAAAGATCTCTCCCCCCCCTTTCCCTGTCTTTCCTTGCCTGCAGGCACTCAAGGGCCCCTGGTGCTCCATCTCCTGCACAGCACGGGGCTGAGGACCTCTCCTCATCCTCCTCACCCCTCTCCCCGAGGCAGGACCCCTTTGTGTCCCTGCCGGGAGGCGCCGTGCTCAGCGGCAGTGCCACCTCCTGGCACCCTGTCTGGGTCGGTTGGGTCGGCAGGGGACGTGGGGACGGGTGCTCCCGGGAGATGAGGATGGAGCTCTGTCCCCTGCTGCGCCTCCTGCTCCGCCCCCAGCTCCGTGCCCTGCTCCTGGGGATGCAGCAGGTGCCCGAGGTTCCTGTGCTGCCCACACGCATCGCCCCCAGTTCAGGAGCTTCCCTGCCTCCTCCTCCACCGGTGACCCCCACCCCTGCATCTCCTGGGCTGGAGCAACCTTCTCAGCACCCTGGGCTCTCCGCTCCAGCTCACATGGAGCATTCCCACCACGTTGGCCCCTCCGCACCAGGCACGCACTCGGTGCTTTCAGGTGACGGGCTGGGGACCTCAAGGCAGCCCCTGTGCGTGCCCCAGGACTAGAACAGAGGCTGAGTGTGGAGGGAGAGGTGGCAGCAGCAGGGGGATGGCCCCGGGGCGTCACCCCAAAGTGAGGACAAGAGCACGGCCAAGCCCCTACCCAAGCACCAGGCAGGAACCGAGGGAGTGCCTGAAGCTCCCCGCAGCGATGAGGGCAACGTGGACAGCAGGTGGAGGGAGAAGGAGGTGCCACCATCCACAGGGGACACCACAGCACCCTGCCAATGCTTGGGGTCTGCAGAAAGGGTCCAGGGCAGACCCAGTGAGGAGACGCTGCCTCATGGCTGTACCTTACCCCAGACCCACTGTCCCCAGCCCATGCTGGGACATGGGCAGCCTCTGCAGACCTTTTCCCCACAGGGGCCCCGTGGGACTGCTTTGGGTAATAACCCCCAGAGATGTCCCTGGCCACCCCGAAGCACCCTCACTGGGGTTTTCCTGCTGGGCTGGGGTTGCCTCAGCAGCAGGGTGTCACTGATGTCCCCAGGCACGTGTCTGCCTTCCTGCAGCATCTCCCCCACGCACCAGGAGCAGGAAGGTCCCTCACTGACCGAGAGCCACGGCTGCACAGGCAGGGGAACCGGGGTGGAAGGAGCTTCCTGTCCCCTTGCTGGGAGCAGGTCTCTGACCTGGCAGACCCACAGCCCTGCGGAAGAGCCCACGTCACTCCTGGGCAGCTCAGCAGGAGCCCCAGGTGCACCTCCTCGGGCCGATGCCCTCCTTTGCTGTTCAGACTAAAATTGCTCGCTCTCAAATCCTGGGGTGGGGATGGGGGCAGCTGATCTCACCGAGACACAAGTAGGTCACCTCCCACTGTCGGTGGATCCCCGTGAGCACACTGCTGCTCCTTGCTGAGCCCAGAGCAGGAGCTGCTGCCCCGAGCACCCCCTGGGTGCCAGGGCAGCGCCCACCCCATCACGGTGCACCCCTCCCTCGCCCTCTCCACGCTCACACCTCCTCTGATGCCCGGGATGCCCTGGAAAGCCTTTAGACTGGGGAAAACAAGCCCCGTGAGGCTGGAAAGAGGCATTTCGGGGGCCGAGCACGTGGAGGAGCCACTCGAGGATGCTTCCCAGCGCGGATGAGCTCTTCCCGGCCCCTCGGCTCCGGAAGGCACGCGGGAGCACTTGGCACGCCGGCCCTCCGCTCACGCTTCCCTTCCTCTGGATGCGAACAGGCCCTTAACATTTCGGCGAGTGCCTGCGCTCAGGGGGACCCGCGGGGCGCCGCAACGCCGCAGCCGCCTCGTGCCTCCCCCCTCGGCACCCGGAGGCGAGGGCTCCATCGCCCGGCCGCCTTCCCCCCGGCCCCGGCTCCCGCTATTAGAGCTGGCCCCGAACGGTGCGATAATGTCAGGTTTGCATCTGATTCCCCCCCGTGCACTAGGTAAGGAGGGGCCGGCAGGCTCGGGGAAGGATCACACGTGGCAGCTTTTAATAGCAACCCGCCCGCCTGTCACCGGCTCCTCATCACTCCTCTTGAAGTGGCTGCTAATTACCCGCAAGCCGGTGGCTGCGTTTCGGGCATGACGTCCCCCGCTGCAGCCCCTCTCCCCCTCGCTCGGGGGCTTTGGGGAAGGTGGGACCGCTGGGGTGGGCTGCAGGAGGGCTGCAGGGACCCCGTTCCTTGGGGACATGGTGCTGGGGGTGAGCGGAAAATGGGGTCCCCCCACACCCCCCCCCCCCGCGCCCCATGGGGCATGGGGGACCCCTAAAAAGGACCCAGCACCCTCCCGAGCCCACAGGCTGCATGGTTTGGAGGAGGCACAGTGCCCCACGGCACCCCACGGCACCCACAGCACCCACGGCACCCAGCTCCTGCTGGCACCCAGTGAGTGACAGCGCCCAGCCCCCAGCCCGCCGCCCCCCTGTCAATCCGCAGGGGAATTATTTATCCCGACAATAGGAATTGTCTGCACGGGCCCTTCCCCCTCCCCAGCACCTACCCCAACAAAGGAAATCATCCTGATATGAAAGGGAAAATTAAATTACCCCAATAAAGACTTAGTGCTGCTTTAATGACATCACCAGACTCAGGCGCTAATTAGCTGAGTACAAAGGAAGCTAAATGTGAAAACGTGAATTTTTGTTCCCTTTGCTGCTGTCGTAGAGCGTCAGTGGGAGTCTTGGCAGGCAGGGCAGGAGCTGCTCCTGCTGCCCCTCCTGGTGCTCCCCAGGGGCTGCTGAGGGCAGGACAAAGCTTGCACTGCACACACCTCGCATTGTGCATCGCACTGCACAGCTCACACCTCCCAGGAGTGTGCACTGCCTGCACGACCTCTCTGCATCGCAGAGCTTGCACCTTGCAGTGTGCACACTGCATGCACAGCCTCTCTGCACTGCACAGCGTGCAATTTGCACTGCACACACTGCATGCTCACTGCACCGCACAGGTTCCACCGTGCACTGTGCACACTGCATGCAGTGCCTCACTGCTCTGCTCACACCTCCTCCTGTACACAAGCCGTGCATGCTCCTCACTGCAGTGCACAGCTCGCACCATGCACCGTGCATGCTGCCCACACACCCCTTGCATTGCATACCACGCTGCACAACTCCATTCCTGCTGCACACACTGCATGCACACGTCACGTTGTGCATCGCGTTGCACAGCTCACACCTCCCAGTGAGTGTGCACTGCATGCACGACCACTCTGCACTGCACAGCTTGCACCTTGCAGCGTGCACACTGCATGCACACACCTTGCATTGCATACCACGCTGCACATCTCATGCTTCCTGCTGCACGCACTGCATGCACGCACTCATTGCACAGCCTGCCGCTCCCACGGTGAGCCCACACTGCACACACTCCCCTCACATTTCAGGCTGCAGGGCAGGCTGCCAGCTCGCTGCACACACCGTGCTGCAGGCGCGCACGCTGCTCACGCCGCACACAACGCCCCTGGTGCTGCTGCAGCTGCAGCAGGGCCTCGTGCACCTCACCCTGCATGCACGCTGGGTGCATGCACGCCTCCCTCTCTCTGCACACCCACACGTCCTGTGCAGCCTGCGTGCCCACACCATCAGTGCTCACTCACCGTGCGGCCGTGCTGTTTCTCCTCCACCCCAGGGCTGGCAGCAGCTCGGAGCTGCTGGGCACGGGGCTGCAGAGGACCCGCTGCAGCCTGCAGGCAGCGAGCGCCAGCCCCAGGGATCAGCACAAGCCTGATATTGCTCGCAGGGCAAGGGGGGCATTGGTGCGTCCCTTTATTTGCCTCTGAATTTAGGGCTGCTTTGCCTTGGTGGAGGTCCTGCTGCATTTATCTCCCCCACCCCCCACCCAGTAATTTCCCCCTCGGTGCAGAGGAGCTGTGGCAATGCAGGGGGGATCCAGCAGAGGCCAACACTGCTCCTGCAGCTTGCGAATACGTAAAGCCTCAGTTTAATTAAAGCTTAAACGATGAAGGAAGCCAGGGCACTGCCACGGTCACCCCAAACCATCCCAGCCCCTTTCCCCTCCCCAGCAGGGGAAATTTTAGGAGGGGGGCACAGGATCCCTGTGACTTGCAGTCCCCCACCTGCGGCCGGCTGAGGCTGGCGCTCAGCCCCAGTGCCACCAGTTGCTCCCAGCTGTCCCCAAGGGGATGGGGTGGCACAGCGGGTACCAGCTGTCCCCACACCGGGATTTAAGGGGATCCCGGGATTTAAGGGGCTCCCGCTCCGCTCTCCCCTCGCTCCCGCCACTGGCTGCATCCCAGACGGATGGGTGCGAACGCCTCCGCGCCTCCTTAAAATGACATCGCTGGTCTCCATGGCAACCCTGCTCTGCCTCAGACCAGGAGCATCATCTGCTCCATCATCCCTGCAGGCCAAATCCAGCGGGCAGGGCGCTGGGGCTGCGGGACCCCTGCCCAGCCCAGCTGGCCATGGCCCTTCCTGGGGTGCCCGGGCATGGAGCCCCCGCGGCCAGGCAGGGTCTGGATGGTGCCCGGGGGGGGCTGCGCTGCCCCCAGACATTGTGTCATGGTGGGAGCCTGCGGGGAGAAGGGATGCACATGAGCAGAAGGGGACATATGGGGAGAAGGGACACATATGGGAGAAGGGATGCACACGAGGAGAAGGGATGCACAAAGGGAGAAGGGATGTGCATGGAGAGAAAGGACGTGCCTGTGGAGAAGGGATGCATAAAATGAGAAGGGATGTGTAGGAAGAAAAGGGATGCACATATGGAGAATGGCTGCACGTGAGCAGAGGGGATGCATACAGGTAGAAGACATGCACATAGGGAGAAGGGATGTGCATGTGGGCAGGGGATGCGACAGAGGAGAAGGGATGCACTTGTGCAGAAGGCATGCACATGGGAAGAAGGGATGTGCATGGGAGGAAGGGATGTGCATGGGAGGAAGGGATGTGCATGGGAGGAAGGGATGTGCATGGGAGGAAGGGA
>CM021743.1:7623515-7639026 GCA_011075105.1 Heteronetta atricapilla | reverse complement strand
GCTGCCGGCGCCCGCGGCGCAGAGCCCGACGCCCTCCCGGTGAGTCTCTCTAGCGGTGTATCTCGAGTCCCTCCCTCCCCGCTAGCCTCTTTCTTACCCTTTTTGCTCTCTTGCTGCCCATGCCTCTGAGAGAGATGAAAGACATGTGTGTGAGATTTCCACCGAGGTGCTGGCTGTTACGGAAAATCTGAGTAAATTAGTAGTGCTTGAACATTGACCTCTCAAGAATGGAACGATCTTTGCTGGCAGGAACAGTGTATGGCAACAGAGCCATTGTGTTTTCAGTTTTTCAATTTTGTGCAGCATAATATTGGCAAAATAAAATATTGAAGTCTGAAGGGTGAAAGTGAAGTCCTTTTTGTGTTCTGCGGGTTTCATGATGTCAATCCCGTGTGTTGAGAGTGTCTATACTGGGCCTTAGTATCATAGAGAACCCTTAAAATTTTGTTAGATCTGTTATGTCTTGGATCGGGGGAGCTGTTTTCATAAACAACAGGAACTTTAGCTGCTTTCACGGCAAGAAATTTGTTATGCTTAAGCTTCCTTAATATGTCTCTGAATGAGCCATTCTTGGCAGTGGCCAACATATGGCTAGAAAGTTATTGTCCATGGTGGACATGAAGGATGTAAATTCAGAGCAAGGATGGTGAGCAGCTGCTAGTGAGTGTGGTAAATAGGTGGATGAATAGATATTTTGTATGGGGAAAGGTTTGATTTTATGGTTTGTGCAAAGGACTGCAGCATTTATACACAATTTTTACACAATTTTATAGTGGGTTTGCTGCCCTAAAAGTAAGTCATAATCCCCCGATGATAAAATGTTTTGCAGAAAAGATGTGTATGTAGAGGGATGATGCCTATTTATAATGGTTTATAATTTGGTTTGGATTCAGATTAATCCATCCATATCTAAATTGTGAAATAGAGTTTCTTTGTAGCCATATTTCAGTTTGTAGGCCTTTTTCCAAATAACATTGTGCTTTATATTTCCCATTTCTGGGTACACCTTTTTCTATTGAAAGTACCAGTGCTATATATTAGGGAACTGAAACAGAAGATAAAGTGAATGTCTCTTCATTGCTCTGAAGACTTGGCATGTGAAAGGGTCACAAAGTAAGATTTACATTTACATTACAGTTTCATATTTATTGGAGACAAGAGGGACACTTCAAAGACAAATTAATGAGAGCTGCTTAACTTTTCCTAAAATTTCCCAAGAAGTCACATTGTGTGTAGTCCAGGAGAAGACTTTATGGTCTTGCTTGCAGCTTAAAACCTTGGTGTGTTTCCAGTACTCTGGGGAATAATTTTGGTGCCTGCCAGAAGACTGATAGCTTCCCAGAAAAATTCCGTATCACATGCTCTCTTTGAATGCCTTCTCGTGCTGCTTGTCTGATTTCATCTTTTCCTGGTATTTCATCTGTTTATGTAGGCTGACTTCTATTTAGCAGCATAGCTGTGTTGAGCAATGTGCTCATGGTCTTGCTTCTGTGAGGTAATAGCAGGGTATTTCAACAGAGCTGGATCTGGGGTAGAAGGCTGGAGATGTGAGGGTACTTGTGTGTTCTCGTCCATTTTTGTTTCCCCAGAATGGATGTATACATGATGTTAGTGGAAGAGGAATGTGTGTGTGGAGATGTGCAAGTGCTTAAAGGAGGGGGAGATTGCCCTCCAAAAGTTTCTGATGACCCAGTCTTTGGTGGAGGCTCCTCTCTCTCTCTCCTCTTAGATCATTAGTATGCTTTTGAAACTTCTGGGCACATATACCTCCCTTCTTGGCATTCCTTGAAGATGTGGATGTGGTGAGTAGTAGAGGGAAATAGTTCATTGAACTTGTCCTTTGGTGAGATGTGTTTGCAGATTCTGAGGATGAAAGTAAAGCATTGAAGTTGTGAAAAGTTTGAGGTGAGAGTGTAGGGGAGCTCTGTATCTGTGGCTGTAGAACAGATGCCCATCTCCCTGCTTGTAGTTATTCATCAGACACACAGCTGTGGTTCATGCAATTTTAAGTCTTTCTGATGAATAGGTTTTGCATTTGAAATGCTATTTTTCCTGTGTTGGAAGCTTCAGGAAGACCTTCTGGGGAATTCATTCTCTACTATCTACCTTATATGCCCTAATACTAAGAATACTCAAAAATGCCCATGTGTGTAACTTAGCTGCATATTGTCTATTCTCTTCATGTTTATATTGCATTGTGATAATGTGGTGAAAAGAAAGCTGTCTTTGGAGCCATCCATAGTGTAGTCTTAGTGCACATTGCAGAGAAAAGGGCTCGCCAATTGGTCTTTTGTTTATGTCATTCTGGCTGCCCATGAAGAGGGAAGGCAATTGTAACAGCTGGGAGTAGTTTGGGAATTCTTCATGTGTGAAGTGCTCTTGGAGGCTTTGATTTCTCATCATGATCTTTGAACATCGACCTTTCAGATATGGAGCTGGAAGTGTCTTTGCAGACACATACTATGAGAGCAGACGTTGCAAGTCCATCACTTGAATCTCATTAAGCATAATGCTTGGACAGAGCAAAGAAGAACATCTGTAAAGTGATCATGAAATCCTTCATTCTGTAGTTTTCACATTTTTGCCTTGTTGGCTGTCTAAATTGGGCCTCACTGTGGCAGAGAACCTTTAAAAGATTTTAGGATCTGCAGGAATTATGTGGTTGAGGTAGTGGATTCCATACAGAGCTTGAATGTTTACAGCTTTGTTAAGTTTCCTTAAAATGTCACTGAATGGAATGCCCTTGGCAGTGTCTGAGTTCTGCCACTGCTCTGAGAAGAGACTGCTTGTGTCTGTGGTGCACACCTTAATACCCTCATGGTGAATCACTCTCATGGTATCTCTTGAGTTCCTTCGTCCAGACTCGCCTCTTTCTCAGGCTTTTTTGTCTCGTTTCCATGTGTTTCTCGCACTCTTCCTCTAGGTGTCTTTTGTGGGCATGGGCTATTGGCAGGAGAGATTTGCCCTTCGTGTCCCTAATTTGGTCAGAGTATTGCTGTGCTTTCTGCTGGGCAGCGTTCCAGATCGGGTGGCACTGCAAGTTACACTGAGGTGTTCTCACCAAGTAGGGTTAATCGTTTGCATGTTGACTGCCACCCTACAGCTTGTTCTGTGTCCTTGTCCACTTTTGCCTGTGACATTGTGTGATCTGCCTTTGCTAAGGATTGAATGTTGATGTGTGTGAGCAGTGTGTGAGGTGCACAGCAGTACGTGTTCCTGTTAGCAGTACTGCTTAGAAAGGTTTCTTTCTGTAGTCTTCACCAGCTGGATGAGACTTACTCTTCAAATGTGGACTAGAAGACTAGTAGCGGTGTTATCTTATAGAACTCGATAGGTGAAGTGCTTTTTGCAAGTCTGGTGTTTGGTTGTCTAAGCATCAATTAATCGAAGAGCAAATTTTGAGCAGCAGGATGCCTTGCTTTTGGCATTGATACAGTGGATGTTAAATCAAGTCACCTTTCCTTTCCCATGTGAGGTAATAGTTGTACTTTGTTAACAGCATTACCACTGGTGTCCTTCACTTTCATGTCATTTCATAATGGTTGGACAGGTGAATATATGACATCTCTATAAAGACAAGGCAGATAACAGAGTTCATTCTATTTTTATTTTACCTGTATAGACCATGGGTTTCCTAGCTCTTTTCTTTTCATTTTCTTTTTCTTTTTAAAATTATTATTACTGTGTGCATAAGTACCTAGTGGCATAACACAAAACTGATTCTTTCACTTCTGTAGGTTTTTTTGTTGTTGTTTTGGTTTTTTTTTTGTTTGTTTTTGTTTTCAAGGACTGGGGCCTCGATGTGTCTGATAATCCTTCAAGGACTTGAAGATCTTTTATAACTGTAGGACTGGGGAAACAGTGTTGCTGGTCAATCATTTGATTTTTCTTGCACAATGTCATGGTAAACCAAAGAAGAATGTCTATAGAGTGATAGTAAAGTCCTTCACGTGTGTAGTTTCCACATTTTTGTCTTGTTGCCAGCATCTAAACTGGGATTCAGCATGGCAGAGAACCCTAAAAAGACTGGAAGATCTGTTAGTATTGCGGAACTATGGGAGCTGATTCCATATGTACCTTGAATGTTTGCAGCTGTCATGATTTTGATATGCTTAAGTTTCCCTAAAACACCACTGAATTAAATGCTCTTGCTGTGTGTGACATGTGGCCAAAAGTTGGATACGGTCTGTGAACGCTGAGCAAGGAGGGTGAGAGGCTGGTGTTGATCTTGGAGAATAACTTGGTCAACACAGTTTGGGCTGGACAACAGTCTAATTTCATAGTTAATCCCAAGGCCTCTGCCTTTTATGCTATGAACCTGGTTTCCCTGTGCTGAAAGGCAAATAATCCTTTGATAAGAGTTTGAATAAAAACTGTGCATTTAGAACAATGATGCATAGGTAGAATGGCTTGTAATTCCTGCATGAAACCTCATTTCTCTATCCGTCTCTTTCAATAACATTGTTATATAGAGTTTTTTCTTCGTTGTAATTACATATGTAGGCTGTTGTTTCCAGGAAGGCTGTGTTTCATGTTCGTGTCTGTAGTGCAGTCTTTGTGTGGAGAAACAGGCTGGGCAATTGCTAGTTTGCTGATGTTAGCAGAGCCAGGAATCTTCCTGATAGCATATGTGCCGGATGAGTAGGGTGAGACTGTCTTGAAACAGAATCTTAATGGTCCTCTGTTTAACTTAACTGCTTTCTCCTTTGCAATCTTCTTGACCTTTATGATTCTTCACAATAAAGTGTTGAGCAAACAAATGTCTTTGCATTTGTCCATGCTGTGGTCTTTGAGCATGTGGTGGAGAAACAGTTTTCACGATTGGTCCTTTGACAATGTTTGCCTACTACGAAGATGAAAGGCAGTTGTGAATGTTGTGAGGATTTCAGAATGCCTCAGTAGTGCTGTGTGTGAAGGGCTCTTGGAGGAAACAGATGTATTTTGCTGCTTCACGGTCTTTTAACATTGACCTTTCAAGGATGGAGCTGGATGTGCATTTACTAACAGACACATGCTGTAGCAGCAGCCATGCTGCAGGTTCACCACTTTCATTTCTTTTTGTGCTGTCTCTGGACAGATAGAAGGCTGATGTCAGGAGAGAGACAGGGCATGTTAAAGAGTTCAGTGTGTTTTAATTTTAAACACATAGAAGGTAGGTGTTAATATTCACTTTATCACAGTTGTTATATTGCATTTTCCATTTTGTCTTGTCCAAATTACTTTGACTACCTCTGGCTAGGAAGGAACCTCTGGAAGGATCCTTCTGTGACTTTGCTGTCTACTGGTTACCTTTATGCTCACATGTACCTACTGACATAATCTGCAATAGGAAACTCTGATTTCTTCACATCTGCAGGTTTCAGGTTTTTGCCTTGATATTATCAGGGTCTAAAACTGGTCCTCAGTGTGGGTGATAATCTTTCCAAGCTTGGAAGACCTATTATAACCATAGTCCTTGGGGGAGGAGTCCTATGGGGATACATATGTCGAATGTTTACAGCTATCAAGACAGCTCAATATAGTTTGATATACTTATGTTTCCTACAATGTCACTAAGTGAAATGTTCTTGCTGAGGGGTGACATACGGCCAAAAGAGGTCCATGGTCAAAAGTTGTCCATGGTGCAACTAAAAGCTGTGCATGCAGAGCAAGGAGGGTGAGAGGCTGGCTTTGAATCTGGAAAATAGGTGCATCTACAGTGATGTTGTTTGGACAGTGGTTTGATTTTGTACTGGTACCAAGGCCTGTTCCATTTACAGCGTGATACTTGTTTTCCTGACCTGAAGGAAATGTTAATTGGTTATTGGTGTAAAAACCATGTATGTATGATGATGCTTTAATGGGTAGAACTGCTTACAATTCCATTGTGAAAACTTGTGTATCCATCCATACGTCATCATAATATTGTGATGGATAGCTTTCCTGTAGACATAATTATGTTTTCTGATCTTTGTTTCCAGGAAGGTTGTGCTTCATGTCTCCCATTTCTGGATAGGGCTTTAGCATTTGAAAATGCTAGAGTTGTACTGCAGGAAATCCTTACCTCCTCTGAAAAGGTCATTTCAGACATCTGAAGACAATTTTTTGTGTATGAAGGAAATTACACAGAAGCTAAAACAAAATCTCACTTCATTTCTTGCAAGCGTTAGCATGAGAAAAGCCCCTGTATTAAGGCCTTTCCATTCATAGTTTTATAATCATTGGAGATGAGCAGGCCACATGGTAGAAAAATTGATGAGAGAGGATGATTTTTTTCTTAAAATGAAGTCCCCTCCTGTGTAGTCCAGAGGAAGACTTGAAGGCTTTGCTTGCAGCTTAAGATCTCAGTGAGTTCCAGGTGATCTGGGGATGAACTTTGGTGCCTACAGTGATGACTGCAATGCCCTGGTGATCTTCTGTGTTGAGTCTCAAGTGTTTCAACAAAATCTCTGTTTGTGGAACAATGATGCAGGGGGCACTTTCTTCATTTAACATTCTTTAGGATGTATATAAGCCATTATATGAAGTGAATGCGGAGCCTCATTTGCCTGTGCCTGCTTTAGGCAAGTCTTCTACTTATCTTAGGGGTGAATGTTCTTCACACAACGTGTTCCTCAGCCAGTTGTGACAGAAGGGTGATTCTCAGAATGTAATGTGTGTTTTCCACACAGGACGTGGTGCTTTCCTCAGCCATGAGACCATTCCCAGGCATTACTGTGAGTTCCTTGTTGCCTGTGGGAATTCCCCAGTTTTAGTCAAAAATGAGCTCCAAGCTCTGCATGGAGGAAGGGGGTTGAAGAACAAAATTACTTGTTGGTAGATGTAAAATTCTAAGACACTTGTGGTTGGATACAGGTGCACTTCTTGACCTTGATGGCAACTCAGCATTGTGCTCTCCCCAAAGTGCTTAACTGTACTGTGAGTGGATTCAAAAAACTGCACATTTGTACACTAAATGTTGTGGTTATATAAGGCCATAAGCCTCTTCTCAGTCCTTGAAAGTGAATTGAAGTGTTAGGAATCAATTCAGGGGATTTAATTTATTTTTCTATTTCACCGAATCTCTGAGGTCTTGATTGAAAATGAGGTCATAGAAGATGTTTCAATTTCAGAGGTTACCAGTGCTGAACAAGCCCTTGGGAATCCTCTTGCACATCTCTCCCATTTTTGTCAGGCCCCGCATCCTTGAGAAGCAGTCAGAGCTAGCATCCGTGGCATCCATAGAGTGGGAGACAGTATACTTTATTGCTGGGGCCATGTCCAAACACCAGAATAATCCAACAGTGGTTTTGACCTTTGATGTGGTCTGGATCTAAACCCTAGAGTGAAGCTGTGTGATCTATCTTATACGTGTGACTGTGCTCAAGAGAGCTGAACAATTCAGGAATGGAAGTGATGCAGAGTATTTTTGCAGTTTCCCTTGGGCAGCATTACAGGTTACAGATGGGGTGGCACTACAAGGCATGTGGAAATACTCTTACTGTGAAGGGTTAATGATTTGCACTTTGATTGCCACCTTGCAGCTCTTTCGGTATCCTTGTCTACTCTTACCTGTAGTAACATGTTATCCATTAATGGTAAAGATTGAAAATTGATGCAAGTGATGTTTGAGGCATACACTAGCATGCATTCTTAATAGCATTGTGGGTTATAAATGTTTCTTTCTACTTCTGTGCTCCTCGGCAGCCAGTGAGGAGCCCCTTTATGTGGTTATGCGAATGGCTTTGCTGATGGAAGAAGCCTGTCTAAACAGCGACCTTGTTGATAGTTTTGTCAAAGCAGGTTAAATTTCCCAGGGAACATTACTATGACCCTTTTGTGTGTGTCTCTCCAACTGAAGAAGATTGTGGCTATTTCTTTGTGAAAATGGTCCTGTTTGCCAGGAAGAGTGTGTTCACACAGTGGCATTGTGGCCTCTTCTATGACAAAAGGATTACTCCACAAGCAATTGTTTCTTGATGACTGTGGAATAGTCTTGTGAAGGAGAAACTGAGTCCTGCAGTCCACATCTTTATAAGGGTGCTGCAAGAGACTCTCTCGTAAGATATAAATCAGAAAATGTGTTATCACTGGGACCCTGGAAATGAGCACAGTAGTCAATGATGGAGTCATGTTTTAGAGCAATCTCAGCACTCTTGTTCAGAGCAATTGGAGAGTCAGGAAAATCCCTTGTATTTGTAGTTTTCCAAATTTGTGGTCTGTATGGAGCTTGAGATGATTCCCTTGGTCATAGGTCATGAACCAAGCTTTGTTGGCTTTCAGAGCCTTCCATTCCATAATTTCCTTTGATTTCTGATGAGGCAGTGCTATCATAAAAGTAGGTCTTGAGGGAGATTAAATACCTTTTCATAAGTGATGCACTCAAGCGAGTTGAATCCTTTCCATTTTCAGAGCCCCTCACTCCTGGAATGCTCTGTCTTTTTGGTGCAAATTGTATGTCACTGCATTTGTGTCATCAATAAACCTCCTTCTCTAGTGTCACCTGTCTTCAAAGCCTTTCTGAGACTTTGTCTCGTGAGGTTTTTTTTTGTTTGTTTGTTTTGTTTTTTCCATCTTCTTTTCTACAAGTGTTTGACCATGCTTGGAAATGTAGCTGACATATTGCATATGTGTCAGGCACCATCACAGGGTAGTATACAATTGCTTTTCTTCACAACCACTGAAACAGCACACTGGTGATAGAAGTATGCCTGTACATTGGGTACCTTTTTGCTGACCATTTATGTTCTTACATCAACTTTCTCACTCTGTTCAACAAAGAGAAGCAGTTTTGAAAACCAGATTTAACAGAGCTGTCTTCATACTGCTGGAACAGGAAGTGGTGGTGATCTCACTGATTTGTAAAACCGAGAGCATATGTTGATGCTGCTTTTGTAGAGAATAAAGCTTGCCGTGTTCTCCCCTAGTCCCAGTCACTATGACAGATATAAAAAACGAAATGGATATAACCAAGAAGATCCTGAAAGAAAACAGCGTACACGGTGGATCTGGTGCTCTTTTTACAACACCTTTTCTCCAGAAGCACTTTGTCGCTGCTGCTAGTCATAGCTGATAGAAATTAAATGTGAGAGCGGGGGAAAGACAACCCCCAGCAGTAGTGGAAACTCCTGAAAGGTGTCGGCTGTTTCCCGTACAGTGCGTCTGCCTGTTCTTACCTGTGCTCTGGTGTGCAATGTCCGCGCGCTGCTCTTCTGCTCGGTAGCGCGCTCTCCAGCCAGACTCCTCACTTCCACAACCGAACAGAGCTGCTCGCCTCGCCTTCCGCGCGGTGGCAGAAAACCGGCAGAGCCCGACGATGAACCGCGCTCCCACTAGCTGCCGGCGCCGTCTGTCGGGCGGCTGCTGTCAGCGCGCCTCGGCGAGCAGCGGCCGGGACCCGGGGTGCGCGGGCAGCAGCCGGCTGCTGTGGCGCCGCGGGGCCTCCGGGTGCCGCTGTTGGCCGCCGCCGCCGCCGCCTCCTGCCCCCGCCGGCTGCTCGCTCGGCCGGCGCCGCCAGAGCGGGAGCGGCGCGGGCAGCAGAGAGGCGGGGAGCGGCGGCCGAGCCGGTGCCCAGATCGCTGCGCTCCGGCGGCATCGGCGCTCTGGGCGGGCAGCGCTTGGCAGGAGCGGCGGCGGAGGGGGGGGTGGAAGGAGCGCGGCGAGCGCTCTTGCGAATGGCAGGCGGGTGGCGGAGGAGCCGGCGGCGAGTGGGCGGGCAGGGGCTGCTGCCTGCTTTGCTCCTGTGCTGCTGCTGCTGCTGCTGCCGGGCGGCGCCGGAGCGGCTCCGCTACGCGATCCCCGAGGAGCTGAGAAGGGGCTCGCTGGTGGGGCCGCTGGCGCGGGACGTGGGGCTGAGCCCGGCCGAGCTGCCGGCACGCCAGCTGCGGATCAGCTCGGAGAAGCACTACTTTGCCGTCAGCGGGGAGAACGGGAACCTGTACGTGAGCGAGAGGCTAGACCGGGAGGAGCTGTGCGGCGAGTCGGCGTCCTGCTCCATCAGTTTCGAGGTGGTGGTGCAGAACCCGCTGAACGTTTTCCACGTGGAAGTGGCCATCCAGGACGTTAACGACAATGCGCCGCGCTTCTTGCGAGACAGCATCCAGCTGGAAATCAACGAGTTGACTTCTCCCGGCGCCCGCTTTTCCTTGGGTATCGCCGAAGACCCGGACGTGGGTCCGAACTCCCTGCAAGGCTACGAGCTGGAGGCCAACGGGTACTTCGCGGTGGAAGTGAGGGAGAGCCAGGACGGCAGCAAGTTCGCGGAGCTGGTGCTGCGCCGCGCGCTGGACCGGGAGCGCGAACCGAGCCTGCGCCTGGTGCTGACGGCGCTGGACGGCGGGGAGCCGCCCCGGAGCGGCACCGCCCAGCTCTGCATCAACGTCACCGATGCCAACGACAACGCGCCCGTGTTTGCGCAGGAGCGGTATCGGGTAAGCCTGCGGGAGGACACGCCGCCGGGCTCCGTGGTGCTGCACGTCTCGGCCTCTGACATCGACGAGGGCAGCAACGCCCGCATCACCTATGGCTTCGCAGAAATGCCGGCCAAGGTGCTGCAGAAGTTCGCGGTGGCTGCAGAGAACGGGACGGTGACGCTGAGAGAGGCGCTGGACTTCGAGGACACGCGGGGCTACACGCTGCTGGTAGAGGCGCGGGATGGGGGCGGCCTGGTGGCGCACTGCAAAGCGGAGCTGGAGGTGCTCGACGTGAACGACAACGCGCCCGAGGTGACGCTGACGTCGGTGTCGAGCCCGGTGCCCGAGGACGCGGTGCCCGGCACCGTCGTGGCGCTGCTCAAAGTGCGGGACCGGGACTCCGGGGAGAACGGTCAGGTGTGGTGCGAGCTGTCGGGCGAGGCGCCGCTGTCCATCGTGGCGTCGTCGGGCGGCTCTTACAAGGTGCTGACGGCGGGCGCGCTGGACCGGGAGCAGGCGGCCGAGTACCGGGTGACGGTGGTGGCCAGGGACCGTGGCAGCCCGGCATTGTCGAGCCACGCGGCGCTGGTGCTGGAGGTGTCGGACGTGAACGACAACGCGCCGGTGTTCGAGGAGGCCGCCTACAGCGCCTACGTGCCGGAGAACAACGCGGCGGGCGAGCCGGTGCTGCGGGTGCACGCGCGGGACGCGGACGTGGGCTCCAACGGGCTCGTGAGCTACTGGCTGGAGGGCGACGGCGCGGGCGCGACGGCGCCGTACGTGTCGGTGGAGGCGCAGAGCGGCGCGGTGTACGCGCAGCGTTCCTTCGACTACGAGCAGTGCCGAGAATTCGCCGTGGCGGTGCGGGCGCAGGACGGCGGGACGCCGGCGCGCAGCGCCACGGCGACGGTGCGCGTCTTCGTGCTGGACCGCAACGACAACGCGCCGCGGGTGTTGTGGCCGGCGGCGGCGAGCGGGGCGGCGAGCGGCGGGGCGGCCGCGGTGCCGTTCGAGGTGGTGCCGCGCTCGGCCGAGGCCGGCTACCTGGTGGCCAAGGTGGTGGCGGTGGACGCGGACGCGGGACGCAACGCGTGGCTGTCCTACGAGCTGGTGCAGGCGCCGGAGCCGGGGCTTTTCCGCGTGGCGCTGCACAGCGGCGAGGTGCGCACGGCGCGGGCCGTATCGGAGCGGGACGCGGCGAAGCAGCGGCTGGTGGCCGTGGTGAAGGACCACGGGCAGCCAGCGCTGTCGGCCACGGCCACGCTGCACGTGGTGTTGGCCGAAAGCTTGCAGGAGGCGCTGCCGGAGCTGAGCGACAAGGCTGCCGAATCCGAGCTGACTTCAGATCTAAACCTCGTTCTGGTGGTGGCGCTCGCTTTGGTGTCCTTGCTGTTCGTTTTCACAGTCATGTTGGTAGTGTTCTTCAAGTGCCGACGGGCCAGGAGCCCCCCCATTTTCCTAACTTCCGATAAGGAACTCTATTCCAGCCTGGGCCCCAAAGCACCCTACAACTATTGCAGCAGCACGCTGCCCTTGCCCTACTCCTACGAGGTGTGTTTGGCCTCCGAATCCGTCCAGAAGGACTTCACGTTTCTGAGACCAGGCGCGGCAGCTCTGCCTGACCATGTCTTGGCGGGGGACCTTGGCCCAGGAGGCGCCTCCGAGAAGGACTCTCCCAGTCCAGAGAGCTCGGCAGAGGTGAGCTGTTGTCCCGGGTCCTTCTCTGTGTGCTCGTGCGGTCTTTCCCCTTCCCCTGTCGCTCTGTTCTGCCTTGGGTGTGAGTTTCAGCGAGCCGGGGTGGTAGCATGGACACAGGATGGAGCGTTGGCACAAGGGTCCTGGGGCACACAGATGAGACAATCCTTTCGTCTGGGTTTAGTGAATGTTTCATTTAGTGTCTCTAAAGTGCCCTATGTGAGCACTTCTTTGTGAAATTGATTTATGGTCTATCGCGGGCTTTGCAGTTAGTGAGGGCAATAACTCCAGTCCTCTTGTCTGTTTTCCTTTTCAGTTTTGTTCTTTGCTCTCTCTGAACCATTCATAAGGAAGATGTTGTGCGCACGTATGATTTAACGTTTCCCCTTCGTCCTGCATTCACCGGGGACCCGGGGCTGTTGCTCAGAGCCCGGAGCCGAGCAGAAAGCGTTTTGGGTCTGCTGCTGCCGCAGGCTCCTCCGGAGCCCTGGTGGGACCAGAAATAGGGACGGGCTGAGCCACTCTTCCCGGGTTTTCTCTTGAACTCCCCCCCTTGAACTCGTCCCTGTGCAGGGGGAAGGTGCCTTCCCTTTTGCTGCCGCATAGTTCTGCTTCTCTTCCTTCAAATGGTGTTTGCAGGAGCTCCGAGGATGTCGCTTTTAATAGTCTGGTTTCCCATCAAAGTGAAGGGGATGTAACGTCCCCAGATCACTCGAAATATGAAAGATTGAAATGCTGAGTCTTCAGCGCCTTTCCTGAATAGGGAGATCTCTTGGCTGTACTCGGCACTCTGACTGACTACTGCCAGGACAAAGTACTTTGGGTAGGGCTCGCATGTGTACCCATATGAGGAAAAACTTCTTACGAATTGCGATATACATGTTAGAAAAATTTCTCAGCAAGAACTTACGAAAGATTTGAATGTATTAGGAGAAGAGGCAATAAGGGGGAAAAAAGAAAATTCAGAACTTATTTCAAAGTAAATAAGTGGCTGCAGACTACTTCAAGGTTTAGCTCGAAGGAAGCCGTCGATTTTCTACATTTTAGATTATATGTAGGAAAGATAATTGGAATTTGGTTGCATAAGGGCTAGTGAAGAAAGAAATCTGCTTTCAGCAAAGTCAGCCTGATGACACGGCCTGGTGGAGGTGTTCCAGAAGGTATAGAGTGGCAAAACTGTTCATACTTACATGCACGATGCAGCTGCGGTGGGTAAAGCATCTCATTTTCCTTGGGAGCCTATAAATTGCTTTAGAATTCGATTCTGTTAAAATATTAATTACTACCGTTGGGTTTTGTTGACTCGAGGCATGTACTTTTATCAAATTCTGTGGACTGGTGATAAGAGCGAGCTAGGAGTAAGTAGCGCCGGTACGTTTTAACTTCCGACAATTAAGTTAATTGCGAGAATGATTGTTGGGTAGGAAAGTCTGAGCCGATCCGTTTGATTCCGTTGGTGCCACGTATAAGCGCTGAAACACTGCGCATCTGGGTGTGCTCCCGGCAGTTACCAACCGTGCGCAGGGCGAAAACGCGCAGCCAGAGTCGAGGTCCCTGCCTCTCCGGAAGGTGTTGGGTCCCCCACGCTGGTGAGCGGGATTTACAGCTCCCGCACACCGCCCTCAGTAACGGCAGACTTTGGGATGGCAGCTCATCAGGTGCAACGATTCCGAGCAGATTTTTCAGGGAGCGGAGGTCCTTGCAGTTTCCCTCGATAAACAGCTGTGGGCGCTGGTTTCTTTTCCTTCCGTTCGTTATCGGCTGTGGGAAAGCGCCTGGTGCTGCGGGATGCTGTCTCTCTGCCACAGCCCGATTTCGGCGAGGCTCCTGGCGCTCCCGTGTCTAGCTCCGTTCTTCCCTTCCTGTGCCACCGAGACACCTTAGCAGTTTCTTGGGTGACAGAAAATGAATTCCAACACCGCGGTAGCTCGCGTCCGTTTGCAGGCTCTAAACGTCGGAAACCCGCCGTGTCGGGAGGCGCAACAACTCGAAAGGCAGCCCGAACCGGCCGGTGCTCGGCTAGGTGCCGAGATCTGCACGGTGCCGCGACCCGCGGGGCTGCTGCAGCAGGGGGCGGGGAGGGTGCCCCAGGTGCCAGCACGACGCCGGCCGTGAGTTCGCTGCGTCTGGAGGAATCGAGCACCGGGGGAGCAAGCCGGGAGGCGGCGAGGAGGGGGGGGGGGGGGGGCGGGCGTGTCAGGCCGAGGGTTCTGCGATTTGTCGGGGAGGATCCCCCCCGGAACAGTGGTTGCGATGGGGAGCGGGGCGGGAGCGCGGCTGCCGGGAACCCGAGCAGCTGCCCGCCGGGGGAGCGGCGACACGAGAGCGGTGTCGCTTTGTCGGCGACGCTGCTTTGCTGGCACACGGCGGCGCGCCGTCGCGACGCTGTGGGACTCTCGGAAAGGGCTGGACTCTTGGCAGGACCGGGAGCCGGAAGGTCCCGTGAGACCCCCTCCTCCGCCTCATTCCGCCTCCCCGCCCCTTCTCGCTCCTGCTGCCCGACTCCAACGAGGGATTGTTTCCCCGGGGGACACCCCCTCGTTTTCCGGCCGCCCCTTTCGGCTCCATCCCGCCCGTTAACTCTCACACCTTCCTGCCGGTGTCTGACCGGCCCCTTACGTGGGGAAAGGGACGCGTGCTTTTTAGGCTGGGTGTCAGCCGGCTGGAGCTCTGCTGCTGTCGGTGGGGCGGCCGCGCACCCCCCCTGCCGCGGGGCTTCCAGCTCTCCGTGCAGTTATTGGCCGGGACTCTGTGTGCCGCTGTCGGCCAATGCTGGAGCGGGGGATCGGGCGGCCCGGCCCCGCTCGGAGCCGGGACGAGGCACAGAGAGACTGAGAGCGAGCCGGGGAGTGAGTCAGTTGCCGTGCCGCCGAGCAATGCCCCTCTCCCCGCCGCACGCCGCGTCCCGGGGCGCCGGGCAGCGGCAGGAAGGGGCGAGCTGAGGACTTCTAGGGGGGGCCAGGCGGGGAGCGCTGCCGTCCTGTGCGATGAACGGCGTCGCCGCACGGAGCCGCGGGGTGACGACGGGGAAGGTACTGAGCCTTTGGCTTTTGCTCGGCGCTTCCTCCTGGGCTTCCGCCGCCATCCGCTATGCGATTCCCGAGGAGGCACGGAGAGGCTCTGCCGTGGGGAACGTGGCGGCCGACCTGGCGCTGGACCCGGCGCGGCTCTCCGGGCGCCGGCCGCGGGTGGTATCCGGCGGCAGCAGGAGGTTCTTCGCGGTGGATCCCGGGAGCGGCGCGCTGCTGGTGAGCGAGCGGATCGACCGCGAGGAGCTGTGCGGAGCGCTCTCCCCCTGCTCCCTGAGCTTTGAGATCGTGCTGGAGAAACCGCTGGAGCTGTACAGCGGCACCGTGGAGATCCAGGACATCAACGACAACGACCCGGTTTTTCCCAGCGGCCAGGCGAGGCTGGAAATCAGCGAGTCGGTGGCGGCTGGGGCGCGC
>CM021743.1:7505504-7541242 GCA_011075105.1 Heteronetta atricapilla | reverse complement strand
TTTTTTTTTTTTTTTTTTTTTTTTTTTTTTCTTCCCTTGTCTTTTGCAAATCCATTCATTTTCTCTCCAGGCTCCCCAGGCTGCAGATCTCTGAGCACAGCAACTTCCTCTAGCTAGCACTACCCAAAAACCCTCCCAGGAGGCTTCAGCATCTCACGCTCCGCATCCTGAAGCCTACAGCCTGCACCTTGCACCCTGCACCTCTTGTACTGCATCCCTCAGCCTGCATCCCTCTCCCTGCACCCCTTGTTCTGCACCCCTCATCCCACTCCCTGCTTCCCCCAGCCCTCATCCCCCATCCCGCATCCCTCCTGGAGCCGCAGGGATGCTGCCAGCCCTTTCCCAAGACACCAGGGCGCAGGGCGGGGGCGGGTGGCAGCTCGGGGTGACACTGTGTGTGTGTGTGTCCATGAGTGGTGGCTCTGGCACAGGGCTGGGAGGTGCTTCCCATCCCTTTTGTGTCATTTATGAGCGCTCCTCCACACACCCCTGCCCAGGAGGGGGCTGGAGAAGGGACAGGGCAGGAGCTTTGTCCCCTGCATCCCCTCCGGTGGCCCTGGCAGGGCTGGGCAGTGCGGAGGACGGGAGAACAGGAGGTGGAGGGGGACCAAAATCAGCCGGGGGGGGGGGGGACCCATCTCCACCCAGAGCCGTCTGAGGGTGGATCCGGCCTCTCCTGGCACCAAACCTGCGAATTCAGAGCTAAAACCAATTTCTTGTACGAGGTGATGGGCGGCTGCATTTTTCATGAGCCCAAGGGCTGCAAACAAACCAAGCCCGCTCCAAACCGGGCAGAGCAGAGCCTGCCCTCGCCTGCCGCCGGTCGCGGTCACTAAGCAAAGCAGCAGGAGCTGACAGCCCACCGTGCCCCTGCTCCTCGCCGACGGGATCCGGCCTCGCTCCCCAGCCTCCAGACAGATTTTCACACCCACAGCTCGGCTCAGCAGCACCTGGTGACGTGTCCCCACACCCGGTCTGCCTTGCCGTCCCCATCCCTGAGGAGCTGTGAGGGCTTTTGAACACCATTAATTAAAAGCTGATTAATTAAAACCCGTGATCACCTCCAAAAACCAGTACCCAGTGGCACCCAGGCTCTGGGGTGTCCCCGTGAGTGTGACTGTGGCAGGGGCACGGGGCCAGCACGGCACAGTGGGGTGGGCAATGCTGGCTGAGGCATGGACTGACACCACCAGCACCCTCCCTGCATCCCAGTGTCCTTCCAGTGTCACCCCAGTATCCTCCCAGCATCACTCCAGTATCCTCCCAGCATCACCCCAGTATCCTCCTAGTGTCTCCCCAGTATCCTTCTAGTGTCTCCCCAGTATCCTCCTTGTGTCATGCCAGTATCTTCTTAGTGTCATCCCAGTACCCTCCCTGCATCTCCCAGCATTATCCTGACATCTTCCCAACAAATCCCAGTATCCTCCCAGCAACTTCCCAGCATCCTCCCAGTATACTCCAAGCATCCTCCCAGCATCATCTGTACATCTTCCTAGCATCCCCCAAGTATCTTCCCAGCACCAGCCCTGAACCCTCCCAACATCTCCCAGTATCTTCCCAGTATACTCCGAGCATCCTCCAAGCATCATCCCAGCATTATCCCAGTACCCTCCCAGCATCTCCCAGCACCCTTGCGGCCCCGTGCCGGATCCTGCTGTGTCCCAGCACTGCCCAGCCTCCTGCAGAGCGCCGCGGGGCCGGCGGCTGTGAGCGATCCAGCCTCCACCACGTTCCCCGGCTTCCAGACCTTTGATTTCGGGGCCGTCTAGACGGGAGCAGATATCAAAGCAGGGAAGCTGAGTGCATTTGTGAGAGGGACCTGGAGAGTGCGCTCAGCGCACCCTCTGCTCCTCCAGTGCCAGCGTCAAAAGCTTCCCGGCTCACAAACTAATGAGCAGCTTCCCTAATGACATCCGGAAACGCTGCCTGAGCCCCGAGCAAAGAGCTGGCAGCCTGGGGCTTGGTTCTTCCCGCAGAAAATGGGGTTCAGAGCCCGGGAGATGTTCTGCTGGGTGGGCAGGGCTGGGCGTCCTGGGGACATGGGGTTCAGGGTGTGTGGTACCCCGGGAAAGGAGCCGGAGCCTCAGCATGGCTGCAGGAGAAGGGGGCCCAGAGGCAGTGGGTGGAAAGGCTCCGTTACGGGGAGAGGCTGAGGGAGCTGGGTGTCTTCAGCCTGGAGAAGAGGACACTGAGGGGTGACCTCATTAATGTTTATAAATACGTAATTGTGAGTGTCAGGAGGGTGGAGCCAGGCTCTTCTCGGTGACACTCAATGGTAGGACAAGGGGCAAGGGGTGTAAGCAGGAACATAGGGGGTTCTGCTTAAATGTGAGACAAAACTTTTTCATGGTGAGGGTGACAGAGCACTGGAACAGGCTGCCCAGGGGGGCTGTGGGGTTTCCTTCTCTGGAGACTTTCAAAACCCACCTGGACACATTCCTGTGTGACCTGATCGAGGTGTTCCTGCTCCAGCAGGGGGATTGCACCAGGGGATCGTTCAAGGTGCCTCCCAGTCCCTGATGTTCTGTGGTTCTGTGGAGGAGCCCTGGCACAGGATGCCCCGAGGCTGTGGGACCTCTTCCTCAGAGAGCTCCAAACCCAGCTGGACGTGGTCCTGGGCACCTGCTGGAGCTGAGCTTGGGGCCAGAGGGTCCCAGCCTCAGCCACGTGGTGGTTTGGTGATTTTGTGACTCTGCGGACCCCAGGAGTGTGGTGGGAGCTTTATGATGGGTATGGGGACCACCAGGTCTGGATGAGTGCCCATAGTCACAGGGGGGACCCAGGTGCCCAGGACAAACGGGTGGGCACGGCGAGGATGTGGGGCAACATCACAGTGCACACACGTCTGTGCCTTGTGTGGCCTGGGGACACCCCTCGTTTGTGACAGCCCCACGGGCAGACCAAAATCTTCTCCAGACCCTCGTGGATCTGGGGGGTGACCTGAGCCCCCGGCAGCCTGATGTGGGTGCTGGCAGGCATGCTGCTGGGCAGTGCGGAGCAGACAGCAGAGCCCAGGGCAGCAGAAAAGCCGGGCTGCGCTGCAGGCCCCCGGCACCCCCGGCCCTCCAGCATCACACCCCGCAGCCCCTCTCCCATTGATTCCTCTTGTTTGTCTGCTCCCTCCTGTGCTTCGTAAATGTCAACTCTTTTTTTTTTTTTTTTTTTCCCCCATACAAAGAAATTTTGTGGTAATGACTCTTTGTGCCGCTTTTAAATCCCCAATTACATAAGGAGCAGCAGTACAAAGCCATTCCCTTCGGTGGAAATCTCCGCGTAATCCCTTTTCCAGAGAAGCAGCCTGCCAGTGACACGCTTCTAACTCTTTGTTTGTTCTTTTGGATCAAATCTAACTGATTGCCGTGACTAATTAACTTTCCCTTTCTTCGGGCCTCTGTTGTCTTAATTAATTTCACAAATACTTCGTTCCCAGCTCCCAGCTCGGCGGTGCAGATCACCAGTGAGGAGCTGAGCGGCACGGCGGCCACACTGTGGCTGGGGACACGGCCACCCGCTGCTGCAGGGACACTCAGCATCCTCTGTCCCATAACCAGTGTCCCCAGTGCCCGGGCTAGGACAAACTGAGCCCATGGGCAGCAAAGCATGCTGGCATTCTGCTGCACGTGGGATGTTTGGCAGGATTGTCCCTGTCCCCCTTCTGGGGGTGACCACCCCTGGGGCCGCAGCCTGCAGGCACGCTGGGGATGTGTGGCCACCACATCCCCGTGGTGGAGGGGTGATGGGGATTGGAGCATCCCACCGGATGGCTGGAGGTGTTGGGGGCATCCTGACAGAGCTTCACCATCCTAAAATCAACTGCAAGTGGGCTGGGGGGACTCTTGGTGCACTGTAAGGGTGACCCCGTTTGCCATCAAGGCTCTTGGCAGCACATGAAAGAGCTGGAGCTGGGGGAGCGGGGGCACCCATCGCCCCGCGGGGCTGGGGTCCCTGCTGGGACAGCACAGGGTGTCCCAGGTTGGGGCTGTCCGGGCCCAAAGGCCATCAGGAGCCATCAGCTCTTTGCAGAGGGTGCACTGAAATCCATCCGCGATGGAGCAGGGGTGGCACTGCCGTGATTCCTCCAGGGCCAGGCAGCTTGGCAGACGTGGGCATGCAGTCACCAGCCACACCATCAGACCCCGCTGGGACCCTGCGGGACCCACTTGTAGGAAGCTCACCCCTCTCCCCGTGGAGCTCCGAAGCCTGCGTCACTGCCTGAAGGGCACCTGGCCTCCAGGGACGGACGTTTGGTCTGCGCTGCTGGCCAACGGGGGGCAGAGCTTCAGACAAAAGGGCGAGGGACACGTCTGGAAAGATTTGGTCTCCCTTTTATAGAAACCTTTGATTAAAGCCCAGCAGCTGGGATTGAGCTGGTGCTCATCTCTCCGACCTCCCACCCCCTCCTCCTTCTTCATCTCCCTCTCTTTGGGTTTCTTTTTTTTTTATTTTTTTTATTTTTTTTATTTTTCTCCCTCTTTTTTCCCTTTACATGGGAAGGGAGCAGATCGATAAATAAATAAACCAACGCAAACATTAGCTCTGCAGGGAGGAGGCTCCTTGAAGTTCATCAGCAACAACTCCGGCTGCCGGTGCGTGTGCAGGCAGGGAGAAGGGATGCCCTCTGCACCCTAGCACTAGCCCCAGCTAACCCTAACCCGAACCCTAGCCCTGAGGGCACCAGTCTGGCAGTGCAGCAGCGGTGCTGGAGGCCTTGCTCAGTGCCCTGGAGGTGTTGACAGGGAAAGGACCCCGGTCAAGAGAGCGGGAGGCTCTTCTTGCGGGATTAAACGCCCTTGTCACGAGCCCATCAAAACACGGCATTATTTTGAAGGGACAAATCGTGCCGAGGAGATTACAGCAGATTAAGGCTGCAATTCCTGAGCTGTTTGGCAGATCAAACCGCCACAGGTGGCAGCGGCCTTGCAGGAGAGCCGCTGGGTGAGCGCCAGGTCCCAGACAAGTTGTCCCTGGGAGGGCACGGAGCCGCCGTCCCCGCGGGGACCCACAGCCTTTATTTACCCTGCAAGGGACCAACACCCCGAAGCCACTCTCAAATTGACCCAGAGCTTCTCCAGAGGATGGGTGAGCTCAAAACCCAGCGTTTTTCTGAGGTTTTGCCAAGGACGCACTCCTGCAGCCATGCCCAGGCTTGAGCACACACAGCACCATGAAACTGCCCAGCAAAGGCCACCGGGCACGTTTCTGAGGCTGGGCATGGTCCTGAGCACCTCGGATGGGGCAGGGTCCCCAGGGGATGGAGATGGGACCACAAAAGAGATGCCCAGCACCTGGTGCCCTCCGTCCCCTTCCTGGAGGAGCCAGGAGCCAGGCGAAGGCAGAGAGCAGCCTCCTGCCTTGGCCACGCCGCAGCACTGCCACGGACAGGCTCTGATCACAAAAGGCTGGAGGATGGAGCATCCCTCCCCATGGGAAATGCTCAGCAAGGCACTGAGAATCATCTAGGTTGGAAAAAACATCAAGATCGTGAAGGCCATGGTGGTGCTGGTGAAGAACGATGGGGCAGGGACATGTGGCCTGGGGTGAGGTGGAAATAGGGGCTCTCCCCGGCACTGAAGCACCAAACCAGCTCCTCTCCAGGTGTAGATGTCAACGGGAGCTTGGCTTGGATCCACTCTGTAGGATTAAAGAAATAGGGCAGCTTGAAAGACAGCTATAACAGCCACTAACAATTTTCCATGAGGATTTTTCCAGCCCAGCTTAGGTGAGTGCCAGGCAAGGAGCAATGCCTTGTATCAGCCCCAAAACGCTGGGGCAGCAGCAGGGGGTTGGTGATGGGGATGGCTTCATCCGAGCCGGCTGCTCCTCCAGGAACCCCCCAGCTGCACCAGGGGAGGCCCAGAGGGGGCCTCAGGCAGAATTTGGTCCCACAGAGGGTGGCCGAGCACTGGGACGGGCTGCCCGGGGCACTGGCGGGGTCCCCCCCGGAGGTGTGTAAGGGACATGTGGACATGGTGCTTGGGAACACGGCTTAGTGGGGGCACTCGGTGTGACCAGGTGCCTGGTCACTTCTCCTGGGCTAAGTTTCCACCAACAGTATTGCAGAACAGTCACATCCCTCCCGTCCCCTCCCAGGTCACCCACAAAATGCCCTGGAAGGCCAGAACGTGTGACACTGATGGGGACAGCTCTTCTGCAGCCCCCCTGGGCTACACCAGCATTCGGGGGGCACCTGTCCTTGTCCTCAGCCCTGCAGACACATCACTCCTGGAGAAAGGGGGGGGTGCAAACATCCAAGGCCTCCTATCCCTCCGATCCAGGCAAGGATTCGACCCATTTCTATCAGCAGCTACAAAAATGCATGAGACCTGAGATGTGCAGGCTACGTGCAACCAGATTACAAAGCATTCTTCCATTTTCCACACTCCAACAACGAGGGGGATTTCCTGCTGATAGAAGATGCCATCCGCGGCGCAAACATCTTATCCGCGCCCGGGAAATGAGGATGTGGAACCTGGAAATGAGAAAGCTGCCCATTAGGCTAATGTGGCATTAATGCTCCGCGTGGCGCAGACGGGGGAGCCTGCGGGGAGCCCCTGAGCGAGCAGCGGGGCCAGGGCAGGCACGGCCACCGCGGGAGCCACCAGCCCGGGGCCACTGCTGGCAGGGACAGCATCGCCCCCACGCTGGGGGTGCCCGTGCCACCCCCCGAAACATGCTCTCCTTTGCAGGATCGCTGTCACAGCAGTAAATAAAATGCTATTGCTCTATTACAGCCAGGATATCGCTCTAAATTGACTGTTTTATAGTCTCGGGTAATTTAATTTTTTTATTTAGTGAATGGCTTGCCATATGCCCACGGAGCAAGCGGCACAGCCACAGCATGGATCGTCTCCGAGATGTGCCAGGTCTCCGCCACGCTCACCTGTGGGGGTGAGGGGATGCCACGGTGGTGCTCAGCCACGTCCTGCTCCTCTGCCGTGGGGCAGAGGCTGGAATTTGGTCTGGGCAAACAGCAGAAGGATTTTCCAGCCACATTCTGCTCCGACAATGTCTGATGTGGCAGACCCGCGCCGTGCCTCTCTCAGCCCCACGGGACTCTCCCTCCCGGTGGCTCACAGCCCGATTTGGATCATTTTCTCCCAAATGGTGCAGCTGTGTTCTTCCAGCCTCCGCCTGCCCGCGGGCTCAGCGGGACCCACATGTGTGTGTCCACTCTCCTCCTTGGCATTTGGATCTCTTCTCCAATTCAGTTTCATCTGTAGATTTCAGGAAGGTGTTGTTAGGGAGAGCTGTGCATCTTGCGCGTGGCAGCGAGCACTGGTCGGTAACACAGCTCTTGCTTCTGTTTTTAAATCATTTTCCCTAGCTCTCTGCAAAAACCTCCTGATTATTTTTCTGATTATTTTTCAGCTAAACTGTGAGAGCACATTTCACATGCCACTAGCCACAGTGCATGTTATGTCAACAGTCAGTTCAGAAGTGATTCGGCTTTGTTCCGTCATGGGATGCTTCAAGACCTGGCCTAGAAGGTCCCCTGAGACCCATCAGCCGCCGAAGGCATTGCAGGACATCTCCCACAAAGCGGTGTCTCTGTATTTGATGCCTCAGCCCATGTCCCCTGTGCCAGCAGGCAGGACGTGGCACTTCCCAGAGCTTCACTGCAAAGGCTCAGTGGTCCTGGTGCCCCTGTCCCTGCTCAGGGCTCCGTGGGGACGTACCCACCTGCCTGTCTGCAGGGCATCTCCTGGGCCAGAGAAGAAGGAGCAATGGGTAAAACCACTGCCCTAAAGCTCTGAGACCTTTAGGACCTGAAACCATTTGCACAAAGACCCTGAAGGCCATGAGAAACAACCCCAGGAAAATATTGCTTTCACCCTGGAAAGTCCCTGCACGTCCCTGGTAGTTGGTTCTTCTGTTTACTCTCTCTGCCAAGATTATTAACGAAGGTGTTAAACAAGCAAACCTCACACTGGTCCCTGTGGTTCCCCCACGCTTCCTGTCGTAATATTTTATAATTGTCCTTTGCCCTCTGCTTCGAGGATGGTCGGATGCCTTGCCAACACCGAGGGACCAGCAAGTCCATCAGCAAAGCCTTCCCGGAGAAGGCACAGACCGCACCGCTGCGATGATTCCCACCCTGGGGGCCACAGGGAGGTGGTGCCACAAGGAGCAGGAAAGGAGGAGAGAAGGTGGCCCCATCCTGCAGGAGGTTCTGGTGCTCGGGGGCACAGAAGGATGAAGTGCAAGGTCCCCTGGCTGGGGGGAAGCACCAGAAGCCTGGGAGGTGAGAACAACTGCGGCCCCACAGCGTGGTCCCTCGCTGCTAGGACCCTTCCAGATAGGAAGGAGGGCTGGTGGCTTCCCACCCAGAGAGGCAGCAGCTCTCTGCAAGCATCCCTGGCTCCTGGGTACAGGATGGGGACACCAGGATGCGCTTTGCTCCCTTCTCCTAGTGGGCCGGGAACCTCCTTCAGGTCTCCACCATCGCTGATCTCCTGCTGGCTTTGTCCTCCCATCTCCCTCAGGCCACCATGGGACGTTGCTGAGCACCCAGAACCTTCTCGAGAGGGGAGGAGGGAGCTCTGCCCCCTGGGACGCAGCACCCACCCCTCTGCAGAGTGCCAGGGCACTGCCGGGAAGCTGCAGCCAGCTCCGGGCTCATTAATGTGGAAAGCATGCGTGCCCTGCTCCCCGCGCATCGATCTGATAAATGAAGAGCCGCCGATGGTATTTTCTACCCTTTTAAGTGTTAAAATAACATTTTAGTGAAATATGAGCAGGTCAGAGCCGAGCTGCCCCCTTTCATCTCGCGGCGCGCAGGCAGGCTGTCTCGGGGAGGGGTGCCACGGACGTGTGCGCAGGCGTGCGGACACATCTGGGGAGGAGGTCCCCAGGTCCCCGGGCGGCTGCAGATGTGCCTGTGCCCAGGCAGTGCCCCCACGCTTGTGGGAGGACAGGCAGTGAGCACGGGTGTGCAGGTGGTGGTGGCCGCAGCCAGGACCCTGCTGCAGGTGGCTGAGCACGGAGGTCAGGCTGTGCACAGCACCTGGCTGCGGGCTGTGCCCGGGGCCTCCTGAAAAAGCCTTTACGGGCACAAAGCTGCTGCTACTTGATTTGGCAAGCTGAGGCTGCTCTGTGAACCTTTCTGGGTCTTCTCTTTGTGATTTCTTTGCAGAAAGGCAGGGGCTTGTGTTGGGATGAGGGAAGATGAAACAGCATCGTCCTTGTGCTTGGCTCCTCCAAGGGGGTCAAAACAGCCCCTGTGTGCCCGGCCTGCAGCCACGGGACAAGGGCAACCCAACCCCGTATGAAAGATGTGGGCTTTCAGCCTAGATATACTAACTTTTAAGATGGATTGGACTGGGAAAAGAAAAAAAAAATAAAAGGGAAAAAAAAAGGAAATGCTCACTGGACTGTAAAACGATATGCTGAAAATTGGAGTACTTTGCTGACAGCTGTTCTTGGTGGAGTCCGATGTATCAGGGAAAGAAGTGGTGGTGGGAGCATGCTTGGCAGCTCTTTGGGGACTCCGGGGGTCCTGCCCTGCTCCCAGGACACCGATGTCCTGACCCCCTGGTCACCTTGTGCTGCCCTTTCCTGGCCGGGGACATCGGCTGCACCTCCTCCTCCAGAGCTGAGGACAGCTTCAGACCTGTGTGCGGGCAGCCTGGGGCCGGGATGGAGCCGCCTGGTGCATCCTCACCTTGTCCATCTCCTGTGTCCTCATTTTGCCCATCTCCTGCATCCTTCCCCTGCCCATCACCTGCATCTTCACCCTGTTCATCCCATGCATCCTTCCCCTGCCCATCTCCCCTCGTGGCCCTTTGGTTTCTCGTCCCTCTCCTGCTGCCGTGGCGCAGCTCTGCGCCTGCTTTGCGTCCCCTCTCCCCACTCAGCCGAGCTGAGCTCACCGTGGGCCCCGGCCCCCCTTCCCACCCTGTTGCCCGGTGTCTCTTCCTTCCCCGCATCTCTGGAGTGTGATTGTTCCGCGCCCTGGGTGAGAGCAAGAGAAATATGTGCTGAGATGACATTTCGGTTATACATGATGCTATTAAAATATGATAAGAACGCTATTAACATTAATAATCCTTTTCATTGTATCATTTAGGGAGCAAAACAAGCCATTAAATATTACGGAGTCATTGGTGCTTTGATGGCTTCAGGGAGGGGAACATTTGGCCATGTTTGTCTACACGCACTCTGGAAACGTAACATTATCTCGAAATGGGCTTCTCCGGGCCAGCCACCTCCCTGCGGCTCGGTGGACGTGAGCCAGCCCCTGATGCAGGCAGAGGAGTGGGGTGGGGAGGCACGGGGGGGCTCTGCGTGGCTAGTGCTTGCCCCACGCTGGCTACCTGCAAGTCGAAGCCTGGCGGCCAGAGCTGGTGACAGCAGTGTCCCCTTTCTGCACAGCCATCTGCCGGTGGCTCCCAGGCTCCTCGCCCTTGTTTTTTTCTGGGAAAGCAGTTTGGGGCTGTCTAATGCCCAAATCTCCAGCTCGAAGGGGACCAGAGCCTGCTCCTTCCCCTGCCCATCCCCAGGATCTGGCCATGCAGAGTGAGACCAGGGCAGGAGCTGAGCCAAGGCCCCCGAGCTGCTCAAATGCCACCGGGGCCGTTGTTATCTGGATGCTTCCCCATGGTGACAGGAGCAAATGAGGGAGAGAACTGAGAAAAGCACAGAGGCTTTTGACAGGACTGTCAGCGCGCCGAGTGAGCGCTAACAAGGACAAGTGTGGGCTCTTTAAACAAATCACTGTCATGTTGCAGGCAGATCGTTGTTTAACGGAGGCACCACAAGTCACCAGAAAAGGTTAACGCGCGAATGGAAAGCTCAGTCCTAGGGAAGGTGACACGGCCGGGCAGCGGGGATGGATCGCTGCCTCCCTGCTCCTGGCTGCCCGAGCTCTGGAGCTGGCAGTCCTGAGCTCCCCAGGGACCACCGTGCCCCAGTGCCCAGTGCTGGGCAGGATTGGTGCTGGCAGGGGGCACAAGTGCAGGAGATGCACCCATCCCCTGCTCTGTGCCGCTGAGGAACTGGAGAAAAGGCTTGGAGCAGGACACCAGCATTCAAACAGAAGCAGGAACCTGCAAGAACGCCCACGGGATGCTCCAGGGATGTGAGCCAGGCAGCTCTGGGGAGGACACCCTGCCAAAAGGCTCTGAGGACCCCAGCCTGGTGGAGGAGTCTTCTCTGGCTGTGTTGGGTGCACACTTGGCCACGATCCATTGCTTGGGAAGCCTCAGGTGGCTTCCACACCAGGAGCTCACCAGCCCCTTGGTGGGGACCGCAGGACCAAGGGCTTGGGGAGGCGAGAGGGGGTCACCCGGTCCTGCTCCATCCGTGCCAGCTGCAGGTGGCAGAAGGGGAGACGTGCCACACGAGCAGCAGCAGGTGGAGGTGGGCTGCTGCAAACCCAGCCCTGTGCACTCCCACCCGGGGGTCACCAGGAGGGATGAGGGAGGCTCTGCCCTGCACATGGCCAAGGCTCAGCCCCGCGTCACCACAGGTCGCTGGAGGAAGACCCGTGGGAGCAGCGGGGCTCTCCGAGCAGCCTTCCCACCCACCAGGACCTCGTGCAGAGAAAACCTCCTCGTAGCAGGAGCCATCACTCTCTCCAAAGTGCAAGGAATGAAATAAGTGAGGCTGCTCGCTGACACCCAGGGTCACCGCATGCAATTCATGAGGAGCCGCTCGCCGCGCGGAGCCGAATGTTCCTGCGTATGAAAATCGTATGCCAAGGTCACGCCAGCAGTCCCGGCTCCGACCTTAGCACTCTGCTCACGCGCAAGCCATTAGGCAAGGAAATATATAACAAACAGCCCCCAAAGATCCTAAGGGCCCTACACAGCTCCTACACTGCCTAGCAAGGCTTCTCTATCCATCACGTAGCGTCTCCCAGAGCAGTGCATCAAACTTTAATATCCTACTCTTAGTCACACAAAGGCTGTAACAAGCCTGGCCTTTCATGCTACACAATCCACCAAATCAAAGGCTCTCTGACAGAGCAGCACACCTGAATATAATCTTTCTCTCTCATCTAAATCTCATCTGTTTCAGGGCTCTGCATACCCCTCATCGCGGCGATACGCATCGGCGTTGCCAAACAGCCCGTTCTCCTACTGCGTGAAACAATCGGGCATGTTTCTAATTAGACAGACGTCATTAGTCGGGAGGCTGATGCCAGGGAGATGAAGGAAAACCCCACGCGAGAGCGGAGCCGAGCTCACCCTGCTCCCGCAGCCGTCGCTGGGACCTTTGCTGCCTCCGGGCGCGGGGCTGTGGCGGTGCTGTGCGCTCTGCCCCGGCTTCCAAAGCCAAAAAGCTCTCGGGTGAAAAATGTCAGAGGGAGCGAGGGGCTGGGAAACAGAGGCAAACAGAGCATGTGAAGGAAACGCCTTCAAAGGGGCTGTGAGAGGCGGATTCCCAGGGGCTGCACTGCTCAGAGGGGGTTTTACAGAGTGCTCCCCCCCCCAGGTACGCTGCCCTGAAGGAGAGACGTGACGGGGCTTTGCAGCGTGTCACGGCGTGCAGCACACACACGTGTCACCCGGAGAGCCCTGCGGTGGGAGCGGGGAAGGGGATGGAGAGGGGCGAGCACATTGCTTGGGGCCAGGACATCCCACGGCAGAGGGTCCTGTGCCAGAGGGGCAGCTTCCAGCTCCTGCCTCCCCGGTGCCCACAGCAGCGCGGAGGAAGCAGGCTGAGCAGCAAGAGGTGTGAAGCCAGGGTGCTGCCCGGGTCCTGCAGGGCACGGCTGGAAGAGCAGAGTGTGCCCTGTGCTTGGGGCCAGGGCAGAAAGGACAGAAGCATCAGGACTGGGGCAGTGCTGGGGAGCAGGATGAGAGCTGTAAGGTCGGCAGCCTGCATCCCTCCCACCTGGGTGCCCACGGAGCACCTGAGGGTCTGGGTCTGCACAGCTGGCAGAGCAATCCCGTGATCCCACCTAGTCTGGGATTATCAAGGGGGCAAAACTCGGGTTAGGTAGGATCAGGGGGAGGAGAGAAGGATTTGGAACGGGTCCGATGGGTTAAGCCACTTGTACAGGCTGAGATTAGGCAGTGGAGGAGCCTGATTCAGATGTGAAATCTGCTGCTGCTTCCTCGCTGCCCTGCCCAGGCGCTCCCCCATCTCTTGGTGCAGGAGGGTCCCCACATGCCCCCAGCAGCAGGTCGATGTGCCCCCTGCCGCTCCTGCTGCCTGCAGGGACCCCTTCTGTGGTACAGGACCCACCTGAATATCCCCCCGCTGGGTCTCGTCTCCTCCCTGCCCTGCTCCCCTCCCCGCTGGATGTGCCCTTAACACAGCCTGCAGCTGTGGGGGGATGCCAATAATCCCCATTTCCTGCTTCCCTTCCCACAGCCATCCACCTCCAGTAGCATCACGGCTTTGTCTTTCACTTCTCCAAGAGAAGCTCACCTTCCCTCTTGTCTGGGACGTTTCCCAGCTCCGATGGGCTCTGGTTCTTGCCCTGAAGCGCAGCCTTGGCACCAGGACTGGCAGCACCCAGCCCCATGGCACTGGCCTCGGAGAGCTTCGAGGGTGAGGGAGGGTGAAGGAAACCTGACAAAGAGCATCTGTGTGGAGAAAAAAAGAGCAGCTGGAGCTGGCATCACCTTCCATGGTGTTTCCACACCATGACCCCCCCGGGGCCATGCGGACACCTCTGGGAGCAGGGCCCAGGTGCCCACAGCAGCCAGGAGAAGAGAGCGGAGGGACCTTGGGAAGCTGTGGGGCACAGGCTGCAGAGCGGGGACAGACCCGGCCTCAAGCAGCCCCCATGCCCTGCAGTGGCCCAGGGTGGCCACAGAGCCCTGCAGGTGGCCACCAGCCCCAGCTGCCCACCAGCACAGCCTGGAACCCACAGGAACTAACGCCAGAGACCTCAGTGTGCTGCTGCAGGAGGCTCCGGGTGACAAATCCCCAAATCCTCAGCCTCCTCTGCATCCCCTGGAAGGTGGAGAAGACCTTTCCTGAGGGAACATACGTGTGGTGAAGTGCAAAGGGAGCTGGAGGGGATCAAGAGCCCCACAGCAGCTGGAATAAAGCCCTCAGACCAGCCCTGGGTCCCACCAGGGGCACAGAGGGGCTACCGCTGGTCCCACGTGGGGCCACCAGCCCCACCACACAGCTGTGGTGCATCACCATGTCCCCTTGGTGTGCCCTGGCCACAGAGAAGTGTCCTGCAGGTGCCTGGGTGGGGTAAAGCCCTGTGTCCCCCCGCGGCGCCCAGCCTTCGGGTGTCCCCTCGCGGGGAGCAGGAGCGCGAGCCCTGCAGCAGCCTGTAGCAGGAGCTGCGTGCTCATATGGGAAGGAGACCTAATGAGGTGCTTTATTAATTGCTTTGTGAACTTTCTCTTTAATGATTCTCCCCGCTACTCCCTCTAGTTAAAGCTAATGGCCTGTAGCGTGTTCAGCAGATGGATTACCCATTGGTGCCCAGGCAGCTGGCCCAGCTGGTGGAGGGATGTGTGGGAGCTGCCAGTGAGCCAGGGACATCGCCCGCCGCTCCCTGCCATCCCAAGGGGACCCCAGGGGCTTTGCAGGCCCCCCAGGACCGAGTGGGGCCATGCCCATGCGGGTGGAGCAGCAGGCTGGGGCACTGGTGGGGGTGCCAGCTTCTCCTGGTGATGGAGCAGGAGGGATTCTGGCGGGGGGACCGCTGGGTTTGGCTGCCCTAAGGCATGGGGGCGGCTGTTTGGGGGGGCCGGGTGCATGCTGCAGTGCAGCTTTTCCTTCTTCACCTCTGCACAAGGCAGAGCCTGGTCTGGAGATGGCGAGGGCAGCTCCATGCGTGAGCAGGAGCTGCAGCCTGCCAGCAGCAGCTTGCCCCAGGGCTGCGGTCAGCCACTTCTCCCCATACCTTCCCGCTCTCTCCTGCCCACCCTTGCCACTCCTCCATCCCGTTCCTCTCCGCAGCTGCTGACGTGACTCCTGGACGTGAAGCAGCTGGTATTTTTTCCTCCTGCAGCTGGAATTTTGCTGCGTGCCGTGCCCTGCATGGGCTGGCCGTGGCCGCAGCCACCCTCACCCCTCCGTCTGTGCCGTGAAGCCCCCGCAGGGGCGGTGCCGGAGCTCCCCCAGCCCGCTGCTGGCTGGGCTCAGCCCCCGGCAGCAAATTCCCCCGGCTGCACTCTCCTGACCCCAGCCCTGCGTCTATTACACGCTCCTTTGATGCGATGCAGTGCCAGGCAATCAGCCCAGCCCTTATCCCGCTGCCCGTCCCAGACCCACTCCAGCGCTTCGCCACCAAGTGCCGGGTCCCGTTCCTGGGGGCTCCCCCCCGCAGCCCGTGCCGTCGCTCTGGTCAGCACCCTTAAAAAATGTTTTAAGCATCTTGGTCTGACACCACCAGCTCAGAGCAGCAGTGGGCCAGCCCTGTGCTCTGCTTCTGGCCTCCTGTCACCGCCGCCCGGCTGCGTGCCCTGAAGAGCCAAGAGCTGAGATCCGGGAGCCCCCAGCTCTGCGTCTCCCCGCTTCCCGCACGGGGAGCGGGGGTTTCATTACCAGCAGTGTCCTCTCCTGGCTGCCCTTATATTTATGGCAGTCCTTCTTTTTTATAGCCAATTTTGTAGAGTGCCCAGCAGTTAGCTCAACTGCTTCCTCTCATTTCTGCATTATTGCCAATTTCCTGTTCCACCGGCTAAATTTATCACATCTTTAATTGTTTGATAACTCCTAGCGCCAGATCGGGGCTGCCCCTCCCTCCCCCGTGCCCCAACTCCTGCCCCCAGCCCGTGCTCTGGAGCTTTTCCAGGGGCACCCACAGGGCATCCCCTTCCCACCCAGCTCCCGTCCTTCCCTTTGGGGCCAGTTTGCTGTCCTTGTTGTTTCGGGTTGCTTTTGATGCCCGGATGAGGTGGGTCTGGGTGCTGTTCCCCCTTCACACCTCCCGTGTGAGACCCTGGGAGGAGCAGGGGGCCCTGTGGGGGCAGGGTGGGCGGTGACCGCCACGTTTAGGGGCAATTTGGAGCTGCAGAAGTACCAGGGGGCTTCACGCCTTGCATTGTTAGTGCTTGTCAAATATTTATGAAAAAACAATCTGGGGATAATTAATTCAGCAGCGATGACAGAGCCCGGCAGAGCTTTTCTTGATGGATACGATCGGAGCATGGACAGAGCTCTGCCAAGTGCAGGAGAGTGGCTCATCAATAATAGATTTGTCAATAGATGAAAACATCATCGGACAAACGAGCCTTGAGTGCCACCTGGCCAGAGTGTCCCCACAGCCGCCCGAGGACAGTGGCCACCAGCAGCCCCCGGTGCCGCCGTTCTGCTGGGACCACCCCCAGCATCTCTGCACGGCTGGGGGGGACGAGGGGCGGCGGAGGCCCCCGCGCTGGCCGTGTGCCATCGCTCCTCCCTTTGGTGTCACCGCCGTCCCCTGCAGAGCCCCTGCCCCGGGGCGCAGGCCACAAAGGCGACCTTGAGCATCGGCCGAGCTCTTTCCCCAAATAGCTGCCCCGCTGCGGGGCACGCTGACCCCGGCCGGCCGCCCCGGGGCTGGGGGTCTGGTGGGGAAGGGAGAGGGGGGGGCACGCACACTGAGCCCATTCATCCGCCAGAAAGGGGCCCTTGTTCCCCGCAGACGGGTGGCGGGGGCCGGGCAGCTGCGCGGCGCGGGTCCACCCGGGGCAGGATCAGCCCCCAGGGCACGCGGCGGCCCCGGCTGGCTCCAGCGGGGCTGGGCGAGGAGCCCCCCGCTGCTTCCCACGGCCGGCAGTGCGGGCAGGGCACCCAGCACCCACCCCTCTCCTGGGGCTGGGGCTGAGCGGTGCTGGTGCTCCTGCGGCAGTGCCACCGCCCAGGGGACTGTCACCTCCCCGGGCTGCATCACTGCACTGGTGCTCAGTGGTATCACTTCCAGGGCTCTGTCCCACACATGGGGGGCACGCAGGTGCCTTCCTGCAGTGGGGCAGGTCCGTCCAGGAGCACCAGCCACAGCCCGGCCCATGCCTGGGGACATGTTCAGGACGCGGGGCTGTGCCACCACCCATCAGGGCAGGCTCTCTCCATCCCATCACTAGGGGTGAGCAGAACTATGGCCCGTGGGGAAGGGGACTTTTGGTGTGAGGGATGGACACCCGCGTGTCCCAGTGCCCCGCTCACAGCCCCTGGGTGCTGGTGCCCCCGGGTAAGGGTCCCCCCGTTCCCCATGGGCACTGGGGCTCCCCGGCCACCCGGGGCGCTGGCTCCGGCTGCTTCTCATCCATCTGCTCTCCTGTCACATCCCCGTCTCCCTGATTATTTTAATGAGGATAATGATTCACACCTGGGCAATTCAAACCCGCTAACAATAACAATTTTAATTAGTTTCCACTACAAATCTGAAACGTCGTCATTAACATTTAAAGCGCTCGCGATTGGCAACTCGGTACAAAGCGAGGCCTGGGTGGGCTGGGGGCTGGGGGGGCACGGCCGGGGGGGCTGGCTGCAGGGACCCCCTGGGGGGACCATCGCAGGGGGTGCCAGGGGAAGGCGTCACACCGGCACCTGGGTGAGCGCCTGGTGGCACTTGGCCCCTTGCTGCCCCGCGGGCTCAGTGACACCCCTGGGAGCTGCGCAGGGCTGTTATGGGGGTGTGTGCCTGCGGGAGGGGGGGAAGAGCTCACAGGGGAGTGGGTGAGGATGCCAGCCCCCGTCAGGTGCCAGACAGGTGGGGAAGCAGTGATGGGAGGTAACGGGGCTTCTCTGTGGGGTGGAAGTGTCACGGAGAGCTCCAGGGCTGCCTGTACAGCCACACTCCTCCGCAGCCCCCACGTGCTATCCCAGCCCCACGGCCCCGCTGCTGCTGCATCTCCCTGCCCTGGAGGCATCGGCTGCCCCCTTGGCACGTTTCGCCCCCCCTCGGCTTGCTCACGGCAGGGGACCACGCTCCAAGGAGTTGCTCCAGGGATTACTGGGAACGAGGGCAGGCACCAGCCCTGGAGGTGCTTAGGGAATTGGGACCTGCAGTCCCCTCGCTGGGCACCTGTCCCTAAGGATGCCGGGCTCAGCTTTCTGCTGCAGGCAGCATCGGTGCCAGGTCTGCAGCTCGTGGTGCTGGTGCTCACCCGTCCCTGGAGGAAGCCGGAGGAAGAAACACTTCCACGGTGCCTGGCACAGGCAGCCCACCCGCCCTCACATCAGTCACTGAGCCTGGGCCGCCCCTGCGGGACGTGTCCTGCAGGGTCTGGGATAACACCGGGCAAGGACGACGAGCAGCACGTGTGCAGGCGCGTGTGGGGTGGTGAGACATGCTCCCGAAGGCAGCAGGGCTGAAGCCGAGGTTTTGGGGTGTTGGGGGTGAGCAAAACCCCTCTGGGACCCCAGCACCCTCCTGCCCATCTCCGCAGTGGTCCCAGGAGGTGGGGCAGCGAGGGGCTGTGCTGAGCCCCCTGCCCCGTTGTTACCCCCAAACCCGGAGCACCCTGCCTTGGCCATGATGACAGAAGGGCAGAGATGGATCCGACACGTGGGGCGAGCTGGGGCAGCGGCAGCGCTGCCGGCAGCCCCGGGCCATCCCAGCAGCCGGTTCCCGGCCAAACGCAGGCTCAGCAGAAGGCTGCAGGGGCAGGAAGCAGGCGTGAAGATCGCAGCCACCTCCTCTGCCTCCCCCAGCTACACCGGCTGTTGTCTGCGTGTAAACAAGGTATTTAATATGCACAAGCACTCATTAGCATCTCCTGGTTTCGGCGGCGCCGTGTCTGCAGCTGGACTCGCGGGACGTGTCACAGGAAATCTCTACACACAACTTTTAATTACAGACAAATGGGTGGACACGGCGCCGCTCCCAGCTCCCGGGGCTCGCTGCCACTCGGGCACTGCGAGGGTCTCGGGCTCTGCAGCGTTCAGCCTCAAACCTCGGGGCACTGGGCTGCCCACATCCTTTCCCGGGGCTCGGAGGTCATCCTGCGGGCTGATGACCCCTATTCTTTACCCCAAATTGTGGTCCAGATGCTCGGGCATCCCACAGCCCATTCCTTCCCTGGGCTGCAGAAACTGGGGAGCCACCTGCTCGCACCCAGCACCCTGCTCCGCTCCCTCTCCCCAGAGGTTTTCAAGCTTCGGTGCTTTTTTGAGGCAATCTTGTGCAGATTTGCTTTTGCAAGCGACTGAGGGCTGGTGATTTCTCACTTGTTTTCCCTCGGGGCCGCTCACACGCTCAAGGAGGCTCGCAAGCATTTTGCACGGAGCCTGCGGAGGGTTCGGGTGCCGCGGGAAGCGGTGCGCAGGTGCTGTGCCTCCCGTGGAGGGGTCACAGCGGGACTGGGGCTGCGCTGGATTTTGGCAGCAGCGAGCTGGGATCCCCTGCAAACCTCAGCAATGCCAGCGGTGCGGATCCTGCCCGTCAGCCTGCTCCATCCCCTCCCCAGACCGCATTCTGCTCCCGTTAAGTGGCACTGACCCTGCATGATCCTCTCTGCTGGCCAGATCCCCAAATCAGCTGCCTTAAAAATAGCTCCCAAACCCCAGCCTGGCTTGGCACAGGCGCAGCCAAGCCCGGATGGGTGTGTGTGCTCGCCCATGCACTTATATATAGCCTGGCCTCTCTGCATGAACCAGGCTTGGAGCTGCCATTTCCTCCCCGAAATGCTGGCAGTGGGGACAGAGCTGGGTACGAGCCGTGTCGGGGGATGCTGTGTCCCCGCCAGCAAGAGGGAGGCAGAGGATGAAGCCTGGGGACGCATGAGGGCGGTTACAGAGATGCTGCACTGGGAAACCTGTGGGATTTACAGCTAGAAAAAGGAAACGGAGAGAGGGAGGTCGGGGACAGGACTGCAGGCTGTGATCTGGCGGCGCTGAGCCTAAGCCATTGCCTGAAGGTCTGTTTAGCACAGCGGGCATCCCCGAGCCTCCGTGCACCCACAGGGTGCTCCCAGGGGGCATCCCACCAGCACCCGACCTGACAGCAGACACAGGGCTGCTTTGGGGGAGAAAAAAAACCACTCAGCACCTCCCAAAACCCAAGGGCAGAGCGTCTCCGGCATCCTCCAGCCAAGCCTCCTGCTCCCTTAAACCCTTCTCAGTCTCCTCAACGCCCCCAGTCCCGGCTCCTGCAGCTCACTGCAGCTCACTGCAGCTCACCACCTTTCAGCATTGCTGCTCTCCAAAAGCAGAGGCCCCATCCCCGGGCATGCAGCCAGCGCTGCGAGCACCCATGCCAGAGGTGCCCCAGCCCCAGCACGACCCGGCTGGGAGCGTCCCCTCGCCCCACGCCACCGCCACCCGCGACCCGGATCCGTCCCCGAGGCACGAGCCGGTGACCTCAGCGATAAACAAAGCAGCAGGATAAAACCAGGGCGAGATAGATGCCCGTTTTATAGGCTTTTTAAAAGCTTTTGACTCATTCTGGCAGTGAGGACTAACCTTAAATTGCTATGTGATGGAACCGGTGGAAAATCATCTGGCAGCAGCGAAGCCGTGCACCGATCCATCAAGCACGGGATAAAAATACCCTGGCCCTGCACGCTGCACGCCCGCAGCGCACGCGGCCCCGTCCGCTCCCTGCCCTGCTCCAAAAGCTCGGCTCCAGGCTCGTGGTTCTCACCTGGAAACCTCCCCCCGTTCCTCTGCCACCCCTTGGCATGGGGGACAAGGTCCCCGGCTCCGTTGGTCTCACGGACGATGGGTGGGGGTCCCGGAGGGGGTCCCTCCGCTCAGCTCATCCCACTCCCCGTGCCTAGGGGACCCTTTGCAGGATGGGCTGCGCTACCCGGAGCCCCCGGGGCACCTTACAGGGGGACAGCAAGCGGAGGGGACAGGGGCAGTGCCACCAGCCCGCAGTCACCGCCGGGCCGTGGCCGTGGGGCAGGGATCTGGGGCAGCGCTGCGGGAAGGTGCTGTGCTGGGAAGCGGGGCTGCAAAGTGCTGCGGCTGGGGAGTGCCCTCTGCACCGCGCTGAAAGCTGTTATTAGCGCTAATGGCTCTTTCGCTGGGGATATTCAAATAGCAACCACTCCATTTCCATTGCAAATCTCCCCTCCGCCGGAGACAAAAGGCTCCAGCGCAGGGACGGATGCAGGGCGCTGCGAGCAGCCGCGGCAGGATGCGCGGCACGGGGTTTGCAGCGCCGGGGTCCGAAAGCCCGGGCGGGGAACAAAGCTGCCTTGTGCGAGCAGCAGATGCAGCCGGGCCGAAGGCGGGGGGCACGGCACCCCCCTGCTGCCGCATCGCCCCACGGCCCCGGGGTGTGGGGCAGCCGTGGGGCAGCCGGCTGCGGGGCTGTGTTTGCGTTTCTCACGGAAAAGGAGAGCGGTTTTTATTATTATTGTTATTATTTTTTTCACTTAGTAAGCACAGAGTTTATGTTAGCTGAAAATTGACTCGATAAATATTTCAGCCGGTATTTTAACTGCGTCCACGGGCTTCGGAGGCTATTAGGCGAACAGATTTACACAAGCAGGGGCTGGATCACGTTGGTGGGAGCGAATTACGGAGCGGGGTGCGAGGACTGCTCCCTGGGGAGCTCTGCTTGCCTCCGCCCAGCTGGAACGATGCAAACTCCTCCTGCAGATGGGTTGGGATAGGACCCCCAGAGCGACAGCAGGCCCCCCTCGCTGTGTGGGACGCAGGGCTTTGGGGCCAGCCACCGAGCCCTGGGGAGACGTGGGTGCTGCTGGGGGGCCGCGGCCCCCTGGCGCTGCGACGACCCCCACAAGCATTGCAAGGGGAGGGTGCGAAGCCCCCAGAGGACTCGTTTCCTCCTGGCTGGGGGGGAGCAGGAGGCGATTCCGGCTCACAGAGCCCCCCTCCTCCGCCTGCCCGTGCACTGAAATGGCCCCGCGGGCAGGCGGCCAGGCATGCGTGGCTCGGCCACCCCGGGCTCTGCGGCTCCAGCACTGCGCTCACGCCCTGCTCCGAGCAGCCTGATCGCGGGGAGCTGGGTCCGGGCCCCTCAGCCTCCCTCTCCACATCCTCCTCCGTAGCCCTGCAGACCTGGAAGCGCTCGCAGCCAGGCAGCCGAGTGGAAAGAGCTCCTTCCATTTGGAAATTAAACGGGAGCTTTAAATATCGCTCAAGGCGATCGATGGGGCGGGCAGGAGCCCAGCACGACCCTGGCCAGGAGCCACGGCTGCTCCGATGCCCCCAGACCCTGTCCCCTGCTTGCAGCATGGGGACCCCTCTTCCACCCGGGGGTCCCAGCCCCACGGCACTGCCCCACGGCGCCGATCGGTTGCAGAGGGGCGGGGGGGGGGGGGGGGGGGGCAGGGGGACTTGGGCCGGGATTAGAGCGTTTTGTGCCGGATTAGAAGCACCGCTCAGCCATCGCACGGCGCAGCCACCCCGCGCTGCTCTGCCGAGCTCGGCGGGATTAATATTTTGTTTCAAAGGATTAGGGCGATTAGGAGTGTCGTGGGGGTGCTGCGGGATGCGGGCTGGTTACCGGGGCTGCGGGCATGCCCCTAACTCACGCTCCCATCCCCAGGGATGCCGGCCAGTCGTGCACTGAGCGTGGGGGCCATGCGTGGAGCTGCCTCATGCCTGGCCCCACACGGGCACTGCCGGGGTTTTTTGGGGGCACTGCTGGGCTTTTTTGGGGCTCCCAGCCCAGAGAGCTGCTTGCTGCAGCCTGCATCGCTGTGTTGACCCAGCCATGACTACTTGGCTCTGCTCCTGGCACAGCAAGGGAGGTGGGCACAGAGCCCAGGTCCCACCACCCCCTGCTCTCCTTGCCCCATGGTGCCTCACCCCTCAGGGGACACTTAAATCCAGTCCCAAACTGGTCCATGACCTGTTGCACAGGGCGAGGCTGTGGGATTTGGGCAGAAAACTACCTAGAGGGGAGCAGGAAAGATGCTGGGGGTGAGGCTTTTCTCTGGGGTCACCACAGCCATACCTGGGGGAAGGACAGACACCTTCCCCTGGGGCAGGTGCTGGGAGGAGGAGGAGGAGGAGGACGTGCACCCCTGGGGTGCAGCCAGAGCTGGGGCTGGCAGGGTCTGGTGCTGCCATCGCACACACCAGCAGCACCGGTGTCTGTGTGCATCCCCAGGGATGTTGCACCTGCAAATTCACACTTGCAGGCATGAGGGTGGCACACCCACGCACACACACCCACGCGTGTGTGGGTGCCAACGTGTGGCTTTGCTCACAGCTTCCCTGCCGCCGGCGTTTCGCAGGGGGATGAGGTGCATGGGGAAAATTTCCTCGTTTGCATAGAAAATGCAGAAATGCTGCTTGGGGCACGCTCAGGCATGGGGGCAGAGGCAGCTCCTGCCAAGCAGGGGTCCCCCACCCCAGCTGTCCCTTTGGGAGGGGACTGGAGCGTGTCGGGGACGGTGGTGCCTGGAGAAAGGAGGTTGGCAGGGCTGGGGCTGGGCTGGAGGGGGTCTGTGGGCTGCGTCCTGCCCCTCCTCCAGCCTGCAGGGAGAGCTTTATTTTAAATCCTTTGCTGCTGCTTGCTCCCCCACCCCTCGGTGCTGGCATGGTTTAATATCAAAGAGAGACAAACGAGTGACTCACGCACATGCAGTGGATGGAAATAGCGGGGCCCCGCGCATCCCTGTGGGCTGGGGGGGACGTCAGAGGGGGTGTCCCCACTGCTGTGTGTGCTCCGGGGTCGGGCAGGATCACCTCGCTCCAACCCCGGCGTTCCTAGACCCGAGCAGAGGAAGGAGGCTTCGAAGCCTTGACTTTGCATTTCTGGTCTTTTCCACAGCCGGGATTGAAAACGGGCCATTCTGTGTGCTTTGTGCTGGGCGAGGAGCAGTGGGCGAGGAGCAGAACGTGCCCTGGGCCCTTCGGTGTCCAGAAGCGATGGAGAATCGCTCACGGCCCCGCTTTGCCTTCTCAGGGTCCTGCTCCACTTCCAGCACCTCAGAAGCGGGGCTGCCCCCGTGCATCCTGCTGCCAGCACAGGAGGCTCTGGTGGCTTCTGGCTCTCGGAAAGCCCCCAGGCAGGGAGGAGGAGCAGGGGGCACCGTGGCAATGGGACACCTCCATCACCGCATCCCAATGGGATCCAGGGATCTGGCACCCGGATCTCTCCCAGGGTGAGGGATCACCTCTCCGGGGTGAGCAGGGAGAGGGACGGGACAGCGGGAGCAGGGCACAGATTGCCCCAGCCCCATTCCCCCGCTCCCTTTAGGTCCTGCATGTCTCTGCACACACGCCTGCTCTCCCAAAGGCAAATGCAAGCAGGCAGGGGCTGCTCGTTACTCTCGTTAAACCCCCACGCAAGCGAGCGTGCGGTGGGGCTTGGGGACCGGGTGCTGCTCACCCCCAGCAGGGGCTGGGCTCCAGCTGCAGGGGCTCCCGGCGGTGCCGTGCCCTGCTGCTCGCGGGGATGCCAGCGCTCACTTGCTGCAGCTCCTGTGTATTTCTTCTCGAAACACCGAGCTCACTTTTGGCAGCAGCAGCCTGCATTGCTCGTTCCTGGTTATAACTCTTGGCCACTTGTATTAAATAAGAGGGTTGGATCGGGCTGTGCTGGACCTGGCTGCTGTCGCTCCGGCTCTGCCAGCCTCTTGTGTCAGCCGCAGACGTTAGCAGCAAGATTTCAGCTTTACTTCCAGGACAGCGATGGAAATGATGGGCAGTAGCACCTTGCTGGTCCCCCAGCTGGGGGAAGCTTCAAGCAGGAGCACTCCAGGGAGCAGCTGGGGCTGGCGGCAGTGATGAAATGTGGTGGAGAAATGACCCCAGTGCGACCAGTACGCACCGGAGGCAGAAGCAGGTTGGAGCGGAGAACAGGGAGGGGATCGCTGCCCTCTGCTCAGCCCTGGCAGGTGAATCACCACCCGATGCCGGCAGGGAGCAGCTCACCTCTTCCACACCTCAGTGCATGGGACAGCGCCAGGCAGCCAGGGGACAGTGGTGGCTGTCCCCTGCCACAGACCTCTCAGGCTTTGCAGGCTGAGCCTTGCCCAGCACGCCTCCATCCCGCGTTCAGCGTGGCGGTGGCGGGAGGGACGGGCACAGCGAGCCCCTGCTTTGTGCCTGTTCTGTTCAGGCAGTGCCATTGTACCCGACCGAGGCGGCAGGGAGGGCTGCATGAGTCAGTTCTTTGCAATGCAGCTCAGCTGCGGCTTCCTGTGCATTGAGGGCTGCCACCAGCTGGGGTTGCTACCTCGGCTGTGTCTCTCTAGCGAAATTCCTCCTCCGCGGGAGCAGTAGGGTCCCTCAGGCCAGGTTCTTCCTGCTGAATCGCTCGTCCTGGGGGAGGCTGAGCTGCAAACACCAGCTGGGAAGGGCTGTCGGGGTGCCTCGTGTCTTGCGATGGCACATGGGTGGTGGATGCATGGGGCAGCGCAGAGGAGCACAGGGACGAGGGTGCACAGTGGGGAGCGAAACGCAGCCCGGGCAGAGCCACCCTGAGCCAGGACCCACGCCACGCTGCGGCAGCCTCCTGGAGGACCCTGCTGCTCCGGCGGCCTGGAGCTGCTGCAGGAGGTGGTGGGATTTCGGGGGCAGGTGGGACGTGTGGGGCTTGCTTGCAGGTCCTTGGTGTGGGCACTCGGGGCTGGTGTGAAGCGCGGCGGGTGTTTTCACGCGCCAGCAGCCTGTAACAATGGGGGGAAGGTCTGCCCCGTGACCCTGACAAGCTTCAAATCTCCGATGGGTCGGAACGGAGACACAGCTCCTCTGCCTGCTCCTTTTCCATCTCTCATCATTCGGGCTGAGTGGGCAGATCTCTCCAGAGCCGGGCGGGCAGGCAGCAAGCAACAGGAGGATGTTTTCTGGTTGTATGGCCTTTGCACCGCAGTGGGTTCTCCAGGACCCCTTGCTTCCATTCTGCTGGATGGGAGGCAGCGTGTGGCCCCTCGCTCCCCCCAGAAACACTCCCTGGGGCCCCGACTCTTCACCCAAGCCAGGCCCCTGGGCAGGGGGACACAGAGGGGCAGCAAGGACATGGCTTGGAGGCCCAGCCTTCTCTCCGTGCCCTGCAGCAAGCATTCTGGGGGAGCTGCCCATGGACCTTGGGGTCCATGCTCTGCTCCCTGCTCCTTGCCACCACCCCGGCTGCGTTTGCCCTGCCCACAGACCAGGCTCTGAGCATCCAGCCCCATGGCCATGCCTGCCGGCTGCCAGGGCTGCACGTGGAGGCCCCCGCCGGTGGCAGCGGGCACGCTGCAAGGCTCGGCTCTATTCCCCAGCCCGCCGTGGGTGCCTGTCTCTGCTCCGGGTGGTTCTGGCTCGCCGCTAGCAGGTGGCCCGCTGGGGTTTGCTGGCAGCCATAAGGGGAGGGTATTTTTAGCTTTCCACTCCCTCTTGCTGTGGGCGGCATGTGGCATTTATTTGTCGTTGAAGTATTTGTAATTAGGCTGCTGACGTGGCAGGAGCAGTGGCACCGAGCTGAGCAGTGCTGAGGGATCCCCGCAGCCCCGGGTCCGGCGGGGGCTCCCCACAGGCAGCGGAGGTGGGCGGCAGGGCGAGGGCGCAGGAGACCCGAGCCAGGCGCTCCTGAGCTGCAGGCAGAAACACCAAAGGGCTTCCTGGGTCACAAATCCATCGCCGCCCCACACAGGCACCGTCACCGTGCCCAGGCTCTGTGTGGAGGTGTCTGGGGGATGCCCATAGGCACACCTGGGGGAGGCCCTCTCTGCTGTGTCCCTGCCTGCCCATGCCCAGCCTGGAGCCATGTCTCTCGCCAGCCCCTTGGCTCGGCTCCCAGATCTCCGTCCAAGCTCCCTGCGTCTCCTGGTGCCCCACGCTCTGCAGCACGGTGGGGACAGACCTGTGGCCCCGCTGCCCGCACCAGCACGTGCGTCTCACCGCCATCTCCCCTCCAGCTGGGCGCAGCAGCTCATGCTCTGCCGAGTCCCCACGAGTGCTTGGAGGCGCAGCGTGCCGGAGCCAGGCTCTCAGGGGCTGGCACCAGCCCAGCGCTGCTGCTGCAGCTCCTCGTGCTGGCATCAGCGAGGCAGATCGGAGGCAGGGGGAGCGTTAGCTGGCGTTCGCGAGAGCACCGGCTGCAGGAGCAGTGTGGGAGCAGAGGGGAGAAAACAGAGGCTGGGCAAGCAGGTGCTGAAATGAACCTCGGAGATGCCTCCTGGAGCTGAGCAGGAGGATGCTGTGGTGGGTTTGCAGTTCTGGACACTCTGTTGCTCACTGCGGGGTAAAAGGTGTACTTGCACACTGCGTGCACGTCCGTGAGCAGGCACATGGATGTCTGTGATCATGCACATGCATGTCCACATGTATACATGCATGTGTCTGTGCATGGGGCAGGGGCAGGGGCAGATGCCTGCATGCTCCCAGCAATCCCATCTTGGGGTGCTCAGGCACCACGGGCAGCCAGGGGAGATGCTCTCCACGAGACCCCCATGCCTCCTGCTCTTGCTGCAGCCGGGGCTGGAGCAATGCCCCAGCGCTGCCGGGCGGCAGGAGAGCAGCCGGAGAAACCTCCCCGACGCGGGATGATGCAGTAACCGTGGATACCAGGAAGGTAATTGGTGAGAAAGGGAAAAATCTGCAAAAGGCACCTGCTGCTGAATTCAGCCATCACGGAGCCCTTTGAGCGAGCTGCCCATTTACACTTCAAAAGAGGACAGTGAGAAAAGCCTGCACGAAGGTCTGGAGCTGAGCTGTGCCCGGGTCCTTGCCCAGAAGGCTGCCGGCCCCAGACGGTGGGGTAGGACACGTCTGTCCCCGCTCACAGTGCCTCCCGTGGAGTCTGCTCTGAGCCCTCCTGGGCGACACGGGCACCTCGGGAGGGCAGTTTGTGCTGTTGCAGCCAGCTTTCCGTGCTGCTGCTGGAGCAGCCCGGGGATGCAGGGACCCCGTTGTCACTGCCATGGATCCCACATGCATGGGGCCAGGCACCGCCTGCAGTGCCTTTGGTGCCACGGCTGGGGCTGCTTCCCCCCTGTGGTGGCCGTGTCACAGGCTTCGTGCAGGGGTGGGCACTGCCCACCCACGGCTCATACCTGCGAAATCCGGCAGCTCCTCTCTCACCCGGCCCCCACCACGTGTTCTCAGGAGAGCCGGCACCACGATCACATCCCTAGAGGGATGGAGGGGGCTGCTTTCTGTGCCACGCAGGAAAAAGGCTTTTGGAAGAGCTGTTGGAGCCAGCCACATGTTGCCACCAGATGACCGTGGTTTTGCAGGCCAAAATCTCTTCTCTCAAGCTGTTTGAGCAGCAGATTTTGGACCACCACCACCACCAGTTTCAGCTACAGCCTGTCTTTCTGCTCATGGAGTTGGGCCTGGAGGAGGACCAGAAGTGGGAGGAGAAGGAGAAGGCTGAGAAGCTGCTGCAAGGGACCTCTCCTTGGACCGGCTTCATCCTGGCTGGGCTGGCAGTGGGTGGGAGCAGAGTCCCAGCTGCTGGGCTCAGCAGCTCCAGGACAACAACAGCCTTTCCTGCTGGAGGGGACAGGCATCGGACGGTCCCCACGTGCTGTTACATTTCTCCATCCAGCTCCTGCCTTGCTGCTGGGGTTGGACCTGCAGCCTCTCAGGAGGCTGCTTCCCACCTGCAGCCTGCGCTGCCCTTGTCCGAAAGCAGGGAGCAGACAGGCCACAGCCCCTCTGGCACAAGGCATGGGGCAGGATGAAGCCCCCTGAAGCCTCGGTGCTTACGAGGGATGTGCCTTTCCACGCTCACCCTGTGCCCCCTCCATGTCCTGACCACATCACTTCCAGCTGCAGATGCTGGATCTGCTTTAGGTGGCAACATGAGATGATGGATGGGGAGCGGAGCATCACTGTCTCTGTCCCCGTGCTGCCCGCTCTGGTGGTCACCGGCCCCGGCTGTCCCACGCAGCACCCTGAGGTGGCAGCAGCTGGACAGATCCAGGAGCCCTGCTCAGAAGCCAGGGTCAGGCTGGGGACCCCGGCAGCTTGCAGGGTGCCTGGGGAGCGAGGCAGCGTGCGGCCGCCTGGCCCCGGCTGCGGGTGCAGCCCCGAGCAGCAGCCAGCCTGGAGTCTGTGTATTAGCCGTGAATTAATGTCCTGCAGAGACTGGGAGCGGGGATCATGCGGGGATTAAGGAGGCATTACCCCTTTGTTAAAGCTGATGTTTTTGGGATAATCTGGAAGCTTTAGCTAATACATTATTACAGAAACTCCTTCAATCACAGCGGCAGACAGTAAGCAGATTTGGATATTACTGCGTAGCTGCGCGCAGGCCGGCTGCCGCTGCTGCTGTTCTCCTCTGCCGGGGCAGCACCACGGCACAGCCCTGCGTGTCCTGCCTGCAGCCACGGAGGGACCCCGGGCTGTCTGCGTCCCTCCAGCCCCACCAAAGGAGGCATCATCCCTGCCTGGATCTGCAGCACGTGCACCCGAAGGCAGACCGTGGGTGTCCAGGATGCTCAGGGCTCCACTGGGGCAGTCGGCGATGTTGGAGACATTCAGGGGGCTTTGGGTGTGGAGGAGAGCACGGGGAGCTCCAGCCCTGGCGGCGTACTCAGGCTGCCATCAGCAGCACCATTGAACCCATGGCTGTGAAGAGTGGGAGGTGGCTGGGGCAGAAGGTGGGGATGGAGCCACCAGGGTCACGGCATGGTGGGGAAAGGTTGTGGGGCACAAACTTGGGGAGCTGCCCTGCCCTGATCCCTCCTCCTGCCCCACACATCAGCACCGTGTGGGGCTGAGTTTGCAGCATGGAGGCAGCTGGAGAGCTGGGTGAGAGGAGCCCAGAGGGGGCCAGGATCCTGGGCCAAGCAAGGTGAAGCATCGCTGCCGCAGGTTGGAGCTGCTGCCTGCGCTCATGGCACACATCTTCCCTTGGTGCCGCTGCCCTGTGAGAGCTGCTGCTGCTTGGACGTCACCCGCAGGGGGCAGAAGAAAAGGGGGACCCCAGAGCTGCTCCCTTCTCCTGTCTCAGGAGGGGCAGCAGGTCTAACACAGGAGTTAGATGTTCCCCACGTGGCAGCAGCACTAGGCTGTGGGGTCATGGCCAGCCCTTGGTGAGACACTTGCCTGTGCTCCCCATGGTCCCAAGTGTGCAGGGCTTCACAGGTGGCTTCTTGGCTCAGATTTCCAAGCCTCATAGGGACCTTGGTGGAGACAAAGCCTTCTGCAGCTCCATCACGTGCTGTGTCTCCCCAGGTGCCTCCACAACCCCATCGGGGTGCTCTCCTGGCATATACAGTCTGGGAAGGGGCAGGAAGCTTGTGTCTTCAGCAGCTCGTTGCAGACCGGGACTGTGGAGGTGTTGGCTCAGCAGAGATCATGGCAAGACACCGACATCGATGACCCTCTCTGCTGGCTGAAGCTGTTGTTCAGCTGGTGCTCTGCAAGCAGTCTGTGCTGAACAGGGTCAGCCGCCCAGCCTGGCAGCCCCCCAGCCCCTCCTGTCCCGAAGCTCAGCACTTCCCATCCCTCCTCAAAGCCTTACAAAGTCACGGCGAAAGATGGCAAAACCCCGCTGGGAGCAGTCCCTGGGCACGGGACTTTGCCTCTGATCCTGTCCCCTGGGGGTGCTGTGACTCCTGGGGGTATGGGTGAGGGGGACGGGGTGGAAGGAGGGTGGCTCCTGGGGGAGCTGGGTGCTGGGGAGCTCTCGCCTGGCCTGCAGAGCTGGGAAAGGTGGTGTGACACGTGAGGGGACACGGGCTCGAGCCTGCTGAGCTTTGGGGACAACCGGGAAGAGAACAGGGGAAGGTTCATATTGCTCTTATGGCAGATGCATGAGCTTGTTTGAGTCAAACGCTGTTGAGAAAATAGATATTAACCTCCAGAGGGCTAGCAGAAGGAGAGAGAAAATGCAGCGGGTAAAATGTGGGATGGAGATTGCGAGGCAGAGATGGCTGAGAGCACAGCCAGCCAGTGCAGCGCCGGCGACGGGGATGGAGGCACCAAGGAAATGCGGTGGAGCTGTGGGACCAGGGGCATCCCGCGACGAAATCCCCCTGTGGGGCAGGGGGACACGTCCCCATGTGCACCCTCCTTGGGCCAGGAAGCTGCAAGGCAGAGATGGAGGATTCGAAGCCGTGATGTTGGAACGCACAAAAGGTAGCAAATCCCCAAGCCGGATGACACATCTGGAGTCCTCAAAGAGCTGAAAACCAAGTGACTAAGCTCTCAGCAATAACACACGCATTCGCATCCTCCAACTGTTGGACCGGGGGCAGTAAATGCCGGGCCTACATTTTAAAGAAGGCCCCGGGGTGTGCTAGGGATTGCAAACCAATAAGCTTTGCTTCAGCGCGAGGAAATGGTTGAAACAATTATGCAGAAACGTAATTAGCAATCTCGTGGAGAAGGGGTTCCTGAGCTGCCATAGCAAGCGCACGTTGCTCCTCTTTTCTAGGCCAGGTTGCCCACAGGTCCGGTCCCCCCAGGATACAAGATGAGCCCGTGCACCTGGTGGCATGGTTTGGGGCAGGATGCTCCTGGTGGCTCGAGGAGCTGTGAGCAGCCCCCAGGCTGGCTCCGAGCAGGCGCTACAGGAGACAGGGCCGGAGGGATTCAGGCTCCATCAAGCTGCTGGCACCCATGCTGGGAGCACGCTAATAGGGGGGGCAATTCCCTTTTTGTTTTCCCCAAGATGCTGCCTTGGGGATGCTCTGCATGAGCCAGGGAGGGTCTGTCAGGAGGAAGGAGCAGGAGGTGAGGAGCTGCAGCATCCAGACGGGCAGCGAGTGGCCCCGTCTTGTGCCACCGCGTTGACACCTCCCGTGATGTGAGACCTGCCCAGCTCACCCACGTTGGTGCAAACAGCCAAGAGCTGCAGCCCCTTGCTCCCCTGGAAAGCCAGGCTGAAATACAAGGAGCAGAACCCAAGCCCCAGCAGCCAGCAGTCCTGGCAGCCAGCCGGGATGTCTCCAGCGGGTGGGACTGGGCACACTGCCTTCCCTCCGTGCTGTTTTGGGTTACGTTTTGGGGTGTTTTTCTGTCCAGGGCTAACAATAGGATTGCAAAACAACAATGTATTATAGGATCTATTTTGTCACTTCCTCCCCTCCCACTTTCCTAAGTAGGTGGAGGAGTATTAAAAGGTCCATGGGGTTTTAAATACCTGACTCTTGGTCTGAAAAAAAAAAAAAGAGAAAAAAGAAAAAAAAAAAAAACAGCTGAAAAAGACTGTTTTGTAATAGCCTTTGTAAAAAGTCTCCATGCAAGGAACTTCAGGCCCTGGGGACCCATCAGCAGAGGTCCTGGTGCTCTGTGCCTCCTCCAGCCCCCCGAAGCACCGAGCCCCCGCTGCTGTGAGGTGGGGGCGCGGGCAGGGGCTGGCGCAGGTGAATGTTTGTGCCATGGGCTTTGCTTGGCAGGCAGAAGAGCGAGCACCTCCCTCCAGGGCCTCCTCTGCCTGCTGATGCCCTGGGGCACTGATGCACCTTCCTGCTGAGTATTTGAGGGAGCACAGCAGGGCTGGCAGGGAGGCAGGTCTGGGAACCCCCCTGTAACCCTCCTACATCTGCCGGGGGTGGGAGGCCAGGGGGGAGCCCCCCCTTTAAATGCTGAGAAAGTAGGGCAGGCCTCGCAGGCTGCCATCGCCCCAGCTTGCCTCCCGTTCTCTCCCTGCTAACCCTGTGCTGCCTCCAGCAGGTAACCCTCAGACCCTGATTTAATGTGGGGCTGGCTGTGCCTGACGCCTCACGGGACGCACATGGGGATCAGAAAACACCACAGAAAGGCAGGGAGGAGGAAGGCATCGCACAGCCTGGGCAGGGTCCCTGCAGCCCCACGAGGCAGCTCAGGACCTCTCCCTGCCGGCCGAGGCCTCAGCACCCTGGGGCACCTCCGAGGTGCTCCAGCAGGTGGTGAGCAGCGTGACACCGCCATGGGAGCGGGCCAGGAGGATGGAGGCAGGCTGGAACCACCCTGTGCATACGGCTCATCAGCCCTATCTGAGACCAAGTGAGTCCGCTGTGACCAAGCCAAGAGATTTAATTTTGTGAGTAAAAAATGTAATCAGATCAGGTCCACAAAAACAGCCATGCTGCGAGCCACACCAATGCTCTCTGGTGATTTTCCTCTCTCTGCTAATCCGATCTCTTGCTTGGGAATGTGTACCTGGCATGCACAGCCCTCCGTCACCCCAGGGGCACCTCCTGTGCTTGGCCCCAGTAGCTTTGCTTTCATTTCTCTTGCACAGAGCCATCGTTCTGGTGAAGCTGGGTTTGCTGGGTGAGAGCAAAGGCCATCTCCTGCCATGCAGTGCTGTGATCCCTTCCCTGCAGCTCCTCCGAGGGCTGCAGCTCCCCGTGATGCCCTGCTGCTCTGGGACCAGGTCACGGCAGTTTTGCCAGGGGCCTCAGCAGGGTGGATGGGATCTCGTTATTCAGACCTCCCCTCTGACTTCCCTGAGACATCGGTCATTCTTGCAGCGGAGAGGGCCCAGGCACCAAGAAGCCTCGTTCTTCCTGCTGGCAGTGCTGCAGGTGGTGGCTGGGGTCAGGGGGCGGCCCCGCTCTCTGCCCCCCTCACCAGCCAGTGGGGCGCACACGTGGGCTGCGGTGCCTCTCGGGGACCTTTGTCCCCCGCCAAGGGAGCTTTGAAAATGAAAAACTTTCCTGAATCAAAGTGCCTGGGGTGGCTTTGAAGAGTTTCCCTGGGAGATGAAACGAGGCTGTTCACCAGCCGGAGCCCTCACTGCTGCAGCTGGAGCTGCTGGTGGGACACCAATGGGGCTGGGTCAGTGGGTGCTCCCACACCCAGCTCCTGGCATCTCCCAAGCTGGGTGCTTAGGTGTGCTCAGGCAGCTTCCAGCATCTCCTCTCGAGGCCAAAGGAGCCGTCCTCCGGGCTGGCATCTCCCCCACCATGCAAAGCCCACCACCACCGGGACTGCCTAATGCATTTCTGACCGGCTGCACGATGGCAGTGGTGTGGGGCAAAAGGCAGCCAACCAAGGAACACTTAGGGGGACTAGGCAGAGATGCTGGAAACATCCAAAGGGCACTCATCCCTGCATGAGAAGGTGCTGCACAAACCTACAAGTCCCTGGCACCCATCTCAAGGGGGGAAATAAATTCAGGTCCCTGTGCAGCCAACGAGTCTGAAGAAAGCCTCATCTCCTGGAGGAAAGCGCCCAGGGTGGATTGTTGTGCTGTGAGGTGGTGGATGAGCGGTGGATGTGGAGGGACAAGAGATATTTGTGGCAAGGCTCGGGGACAGGCAGAGCTGCCGGTGTGATCTGGGACCCACCGGCACAGGCTGTACCTGTCAGCACACCCAGGGGAGAAGAGAGTGCCTGGGAAGGCTGCATGCATGTAGATTATTTGTTGTTTGATATTTTGCCTTTAATCCCTTTGTCCTAAAATAAATATACAAAAGTTCAGGGCCCTGCAGGTTGTGTCTGTTAGCAAGAGAAACGGATGACTGAGTCAGTTATTGCTTTGGAGCAATCGATGCCATTTGTTTACCAGGACGGGCAAAGTCTGGTCTCTGCGGACACATCCTGCACGGCTCTGTGTGAACCTGCCCCAGCGCCGCCCCAGCACCCTGCCCGTGCACCCCTCTCCTCCGCCTCCTGCGTGGTGACAGGAAACCTTCCCTGCTGCCCTCCTGGGCTTTGGGGACCACAGGGGACTAAAGGGGACCGCAGGGGCTCGCAGGGGACCACAGACCCGCAGAGCTCCTGCTTCAGGCTCGCTGTCCCCAGGCTCACGCTGTTTTCATGGGGCTGGATCGGGCCCGCCATGCCCAGCCCGCTGGGTAGGGTTTGGGTTTGGTTTTCCAGTGGACGCCAGCGCGATCGTCACTCGTTCCGCACTGAATTTCCCTTTGAGTCTCGCTCTGGCCTCTCTGGATTTTGCCCTGCAAGAGTGTTGTTGGCCCCGGGGATATCGCAGAGCAAACAGAGAGCAGAGATACGGCGGAGGACAGCCCCGCGCCAGAAAGCAAACACGGCGGTGGCGGCGGCGGGGTCCCCTCCCTCCCCAGGACACCACTGGCCCCAGGGCCCTGCCTGGTGGCACACAGGGGTCTCTGGCCTCAGGCCAACATTGCCTGCATGTCCTCCACGCTTCCCCCTCCCCACGTGGCTGCCCCCAGGGCCCAGCGCTGCCTCCTCCTGCCCCCAGCCCACACAAGCCTGAGGCCTGTGGGAGCACGGCCAGCAGCCCGGGCTCCCCAAAACCCCCACGGCAACCGCGAACGGGGGCGAGGGCAGCCTCTCCCTTCCTCCCTGCACAGCACAGCTCCTCTCCTGCCCAGCCCAGCCTCTGTGGGCAAGTCGGAGCGTGAGCTGTGTGAGCCGAGCTGCGTGAGCCGTGCCTGCCGCCCTGCCTCCCGCATCAGCCGCGGCACGCAGGGCAGCTCCAGCCCCGTGCCCTGGCCCCGTTTTTCCCCCTGCCTCCCCCAGGCTGCGGGCACAGGGCTGTCAGCCACGGCTGGGCCTCCTCCTGGCCTCAGGCAGAGGCTGGCCCGAGGCAGGCTGCCAAGGAGGAGACCCTTGGACCAAACAAAAGCAGGAAGCCGGTGGGATTCTCCCTGCGGGGCAGGCGTGAGTAGCTGCTGCCCCGGAGGAGGTCCGGATGACTTAGGGATGTGGTGGCTTCGAGGTCTTGCAAGGCTGTGCCTCCAGAGAGCCTCTGGAGCTCCCACCAGGCCCTCCTGCCCTTGGTGCAGCTCTGCAGCCCTGTGCCGGCAGGACGTGAGCCCACCGTTGGCCTGGCTGAGGGCAGACACAGGTGGTAAAAGAACCCCGGGGTGCCTTCCCCTGGACCTCCACCCTGCGTGGGGTGAAGGAAAGGGAAGAAAAGGGAAGAAAATGAAATGAAATGAAATGAAATGAAATGGAAAGGAAAGGGAAGAAAATGAAATGAAAAGGAAAGGAAAGGAAAGGAAAGGAAAGGAAAGGAAAGGAAAGGAAAGGAAAGGAAAGGAAAGGAAAGGAAAGGAAAGGAAGGGAAAGGAAAGGAAAGGAAAGGAAAGGAAAGGAAAGGAAAGGAAAGG
>CM021743.1:7446388-7505404 GCA_011075105.1 Heteronetta atricapilla | reverse complement strand
GAAAGGAAAGGAAAGGAAAGGAAAGGAAAGGAAAGAAAAGGAAAGAAAAGAAAAAAAGAAAAAAGCATTTTTGATGCTCTGCTCTAAGGAACCTGCAGAGGCTGGATGGAGACTGGAGAAAACTTCCTGTTCTCTGCTGAGGTCTGCCTGAACCCCGAAGCAAGAGATTGATTAATCATTGCTTGAATAATTGCAGGGCACTGCAGACAGCCTGCTGGCCACGGCCTGCGAGAGGCAGGGTGAGGTGGAGGCTCATCCCCACGCCAGCCTCAGAGGCGCTCCCAGAAGCTGGATAAAATGGTTCTTTTCTCTAAAAGAGACCTGATCTCTATACAAAAGCTGGAGCAATGCCCATCGGCGGCTCCCTAAGAAAAGCTCTTCCAAAGTTCAGGTGTCTCCAGCTTTCAGTTCAAGGTTGAACGTGCCTCTCTTCAGCTCCTGGTCTCCTCACAGCCTTTTGCAGGAAGCAGTGGGGCTTTTCCAGGCGGGAGGACATCCTCCGACCATGTTTGCGCTGCTCCCCAGCTCTCCCCACGGCCATGGGCACCCACCGCTGGCTGCTCCCGCCTCATTTGGGGGAAACTGCTCACGCTGGCCCCAAATTCCTCTCCTGTGAGCAAACCTGCCTGGCTGGGCACAGCAGATGGCCCAGGGAGGGCTTCAGGTGAGCTGCCCTGGTTAAAACCCTCTCCACAGGCACTCCCGTGGTCCTGGCTTTCCAAAATCCAGCCCGCAGGCTTAATGCCCAGCCTTCGTACCCATATATATCCCTGTGTTGGTATTCAAATGCACCCTGACCGTTGAACCAGGTGATTCAGCAGGAAACCATCCTCCTTCCTCTCTGTCTCATCACTCCTGGTGTCATTTTCAAGCTTTACCAGCAAAGATTTCATATCTTCATCTACATCATTGATAAAAATGTTTAATAGCGGTGGACAAAGAAGTGCTCCCCAGGGGGAGGTAGGTAAAATCGTGCTCCGCGCGGATATCTGCCCATTAACGACTGCCTCCGAGATCTGCCGGGGAAGCAGTTTTAATCCATCTAATATGCGCCCTGTTAATTCCTTATAATGCAAGTTTTAATCAAAATGTCAGGTGGAAGTAAGTCAAATGCCTGGGAGAAATCCGGGTGTACTATATCAACACAATTGCCTTTCTCGAGCAGCCCGGTAATCCTGTCGGAAAGAGACAACAGGTCTGCGTGACAAGCCATCGCCGTGCCGGCTGCGACGCTGGGACGCGGGGACCTCGTGTCACCGCCGCTTCCTGCACCCCGGGGTCCACGCGAGGAGCAGAAAAACCACGGGGGACCAGGCAAGCCCCTGGGCCAGCACCCTTCCTGCAGCTGGAGCCCCGTTCCTCCCGGTTTTCAGGGATCTTTTTGGGGGAAGGAGGCCCCCAGGGAGGGGGATGAGCTCTGGAGGCCGGACGAAGAGGTGCGCGGTGCTCAGCCCCGAGGACCTGGCCTGGCACGGTGGCGGCGGAGGCCGGGATGAGGCCGGGGCCGAGTGCCGGGGGAGGCTGAGAGCTCGCGGGCTTCCCCGGCTTGCAGGATCCTTCGTCCTCCGTCACCGCAAAGCCGGGGCCAGCTCTGTCTGCATTTGCAGCAGCCCACAGAAGCTGCCTCTGTTGTCTTATTTTTGTTATTTTTCAGAGGATATTTTAGCGCTGAGCACATTCCCTCCTGTTGCCATGGCAGCCGTGACAGGGGTTATATACCGTGAGAAAAATACCAAAATTAATGAGTGAGCGAAAGTGCAGCCGAGAGAAAAACAAGGTTAAAAAAAGAGTTAAAACAGTAATAAAAACAATCTCGCAATAATTCGGCAGCGAGCGTCCCGCAGGCACGAGAGGCGCCGACCATCCGAGTCGCTCGGCCCCTGCGCCGTGCCCGGCTGCTCCGGCATCGCGGCGCGGTCCAGGGATGCTCCTCTCCGGCAGCATCCCACGTGCGCCCCGGGTCGGGCCGAAACCGAGCCCCTTCCTCTGCCAGCCCGCAGCCCTTCATTACACGGCAGGCACACGGAGGAGAAGTTCTTTAATGTGTTCATTTCCGCGCATTTGGCTTTGGAGGATCTTTTGTTTTTAATTGTAGAAACAAGCGAATTGTCAGAACATCTGTGTTATTAGCATTTGCTGCCCAAATCCGCGCTGCTGCTTCTCCTGCAGAGCCCTGCGCTGATGAGAGAGAGAACAGAGGAGCCTTTGAACTCCTTGCAGCAGACGGCAGCCAGGTTGCTGCGTGCATGTGTCGGGGAGGGGGATTTGGTCTCTTGTAAGGTTCATTTGCTCTCTGTGTTTCCCTTTCTTCTTGCTTTCCTGGAGATTTAGCTGGATGTTCTTCCCTCGTGGGCTTTGTTCTCCTGACGATGCCCACTGGCACCGTGAAGCAGCTGTCTCCGCGTGGCCGGGCCGGGCACCACGGCACAGCATCGCCGGGGGCGGTGGCACCGGCACCGCCGGGTGGGACCTGGTCGGTGTCACAAAATAGCTCGGGACAAGGCTGCTGTGGCCAAAGCAGTGGTGGGATGCTTTTCCCTTGCTCAGGCAGGCTCTGCTTTTTGGGAAATGGGGAGGCCAAGGCCCGGGGCCATGCCGTGCATTAACTCACAGGGAACGGCGATGCTGGCGGCAGGACTCCTGGTATCCGGAGGGCACGGGGCGCTCCGCGAGGATCCAGGCAGCGGCCAGGCAGGGAGGTCGAGGCAGATGAACCCCACGCTCCTACAACTCCTACGACACCCCCAAAGCGTGCCTGAGCAGAGGATGCATCTTACAAACCCCGTGTGCCCGGTCTCCGCAGTAAGGAGCGCACCGACTGCCTGCGTCTCGTGTGAAATGGAAGCCTCTGGTCACAAGCCCTCTCTGAAGTTTGCCTTCACCCACCCCCCCCGCTGCCCTGGGTGCACAGGGTCAGGGCTTGCTCAGCTCTTCCTGTTGCTCCAGCTCTCCTCCCTCCCAGGGGGACTGCCAGAGCCGAGAAGTCAAACCTCCCGTTGTCCCCAGGGAGTTTCGTTCCCGCTCCCTGCCTGGATCCCAGTTCACGCTGTCTCAGCAGGGTATAAGCCCTGACAAACCCGCAGTTCCTTTCCCCACCCTTCCACGGTGGGCTTCGACCTTCCCGGGGCTCTCGCTTTGTATCCCCTGCTAAATTAGCTTCGGGAGGATTGCAGCCCGGAAAAAAAACCCCACGCGCACAGACGTGGCGAAGCCAACGGCACCGATCAGGAGCTGAGATGGCCCCGCTGCGGGGAAGCCGGGGTTTTACCACCCAGCGGGGTCACTCCCCAGCCCCTGCCCGGCAGCGAGAAGCCCTGCCGGGGGCTGAGCCGCCTTTGGCGGGGGAGATTTGGGGCCGAGACAGCCGGGGCTGCTCGGAGCCGGCCGGCGCAGCCTCTAGATGGTGCAGTCATCGCAGCCGAGCTGAGCATGTGTGCAGCGAAGGGAGCTGCGCAACAGGTTGCCGTAGCTCAGCGGGAAGCTGCTCCCATCCCCGCGCTGCGGAGGAGAGGGAAGGACTTTTCCAGCATCCCGGCTGCAGCCCCGCAGGGCCGTGGGAGCAGGGGGGTGCCGCTGGGCGAGGGCACCCGTGGGTGCCTGCCTGCGCTGGGTGCTGGCGGCCACCCCGGCGGCTCCGGCTGCGAGCGGCGAGGCCTTCGGCAGGGCCAGGCTGCAGATCCCCTGCGGGAACGTGGGGGCAGCGAGAGCGGGGACAGCCGCAGACCTGTCCCCAAGCCCCGGCCACGTTTGGGGCTCACACTCAGCCACCCCATGTCCCATGGGGGGCAGCGTGGGGGGGGTAGCACGGCTCCATGCAGGCATGGCGAGGGCAGCAGGCAGGTGCTCGCTGCTCCCCAGCCCTGAGAGCCTGCAATAAAAGCGTGATTCACCCAGGTGGGGCGGGAGGGGACGGCTGATCCTGCAGGCCTCACCTTGGCAGGGCTGGAGGGGGAGATGTGAGGGGCCCTGCCCTGAGCACTGCAGGGTGCGCCCCCCCCCGCACGCCCCTTCCCTGAGAGGGCGCGAACGAAACGAATGAATGAAGAAATTCAGGAAGAAATGAATGGGTCTAGCAGGGAGCGAGCGGGACGCTCGCCCTACACCTGAGACCCAGGGGCGAGAGGGGCCAAGCCGTGGGCGGGCAGAGGGGGTTCCGGGGGAGGGGGGGATGATGCTGCGACCCCCACGAGGGGCTGGGACCGGGATCGGGCCCGCTCGGCCCGGCCGGGCTCAGGATCAGGATCAGATAAGGAGCCGGAGCTCCACCTCCCCGTGGCGGCGGCGGGAGGCGGAGGCAGCGGGGACGGGGAGCGGGGGGGGGGACGGGGACGGGCGGGCAAGGGGGGGGGAAAGGGGCCGTGCCTGCTCTGCGCTTCCCTTGCACATCCTCACACACACCGAGGGACGGAGGCGGGCACGGACGGAGCTGCCCACCGGGGCTGCCGCCAGCCCTGCCGCCGCCGCTCCGCCGGAGGAGCCGCAGCCCCGGCCCGGGGGAGAGGAGGGGGGGGGGCGGTTCCCACGGAGAAACACATATAGAAATATATATATATATATTTTTCCATCCCCCCTTCCTTTTTTTTTTTTCCCCCCTTTTTAAAATTTGATTTTTCATCCGTGGATAACGAACCGGAGGAGCCGGGGGGGTGGGGGGAGCCCGGTCCCGGCGGGGAGGAGGCGATGCAGACGCCGCTGGATCAGCGCTCCGCGGACCGGCCGCATCCAAGTAAGAGCTGCGGCAGGGCCGGGAGCCCCCACGCGCAACCGTGGGGCTGCCGCGGGGCCGTGGGAAAAGGGGGGACACGGGGGGGGGGGGCCCCCGGGGGCGCAGATCTGGCGCTTCTCGCCCCGCTCCCGGTATTGCCGGCGCTGGCTGGGGCGGGCGCTGCCACTTGTTGTGCGACACGGAGCCGTGCCCCCGCGTGGGTGCGTGGCTGGGCGGGGGGGGGGGGGGGGGGGGGCGGGGGGGTGTTTTTTTCCCCGTCTGGGTGCGTATTTGGGTGCCGGGGGGTCGGGGCGTGTATCGTCTGCCCCCCACGTCGGGGGTGGCTGTGGGTGTGGGCAGCGGGGTGAGAGCGGTGCGTGGGAGAAGTTGCGGGTGGGCCGCGGGGCCATGTCCGTGTGTCCAGGGGGGTCGCGGGTGGGGAGCTGGCAGGTGTGCTTGGTGGCCGTGGGCACGCCTGTGGCACCCGCGGCGTGTCCCCGTCCGTGTGCGTGTCGCCGGGGTGCGCGGCTGGTGCGCGGAGGAGCGTGTCCGTGGGGCGGGCGCGTGTGAGTGTGCGTGTGAGCGCGCGTGGCAGCGGGCTGCGTGTGCGTGCGCCGTGGGAAAGCCGCGTTCGCTGCGTGGGCGCCGGGCTGAGCGTGAGAGCGCGGCCGGCGGAGCGGCTCCCGTGGGTTTCCCACGGGTGTCCGCGCAACGGGCGCGCGTGTGCGCAGCGATGCGGGTGTGCGCGGAGCCGGCCTCCGGTCCTAGCCGAGAGCCTCTGCCTCCGGCTCCTGCGGAGGAGGCTGCTCCGGGCCCGCCACGGCTCCGCCCGCCCCCGGAGCGGGTGGGATGGTGCTGGGGGGGCGCAGGAGCCCGCAGCATCCCGGAGAGGCTCGGGGGGGGCCGGGAGGGAGGACGGAGGCTGCCCCCCGGGAGGCTCTGACAGGTCTCTGCCTCACCGCCCGGCCGAGTTGCAGCGGCGGGGAGCAGGAGGAAGGAGGGCCCTGGGCTTTGCGCTGTTTTCCGTGTGGCTCCCGAGAGATGGTTTTGGGGTGAAGCTGTCGGAAGCGAGCGGCGCTGGGCGCGCGGCTTGGGGCGCCTGGGCCCAGCCTGCATCGATGCTGAGCAGCCGCAGTGGCCGGAGCCGAAGGAAGCGGCGCGCTGGGCATGGGACGAGCCGCAAAAAGCCGAGGGTTTGGCCCATCCGTGCCTTGGGTGTAAGAGCGAACATCGGTGGCTGTTTTTTTGGGGGGAAATATTGTCCTTAATCTCATTGCCGTGCTGCTGGCTGGGATGTCGCTCCAGCTTGGAGCACCGCAGCGGGGCTTGGGGAGGCCGGGGGGCTCGGTGTGTGCGTGCCCAACACAGCGCCTGGGTGGATTTGTGACCAGGGCTCGGAGCGACGCCGCCAGCCTTTGAGAGCAGGGAGAGGGTGGACTTTGGTGCCCGTTCCCTTTTGGTGCTGCCGGCTGTGGAACGGGGCCAAGAGGCTGTGGGAATCGCAGGCAGCGAAGGCTTGTTTGAGCAGTTGCTTGAATTCGCAGTGCTTTGTAACCTCTCCCTCATTAGGGCTTGGTATTTGGGGGGGAACGACTGAATTCTGTCAGATTTTGCATGCCACTGTCCTCTGAGAGCTTCCCAGTCATGCATTAAGCAGCGTGACTAACGCCTCTCTCATGTGGTTCGGGCTTTCTCGCACTCTCCCCGTAGGGAGAATTGTGTGTGCAGAGGAATAGTTGTTTTGGGAGGGGTTTTTATTTTTAAGTGCTCTGTATTCTGCCAGCAGGTCGGAAAAAGGTGGCTGGCACCAGAGAAGAAAGTGTGGGATGGTCCTTAGATCCCATGGGAAAATAGCCCGCTGCTGTGCACTGGCCCCTGGGAAGCCTCCGTCTCCTGCACAGACGTGCTTTTCCCCGACGGTGGAGCTTCCACCTCCTCCTCACACCCTGCTCCGGGCTCTCTACGTCGACGCTGTGTCATCCCCACCCCAAGCACCCAGCAGGATTTGTTCCCCCCCGCGGATCTGAGCGCCCGGCTCCCCCCTGCCTCTGGCTGGGGTGACGGTGGCACCCTGCCTCCAGCCTCCCCGCTTCGGGGGCTCCCTCCACCTGCGGGAATTTGGGGCTCAGGGTCCGGCCCCTTTCCTGGAGCAGATCTGGTGGCTGCCGGGCACCCTCGGTGACTCCTTCCCTGCCCCAGGCTCCTGGCACAGCCCTGCTGCTGGGTCCCTGGTGCTGGTGAGTCAGGGCCGTGTGACGGCAGAGCCGTGGCCCCACGCGGAGACTTTCACCTTTAGCTGAGATCCTCGCGCCCAGGCTTAGTCAGGAGGCTACGTCACCGGCAGCGGCCTCGTGCAAACAGTGCAGTGCCGGGTGCCTCTCCCGGCCGGAGCACCCTTCGGGTCCCCATTCTCCTGCTCCCTTCTCCCCACCCCTCCCGCACGGCCGAAGCGATGGGGTGATGATGCTCAGCGTGGGTCTGGACCCGCACCCACGGGTGCAGATCCCCCACGCAGGGTGACATCACACCAGCGCGCAGCCCGCGGTGACGGGGGCACGCGCACGCCGCTCCCCCCGCGCAGGCACACGCGGTGCTCCCTGCACGCACACGTGCGTGTGGTGCAGCAACGCCAGCCCCGATCCGCTGCGCACCCTCAGCCGGTGCGGGCACGGATGTGCTCCTCACGGCATGTGCACACGCCTGCACACCCTGCTCGTGAACACACTCATGCTTTTTTCTGCTCTGTGTGGGTGCGCGAATGGATGCATCACACTCTGTGCACACGCGTGTACATGAGGACTTGCTGCCGGGGCTTGCTTGAATCGATCCAAAGCCGCGTCGTGCTCCTGCTTGGCTCCCTACCTCCATCCCTGGCCCCGTGCAGGGTGGGGAAGGCTGCTTTTCCTCCTCCCTTCTACCCAGGACGTGCCTCCAGGCGGCTATGCGTGCCCTCAGCAGGGTGGGAATGTCTGTTCCCTTGCAGGAAAGATGTTTGTAGGATGAGGGAGCAGAGCGGAGCTAGGCTTTGGGGCCGTAGCTTGGTCTCCAGAAGCAGAGCTGCCTTCCCTCCTGCCCAGGGAGAGCTCCCCACTTCCTCACCCAGCAGGCGCCTGCCCGTGGGCGAGCGCAGGGGCAGAGGGGCTGTGAGCTGCTGGCTGGCAGGAGGCAGGCACCAGGGCGGACGGTGCCGGATGCTCCACTTGTTGAGGGTCCGCCTGACGCTGGGGCGAGCGGGAGCTCGGCACTGAGCTTGGCACCAGCCGCGTGGCACCGCACAGGGGTGATGCCGGAGGAGCACCCACCCATCCCGCGGGCTGGGTGCAGCCTGCCGAGAGGAGCAGTGGGAGTGGCGAGAGCGGGTCGTCGCCGCGGGGCCGTGGCAGATGTTGCAGATGCTGATTTTGGGGCACGCAGTGAGGCCAGCGTGCCTGTTCCCAGCTGGAGAAGCAGGGGCCAGGAAAGCTGGTGGCCACGCACAGCACCAAAGCGTGCGCCTCAGCACAGAAGGGGGCAGTCCCCGTGGGGCTGGCGCTGCCCCTGCAGCTTTGGCACACTGGGAGGAGGTTTCCAGTGGCCGGGCGCCTGCAGTGCAGCGTGCAGTGTGCGTCTGCAATGCAGGGGGGCAGCGCTTCGGGTGCCGTCTCTGCAGCGGGCAGCGTGGGCACTGGCACCCGAAGGCACCCCGCTGAGGGTGGGCAGCGTCCCAGCCTGGTGCGGGCAGCAACGGGAAGGAGCAGCGCGCCCGCAGCGAGCGCAGGGGATGTTTTGGGGCTGGCGCAGGGTGCGGGGTTGCCTAGTGACCGCGCAGCAGCGGGGAGATGCTGTGCCGACCGGCGCGGCGTGCCGGGGCTGTGCGGTGCCGCGGGGAGGCTCGGGGGCTGCGTGCGGGGTGGGCAGCGGGGCTGCGTCCCTCGGGCCCCACGCCGGGCACTGCCCCTGCTCCTGTGGGGCTGTGGGTGGGGGGCAGCGCCCCACATGCAGTGCGGGGTGGGTGATGTGTGGGGCTCCTGCATCCCTGCAGCGCTGGATGGGTGGTGTCTTTGCAGTGCGAAGCTGGCAGTGCTTCACCAGGGAGGGCCGTGCTGCTCTGTCCCTGCTGTGGCAGTGCCCTGTGTCCCTGCAGTGCCGGGCTCGTGGTGTTTCTGCAGGGCAAGCAGTGCCCCGTGTCCCTGCAGTGCCCCACAGGTGTCATCCCTGCACCCCAGGCACAGCCCCCGTGCCTTTGCTGCTACCACAACACAGTGCTGGCAGGGCGCACAGTGCCCTGTGCCCCCAGGGTGCGTGGCAGGCAGTGTCCCCGCAGCTCCCCGCAGCTTGTGGCACGCAGTGCCCCCGTGTCTCTGCAGGGAGAGGCTGTGTCCCCGCCTGGCCAGCTCCCGTCGGGTCGCTGGCAGCAGGCTGCGTGCAGCCCGCCCCGTCAGCGTGCGCGGCTGGCTGTAATTGCAGCTTGCATGCTGACGAAGAGGGTGGACGGTGGCAGGAGTGGCTTCCTGTCCCTTGCAGGAAGGGCCAGGGTTGCAATGACGGGGTTGCTCACTCGGGCAGGGCGGTGCAGGAACTTGGTACACTGAGACCAGTCTTCCTGGGCACTTGTTTGTGGGGGCTGGGGCCGGGCGGTCCCCTGGCACCCGTTCCCCTTGGGGACATGACTTTGGGACCGAGTCCAGTCCCACCGGCTGCACCCGAAGCTGCTGGGGCTCGCGCCGCTTAACCCACGGTGTCTGTGTCTCCTTGCAGCTCCCCTGCGGCGCAGGATGAGGCCCCTCGCCTCCTGCCTGGGCCTGTGGCTCCTCTGCCAGCTGCCCGCCCTGGTCAGCGGGACACGGGTGGTCTACAAAGTGCAGGAGGAGCAACCCCCCAACACGCTCATCGGCAGCCTGGCCTCCGACTACGGCTTCCCAGACGTGGGGCACCTCTACAAGCTGGAAGTGGGGGCCCCGTACCTGCGTGTGGACGGCAAGACTGGGGACATCTACACCACAGAGACCTCCATCGACCGGGAGAGCTTGCGTGAGTGCCAGCACCTCCTGCCTGGCGAGCCCTGCTACCTGGAGTTCGAGGTGTCCATCACCGACCTGATCATGAACAACAGCCCGCGCCTGCTGGAGGGGCAGATCGAAGTGCTAGATATCAACGACAACACGCCCAACTTCGCCTCGCCCGTTCTCACCCTGACCATCCCCGAGAACACCAACATCGGGGCTCTCTTCTCCATCCCCCCGGCCATGGACCGTGACTCGGGTCCCAACGGCGTTGCCTCCTACGAGCTGATGGCCGGCCCTGAGGCGCAGGAGCTCTTTGGGCTGCAGGTGGCCGAGGACCAGGACGAGAAGCAGCCGCAGCTGATTGTCATGGGGAACCTGGACCGGGAGCAGTGGGACTCCTACGACCTGACCATCAAGGTGCAGGACGGGGGCAGCCCGCCGCGGGCGAGCAGCGCCCTGCTGCGCATCACCATCGTGGACATGAACGACAACGCGCCCAAGTTCGAGAAGGCCCTCTACGAGGCAGAGCTGTCCGAAAACAGCCCCGTGGGGCACTCTGTCCTCCAGGTGAGTTTGCAGGGGCTTTCCTCTCCTCCCCAGCTCTCCTTGCAGGTACAAGCTGGGGGTCTTCTGTATGGCCACGTGCTGCCTTGGGAGGGAGAGCGCAGAGGGCTGCATGCCTCAGGAGCCCGCAGGTATCACCCTAGGATGTCACCTACACTGAAATGCGGTGGGACAGGACGCTCGGGAAGCTGCAGCCGGGGCGGGGGCTGCAAGGCCACGACTGAGAAGCAGCAGCAGGGCTGGTGGGTCCGCAGGAGCACAGCTGCAGGTTTTGGGGAGCGCTGGGACTCACAGTCCGTAGAGGAGCCTGGCTTCATGACGGCCGGTCCGAACACTGTCCGCAGACAGGACATTGACCCATTTGCAAGTTGCGTTCCCTGGGCTGCTCCCTGGAAACTCATGAGACAGGGGGTACCGCCTGCAGATCCAGGGGTGTTTTGCTGTGCGTGGGGCTCTGATCTATCGTGGGGAGGGTCCTGGGGGGGTTGGCAATGAGATAGCAGCCGACGTCTGTTTATCTGCAGCTGCCATCTTAATAAGCGGAGCGTGGCCAGCTCTCATCTGCTAATTCTGATGTGGATTTTTAAGAATTCATTTTTCACTGTTAAGAGAATGGAAGTTGGAAGCAGATAAGGGAGCCGCGCGGCCGGGAGGAGAATGGGCTGAGCTGCTGCCGCTGCCATTGCTCAGCTTTTATCTTTCGGGGAAAATGACTTCCGCCTTTTTTTGTGAGTGGAGGTAAAAGGTGGAATTTACATTTAACAACTTTCGTTCTCCATCCAAATCTGCTGAGCAAGATAACGGCGGGGCAGCAAATGGTGCAGAGAAGAGGCTGCTCGGAGAGCCGATTAGGGAGGCAAATGTTAGACAAACCTCATCTTCTTTAGAAAGCAAATAATAGGCAGGTTTGTGCGAACACAGAGCTGCTGGCTGGTGGGCTGGTGCACCCCTGCAAGCGGGGAGGGAGCTGTGGTGGCTCTGTGCAGCATTGCCATCCTCATCCCCATCCTCGCCAGGGCCAGGTGGCTGCTCGAGCCCCCCGCTGTGGCTGCGAGGCGGTGGGAAGGGAGGGTCGGGGGGAGCAGGGGCAGCCGGGGCCGGCCCTCCCCGGTGCTGCCTGGGTCTGGCAGCGCTGCTTCCTGGAGGATTCCCTGCATGCTGGAGCTGGCCGGGAGAGGAGCTCGGCCCGACCGGCACAGCCGGTTTCTCTGGAAGGGCGAGGGACAGCCTCCGTGCCGGAGAGCCACTCCCAGCCGTCCTGCCGGTCCCAGGCTCTTTGCCCCATAGGTCTTGGCCTTAGAAGAGGAAATCCAGGTTTTTCCCTCCGGCCTGGCTGCTCCTGCTCACCGTCTTCTCCCTCTGTCCCACAGGTGAAGGCCAACGACTCGGACCAGGGCGCCAATGCCGAGATCGACTACTCCTTCCACCAGGCCTCAGACATGGTGCGCCGGTTGCTGCGCCTCGACCGCGCCACGGGGCTCATCACCGTCCAGGGACCCATCGACCGCGAGGATGTCAGCATCCTCAAGTTCTCCGTCATGGCCAAGGACAAGGGGGCCAACCCCAAGAGCGCCCGCACCCAGGTGGTGGTCACCATCAAGGACATGAACGACAACGCGCCCTCCATCGAGATTCGGGGCATCGGGTTGGTCACCCACCAGGATGGCATGGCAAATATCTCGGAGGACGTGCCAGTAGAGACAGCAGTAGCTCTGGTGCAGGTGTCCGACCGAGATGAGGGCGAGAACGCCGTGGTGACATGCGTGGTGGCTGGTGACGTCCCATTCCAGCTGCGGCAGGCAAGTGAAACGGGGAGCGACAGCAAGAAGAAGTACTTCCTGCAGACCACCACGCCGCTGGACTACGAGTCGGTGAAGGACTACACAATTGAAATTGTTGCGGTGGACTCGGGGAACCCGCCCCTCTCTAGCACCAACTCGCTGAAGGTGCAGGTGGTGGACGTGAACGACAATGCGCCCGTCTTCAGCCAGAGCTTCACCGAAGTGGCCTTCCCCGAGAACAACGAGCCCGACGACCTGGTGATGGAGGTGAGCGCCAGCGATGCGGACAGCGGCTCCAATGCCAAGCTGGTTTACTCGCTGGTGACAGACCCCTCGTCCAGGGGCTCCTTCACCATTGACCCCGACTCTGGGGAGATCCGAGTGAAGGCGGTGCTGGACCGCGAGCAGCGGGAGCGCTACGAGTTCTTGGTGGTGGCGGCAGACAAGGGCAGCCCCAGCCTCAAGGGCACAGCGTCTGTGGCCATCAACGTCATGGACAGGAATGACAACGACCCCAAGTTCATGTTGAGCGGCTACAACTTCTCAGTGATGGAGAACATGCCGCCCCTCAGCCCTGTGGGCATGGTGACGGTGATCGATGCTGACAAAGGAGAAAACGCCCGCATCCAGCTGTCAGTGGAGCAAGACAATGGGGATTTTGTCATCCAGAATGGCACTGGCACCATCCTCTCCAGCATCTCTTTTGACCGGGAGCAGCAGAGCACGTACACTTTCCGGCTCAAGGCAGTGGACGGTGGGGATCCTCCCAGGTCTGCCTACGTGGGGGTGACCATCAACGTCTTGGATGAGAACGACAATGCCCCCTTTATCACTTCACCCTCCAATGCCACCTACAAGCACATCCTGCCCCACACGAGCCCTGGCCAGCAGGTGAGCAAGGTCAAGGCAGAGGACATTGACTCCGGCGTCAACGCGGAGCTGACCTACAGCATCACAGGAGGCAACCCCTTTGAGCTCTTCCAGATCTCCCCGCACAGCGGGGACATCACACTGGAGAAGGAGATCCTGCGCAAGCACCACGGCCTGCACCGCTTGGTCGTGCGCGTCAACGACAAGGGCAAGCCCTCGCGGCACGGCACGGCGCTGGTGCACTTCTACGTCAATGAGACATTGGCCAACCGCACGCTGCTGGACACGCTGGTGGGGCACAGCCTGGACACGCCACTTGACATAGACATCGCTGGAGACCCTGAATACGAGCGCAGCAAGCAGCGAAGCAACATCCTCTTCGGAGTCATCGCCGGCATCGTGGCGGTCACCTTGGTCATCGTGCTGGTCGTGCTGGTGCGCTACTGCCGGCAGCGGGAGGCCAAGAGCGGCTACCAGGCAGGCAAGAAGGAGACCAAGGACCTGTACGCACCCAAGCAGGCCAGCAAGAGCGGTAAGAGCAAGAACAAGGTGAAGAAGAGCAAGTCCCCAAAGCCGCCCAAGCCCACGGAGGACGAGGAGGAGACGGGGCTGCAGAAATCACTCAAGTTCAACCTCATGAATGACTCTGTCAGCGACAGCCCCCGCATCCACCTGCCCCTCAACTACCCGCCGGGCAGCCCGGACCTGGGGCGCCACTACCGCTCAAACTCGCCCCTGCCCTCCATCCAGCTGCAGCCTCAGTCACCCTCCGCCTCCAAGAAGCACCAGGTGGTGCAGGACCTGCCGGCCACCAACACCTTTGTTGGCACCGGGGACAACAACTCGACAGGCTCCGAGCAGTACTCGGACTACAGCTACCGCACCAACCCCCAGAAATACACCAACAAGCAGGTAGGAGAGCTCATCCTGAGGCCGGCAGCGGCCCCCCCGCTGCACCGGGGAGCCATCTGGACCGAGGTGTGGGAGTGAGCCTGGACTGGCCCCCGGCACACGCGGCCGGGGGAGGCTGGCGGAGGACGGCCACCACGGGGAGGGGACGGGGAAGGGGACAGAAAAATGTCACAGCCCTCATCACGGCGCCCGGGGCTGGGACCTGGGTGGCGGTGATATGAAGGGCGCTGCATGCCTGTGCCTCTGCATGGGGAGCACCGGGGGAGGGAAGCCCACCCGCCTGGGTCCCTTTCGGGGACCGGCACCCAGCAGGGTGATGCCACCTCGGGAAGCACGGAGTGAGGTGCTTGCTGTGGCCGGCTCCCCGTGCAAAGCAGCCCAAAAAAGGGAGCTCCGTGGCTGCCTGGGCAGGCAGGGCTGGGCTGGGGAGCAAAGCGCTGCCTTTTTCCCAGGCTCGGGTTCTGCCTTCCCCGGGGCTTGGGCCCTCTGCCATAAGCCAGCGCGGTGAAAATCCACCTCGGCGCGAGCAGCAGAGCCCAGTGGCTTTTCTCCACGCAGGGCTCCTCGCTGGTGGCACGGGCACAGCAGGGGAGGGTGGCCGAGGAGCGGGGCACCGGGGTCTCTGCTGCGTGCTGCGGTCGGGTCACTGCTCTCCGTCTGGCCGGGGACTTCTGCGGGGCAGGGCGGAGGAAGGACTTGGCTGCCGAGCGGGAAGGGCTGCTGGCTGGTGTGCTTGGAGGTCGCGGGAGGACCGCAGGGGTCCGGAGCTTGCGGGACCTTCTCTCCTTGGGCTGTCTGGCCAGTTGGCTTGCACCACGTTTCTGCTTTGGCGCCTGTCGGGTCTGTCCTTAGCGAGCTAGGGAGGGAGAGCGGGGACGGGTGCCTCTGGTTTCACCTGTTCCCGGCCCCGTGGGTGAGGACCGCCCGCTCCGCCCATGTCGTGCTGTACCCCGAGTGCCCCGTCAGCGGCAGGCTGGGCTCCTGCCGTGGGGCTGAGCTCTGCTGCCCTGTTGGATTTGACTTCAATAAAGTTTTCTATTTTTGACCACTTGTGCCTTATTTTCCGTGCTGCCCCTGAGGCTGCTCTGGCTCAGGGCCATTTCCCAGGCCAGCCTTCCCCCAGCCCTGGCACCCAGAAGAGATGCGAGTGTGGGCCAGCCGCCCCCAATAACCTTCTCCCATGCCCCCCAGAGTGGCCCCCACAGAGGTCTCGGTGTGACACCATCTGTGGGGGCCATCTCTGTTGGCCCCCTTGCTCCACATCTCCCTTCTCCAACCCTCTGAGAGGAGACGCCTTCCCCAGGACGCGGTGCACCGTGCACGCACCCTGACACCCCTTGGCTGTGCTCATCGCCACATCCAGTTGAGACCCCCCATCTCCCCAGGCCAGCACGTGGAGGAGCAGAGCCCTGCCTGGGTAGCATGACCCAAATCCTGCCGCAGTGCTGCAATGAGGACGCGGATGCAGATGGAGCCCGGGTGCGTCAGCAGCGCCGGGGGGGCACCCGACGCGAGGCGCTCCCCGCCCTGCCACGCAGCGGGCACCCTCGCCGTGGAGGAGCTGTCCTCCCGAGCAGGCCTGCAATGGGGCAAGGTGGCCAAGCTCCCCCAAGACCATAGTGTCTCCCCCGCTCCCTGGCCACCCTCTCCTCATTCTCAGGGTTTTTGGTTCAGACGGGGGTGCGGGGAACCACCAACTTCACCTCTTCCCCAGGGGCTCCAACCGGCCCCACCAGCCCGCTGGAGAAGAGGAGGTCTGGTGCTCGGAGAGATTAGATCATCCGGGGAAACCAGTGCTTCTGGCTCTGGTGGTTTCAGCCCGGTGCCAGCCTTGGCTCTCCCAACCTCCTCGTTTGTTTTGCTAACAGCGTAAGGTTTTATCTCGAACCGCTCAGGAAGCGTCTGGGCCTCCTGGGCAGGCACGGCTGGGCCCTGCGGGGCGATGTGGTGGCTGCAGAAGAGGAAAGGAGACGGCAGCACCCACCTCCAGCCCAGCCCCTGCAGGGCTGGGCTGGGCAGGCTGGGGACCTGGCTCGGCGCTGCTATCTGCATCCCTTTGGGAACCGTCTGAAAGCTGTTTCCCTTCCTTCCTTTCCCTCAGCAGCTCTTTGATGAACCTGGAGCAAGAACACAACCTCTCAGGTGCTCAAGTTCTTCTGCCTATCTCCCAGCCTCCATCCTTTGGGGCATTTTTTGTATTTTATTTTTTTTTTCTCCTTTATCCTCTCACGGCTGCACGGAGCCGGGGCTGCCCCGGGTCACTGCAGCCCCCCACCGCCCCAGAAGCCGGCTGGAGTGATGTTGGCTTGGGCGTGCTGCTGCGAGCTCAGCAGAGGCACCTGCACCTGCCTGCAGGCTCGGGAGCACGGCGCAGCATTAATTACTCTCCGCGGGTGAGGGGGAATAGGAGGGATATTGTAGCTGTAATGGACAGAAATGAAATTGTCTTGTTGTAGAATTTTGCTTCGAGTCTCCATAAATTGCAGGTTTAGGTGTTGGCAGATGTTTGGGAAAGTCTCCTGCCGTCCTGGGTCAGTGGATTTTCTCAAGGTCGCTCACGTGGAATGAGCTGATAAATGGATCCAGCGCCGAGCTGCAGATGGAGCAGAGGGTTCAGGGGGGACCTGCCCTGTTTTCTCCTGCTCCGGAAAGATTTCCCAGTCTGCCAATCAGCCCCTGCTCCCCACATCATTTGGGGCTGGTGCAGATTCAGAGTGGCTGTGGGCACTGGGGATGCAGTGCAAGGGACCCTGAGCATCCGTGGGGAGCGCGAAGGGGTCGAGGTGCGGGGCAGGTTGGGGTGCTCGCAGCCTGTACCCCCTGCCCACAGGCTGGGGTGCCAACGGGGTGCAGCCTGCATCTCCTGCAGGAGGAGGTGGCATGGGGATAGGAACCAGGCTGTCCCAGGAGGAGGTGGCAGCGGGTTGCATGCAGGCTATATGACATGGAGAAGTGACAATGGGGCATACAGAGTGCGGTGACCACGCAGTATGCATCCAAGGGGGCCGTGGTGCTGACCTGGTGCTGACCGTCCACATCCCTCCGGGGAGAGCATGGGGTTTCTCCTGATTGAGGCCCCTGGCCCCGCTGCCACTGGGGACCTCACCCTTTGCTCTTCTGATGGCTTGCAAGGAATAACTAATCTCTTCTTGTGCAAGGAGCCCCTGTGCCCTGCGCTCTCCTCGCCGCACGCCGGGCTGCCCGGGGGGCTCGCAGCTCCCCAAACTCTCCAGCTGCGGCCGGTTCCTCCTTCCCACCCTGCTGAGCCAGGTGCTGGCCCGCTCCCCACTCTTCCCTCTGCTTCTCAGTCCCACCCCCACCGGCTCTCACATTTACGCCTGTCCCCTCCATCCCTCTCCCCTGCTCTCTCCCCCTTCCTCCTGCTCTGCCCAGGATCTCTCCCTTCCCGGTTGCTTTCCCCTACCCAGACCCCGAGGGATGCTGAGCCCTGCTGAGTCCCTGCTGGCTCCGGCGGGTCCCCAGAGCAATGAAAGCGCTGGCTGTGGCCAAGGCGCACTGATTGATATTCCCGGCACCGCTCTGCCCGCTCGGCCGGGCTCTCAGCTGCAGTGCTGCTCCCGGACCCGCCTGGAGCAGGGCCCAAGCCTGCAGCCTGTTTAATCAGGCACCCTGACTGGGCTGGGGGGAAGGAGAGATTTCTGCAATGCCAGCATGTGTCCCTGGGCATTCTCTTATCCCTCTGCAAAGGGGGGAGAGGCGAGGATGCATCTTTGGGGTGGGATGCAGCAGCAGGAGCAGAAGGAAGGGTGTGGAGGGTGGGGTGAGGACAGGGCCGGGACATTTTGGGAGGTGACGGAGTAACCTGGGGTAATGCGAGGGTTGGCGATGTAGGGCAGGATGGGGTGGGGTGGTTGAGGAAGGTGCGTGGAGCAAAGCAGGCAGCTGTGGGAGGGGAGGGCAGCCCCACGGCAGCACAGGGCAGCAGTGGTGAGGTGATGCTGGGTGCTTGTGTCTGCCCCAGGCACGACGAGCAGGAGCTGCCCTGCACGGCTGGTGGGCTCCTGGGCACTCAGGGGCCCTGTGCGACCCCAGCAAACCCCTCTTTTATGCTCTTTAGAAAAACAGCTCTGGTCCTGAGCCCTTAGGCAAGCCCAAAACTCTTTCCTCCCTCCCCACCCTCCATGCCCACACACACCGGCCATGCCCACGAATCCCAGGCTCAGCCCCTGTCCGGGCAGAGCCGCATTCCTGCCCCGTGCCCTGACAGCTGGGCCCTCCCGGCTGCGCTTGCACAACCCCGGCGCTGCTCCTGGGAGGCACCGAGGTGGCTGGTGGAGGTTGCTCCAGACAGGACTTCCCACGGCCCCCCTCTCCCAAGAAGCACTGTCCTTGGCCAGGATGGTTTGACTTGGCGGGGGCAGAGTAGGGTTGAGCTCAGCGGGGTTTGTGCTCTCTGTTTCCCCCACAATGGGGCTGCAGGCCCTCGGCTTCTTCTTGTCAGCTCGAGCTGTGTTGTCCATCAGGTCTGCCTGGTGTCACCTCTGTGAGTCAGTGTCAGCCCCCCCCAGACCCTCCCAGGGGGTTGTCCATCAGCCCCGTCCCCTTTCCAGCTTTCTGGAGGATTCAGGAGCTCTCAGTCTTCACCCTGGAGGCCTCTGAGAAAGAAAACTCTCCAAGATCCCTTAAAAACTCTTGGTTATTTTACACCGATGGTTTCCACGATGGGCAGTCCTTCAGATGCTGGCAGGATACGGTGTGGGGGAGCTCAGTGACCTGCGGGAGGGCAGGGCACAGCCCACAGATCAGCCCCTAACTTACAGCCCGCTTCAGCGCTCATAGCCGTGCCCCGAGGATCCTGCCCGGAGACCACTAAAGGTGCCCCCCCGCCACTGGCAAAACCCCCTTGTGAGCCCCTCCTCACCGGCACGGTGCCTGCTCTGCCACCTCGGCAGGATTCATCAAAGCCGTCTTTAGGGCCGTCATTTTGGGAGGGCAGCAATTCGCCGCCTCTCCCACAGGACCGATCCTGCTCCATCGCAAGCAAGCCGGAGCAGAGTTGCCCTGATTTGGCTCCTCCGAGAGATCTCGGAAGGCCCAAGCAACCTGAAAGCCTGGAGCTATTTTGCTCCCACATGGCCTGGTTTTCACATGCTCCCAACTCCCCCATGCTCTTGAGCATCTGCAAAGCTGCTGCCAGGGAGGATCTGACAGATATCAGTCCCTGCTGCGGGGGTACGGCTTGTCTGAACTCAGACTGCAATCCTGCTTTAAACATCTTGCTAATGTGATGTCTGATGTTCCCTTACACTAATCTGTTAATCTTTCTGCTTTTTCATCAAATGTGCTCAAGCCCACTAGAAGGGAAATCAGTATTTCAGATGTCTGAAGAGCCCTCCTTTGTTGTTCAAGGCTGGGTGAGACCTTTCAGGGTGTTGTAACGCTGATTCAAGGTGCCTGGAGGGGCTCAGCCTGCTTTTCGCCAGGATTTGAAGAATATGACAGTTTATTAGGGAGCATCTCTTGCACAGAGAGCAGAGCTCAGGAACCTTTAGTGTCCAGGATTTTTTTCAAGAGCCACAATCTGCAAGGTCTGGACCAGGACCTGACAGGATTTGAGAACTGGATCAGAGATTCAATTAAGGGCAGCAGATCTGCAATACCATTAGGGTATAGCTGGGTTGTTTCTGACTCTCACTCATCTGGGAAGATTGTTGTACAAGCGGGCTCTGCACAGGAAAGCAGTGAAGCAGAAGCTGGTCCTTTGAGATGTGCTCCACAGCCTGGATCCTTCCACTTGCTGCTCTTTAGAACTGCGGTTTTACAGGGGAATGGAGAGGAGCTGCCACTTGGGACATCCTCAGGGGGCAAAAAGGACTCTGAAGTTGTGGCCTACAAGAGCCTCATGCTGAGAGATCCTGACACTGGGCGAGACACATGCATTTCACAAGCGTCCTCACCCAGCTGGCTCCCTTTGGTGTGACTGCCCTTGCTCTTCTTGCCCGTCGTGCCAGAGACAACATTGCAACAGGCTTTCACCTTCCACCTTCCCTCTTCAGTGGCTTCCTTCAAAATTCCTGCTTACAATGGGCAGTCAAACCTCTCTTGTCCAGCCACACCTCCATCTCTCATGCTGGGAACCAGCTCTGGCATGAGACGCAATGCTGGGCAGGATCCTCATCGCCATCAGGCACACGTGGGTGCAGCACGCAACCCAGGGCATGACAAGGGCCCTTCCCTTCTGCCCACACTTTTTGGGTGCAGCCTCCCTCCTGCCTGGATCCCCCCGAGGCCCCTCCGGCTCCCTGCCCCGCAGCCCTCCCGACCTGCCCCACCATCCCTACCACCCATCGCCACACAGGTGCTCCCCGAGGCAAAACACCTCCCTGCTCATCCATACATATCCCAGGATTGCAAGAGCTGCCAGATGGAAGGGGACCGAAGCCTGGCCATGCTGCTTGCCTCACCTTTTTGACCGCTCCAAATGAGGGCAATGGCTCGTGTCCGACCCTGCATCGTCACCGGGCGCAGCTTGGTTGCAGAGCACTGACCTCAGGGCTCTGCTGAGGTCCAGAGCTGCAGGGCACAGGCTCGTGGATCAGACACGATTCCTCGAACAACCAGGAGAAGCTCCTGCCCTTTGCTGATGGAAACAGAGTTGGTTAGGAAACAGGCTTGCCACTGGGGAGAATTTTGCACTTAACAACAAACCAGAAAGAATTGATAATCATTTTGCTCATTTTGGCTCAGATCACTCAAGAGAAAATAGATAGGTAGGTAGGTAGACTGCTAGATATATAGAGAGAGGTAGATAGAAAGATAGTGAGATAGATAGATAGATAAATAAATAGATAGATTTCCTCATAATTTATCCAGGCAAAATTTCTGGTTGACTTTTTAATTTAATTTTGTAATGAGTACTAGGCTTGAGCTCTGAAGTGAAAATTACCTTTGCAAGAGCATTTTTTTTTTTCCTTTTCACACTCCCCTTGCCCCGGCTTTGAAACAAGAAACCCATTTGCAAGAAGATCTGATTTCAGCAAATTGACGTGTTCTCCAAGCAGAGTCTTCTGCTGAAGCATCCCTGGTTCTCTCTTTAAGAGGCCTGAGTCTACTGCTGGCGACCCCCTGCTCTCCCCAGAGCTCTCCGTGCTATCTGTCAGCTCCACTGGGTGCAACTGGGAGCCAGATTAGCTCATTATTTTCCCAGCATTATTTTCCCACTCGGCAGCTGTTGGATTCCTTGAGGGCTTTGTTCAAGTGTTTCTCCCAGCCCTGGAACCTTTTCCTCCCTGGGATCTTCAGATGGCTGTAACGCAATGATGAGACATCCCCCTGTGTCCCGAGCGATTTCTGCTCTGTACCAACCATCAACAGAATGTCTCAATTATCAGCTTGAAGGTGATAGACATTTCAGGACACCATGGTCAGTACAATTTAGACATTATTCCATAAAGATTACGACCCCTTCAGATTTTATGATTCACCCTTCCGATGATTTATTTCCATATTTTCCTCTCCAGTCCTCATTTCAAACAAAGAAAAGCCAAATTGCGCATCCTTGATGGGCTCGGAGCTCTGATAGGCTGAGAGGTTAGGCAATCTCTGTCCCGAGGCTGTCTAAATGGGTTTCTAATTGCGTTAGATCTTGCTATGAGTTAGATAAATTCGATCTGACCAGGCAGGTTGGCACCAGGCTTTGGCGGCTTCTTTGAGCAGCATGCAAATTTGGGGAGGCTTCAGGGCACCTCTGCGGAGTCAGCCCACATTTTACCCAGACTTATTCATTAAATAGCGCCTCGGGATCTGATGTCCATTTCAGGATGGCTGTTCTGCTATCATTATTTCAGCAGGACTGGTAACACCTCTCCTCTGAATGCAAGGTCAGCACTTGCTAATTGCCAGAAACGGAAGCCATGCGAGCAGTCACGCAGAAGAGCGAGCAGGTGCTTCTCAAATAATGCCTGCTTTCGGGAAGTGCGATCCACGCGGAGTCCTCTGCGTCTTCCCTGCAGTTGTGGGCTCCTTCTGTGGCCTCCTCTGTCCGTAGCCAAGGAGTCAGAGGGTTGTTGGGGAAAAACTTCGGACACAGGGAAAGGGGTGGGTACGAGGAGCAGAGCAGAGCCACCAGCCAAAACCTCATGGACTTGTTGGGGACCAGAGCTGGCGGCCCCATTGCTAACGTGCCTTGTGCAACCACGGTAGATGTGGCAGAGGTGGCCCCAGCAAACCACCCCCGGGGAGGCCAGACGGGTAGATCAGGAACAGGGAAGGGCTGTCCGCCCCGTGCAGAACACACCCGGACGAGCTGTAAAGCAGTCAGCTACTGATGGCCACGAGCTGAGCTTGGGTCGTTTCCTCACACTAGAGCCTGGCCCTGAACTGTTCTTGGCAATTACGTTCCTGCTTTCCTAGAGCCTCTGGATTTGGTTTCTGTATTCCCCACAGCATCCTGCTCTCAGGCCTGCGTTGCATTACAGTGGAGCTTCCAGGCACAACGCTAACAAATAAAATAATTCCTGCATGCAGCAAAGCCTCTGTATGCAAAAAGTTGGAGCTCTGTGGTTTTGGGCATGGTCCCTGTGCTTATCTTCTTATTTTTTACTGTAACCAGGGACGTCGCAGAGCTCCAGGTTGCTTTTAAAGGAGAGAGGAGGTTCGTGAATTAATCTGAAGTTGGCTAACTCCTGGGCCACAATGGCTCCCTTGTCACTTATTTTTATATTCTGGGCATCGGGTCTGACATTGCCTTTCACTCGCAGCCCTGTGAGTTGCTGCATTGTGGCGGCGGCCGGGGAAGCAAGCTCCTTTGGCAGCGGGCTGAGAGGCTGGGGAGGCTGAGAGGCCGGGGAGGCGCGGGAGCGGGTGGAGGCTGCCGGACCAGCCCTGGTCCCGCTGGTGGGGCGGCAGCGAAGGGGTTAACAATTTTGACGTTTCCACAGCTCCAGCATTAATCCGCGCAGCACAGCTCCCGTCGGCAGGAAAAGGGCGCCTGGGGCGGGTTTGAAGGTTCCTTTTGTGCAAATTGGGATTTCTGGGATTTCTGGGTCCGTGCCGCAGCACGCGGGAGGCGCGGTGTGATGGGGCAATACATGTAGTTGGGGCTCAGCACGCCCAAACCCTGCTCCCTCCTATCCCATTGCCACTGGTTTGCAAGCAGAATCTGCTTGGTGCATGCCCTGCTGCGAGCTGGGGATGTCTGCAATGAATCCGAGAGGTGGGGGGGAGCAGAGGGGGTCTCCTGGGTCCCCTCCAGCAGCCGTGGTCTGTCCTGGGGACCCTCATGAGGGAGAACAGTATGAAGGAGCCTCTTGTTGGGGCTGTACGTGGGGGTTGTTGCTGCAGGATGCTGTGGAGGCTGTTCTAGAGCAGTAGCAAAGTGGAAGCAGCAGTTAGAAACAGAAAAGCAATAAATACAAGCAAAAAAGGGGGGGTGAGGGGGGAAGCATATAACAATTAGTAGAAATGAGTAGTTTTGGAGTGTAAAAAATTGACAAGGAATGCCAAAAAACATTGGGGGAAAATCAATTTTGACAAGCTGAACACAATAAGGAGCACTTTAAAAATGCACTAGGAGGAGGCAGCACCAGCAATTGTCATTTCCAAATGGAGACTGCAAAATTGTTAATTATGTAGAAAAATGCAAAAGTATTCAGTAAGTAGTTCTTGTAATTTGGACCGAGGCAGAGCAAGGCAGGATGCGGTACCTGCCAATGCGCTGATAGCTGAGAAAGACATCCAAAATACCGTCTCCTTGGAACAGCAGTAGTTGGAATAATGCCATGGGCCGGCTGGAGCAGGGAGGGGACACTGGGTGCAACTGCGCAGTCTGGGAAGGGCTGGGTTAACAGCCCCGGCGGGGGACTCGGTGATGGAAACAGAGCTGACGCCAGTCAGCGCGGTGTGATGGGAAAGGATGCCGGGCAGCGTCCTTGCATGCTGGGTCCAGCTCCTGAGCCTCTCCTTAGGCATCTGCTCCTGGCCACTGCGAGGAGCAGGATCCGTGCCAGACGTGCTGGCGGGGCCGCAGCGGCAGGGCTCCAGCAGGGAGCTTCGCGCTCATGCAAGATTACAGCGCGGAGCCGATCGCCCCGGAGTTTGATGAAGGCGCTGAGTTGATAATGCATTATGTTATTATTATTATTGTTTTGAATTAACACTATTCATTAAAATGTGAGGCATTGTCAGCGAGATGAAGATCTGGTTTATCAGCAGCTTTGAGGAGAAAAGCAGGCGCTGGCTGGGAGTCCTGGTGGAACCAGGTTCTCCTGGAGGAGCTCTTCGGCAGCACAACGGTGCCCACTGCCATTCAATGTTGCAATCAACGATCTGGAAATAAATATAAAATCACCGCTGATAAAATTTGCAGCTGACACGGAGATTGGTGGAGTGGGAGATCATGATGAGGATAGAGCAGTCATGCAGAGCAATCCAGATTGCTTGGTAAACTGGGCCCATTTAAACAAAGTGCATTTTAACGCAGCCAAATGCAAAGCTGTATGTTGAGAAATAGGGAACGCTGCTGCGTATCCTGGAAAGCACCAGCTCTAAAATGAATTAAGGGTCACACAGCACGAGGAGCTCAGCATGGACCAAAGGGCTAACGTTGCCCTCGGGGGAAGAAACTGAGAGGTGGGAGTGGAAGAAAAGCCTTGGTGAGGTGGGCTCCCTGATACAAGGATCACCCCGATGAGCAAGCCAGGATGTGGGCCACAGAACGGACTTGCTGGCTCAAACACTGCCTTGCAGGTTGAGGCTTATGGAAGCCGGTTTGTTTAACTTCACAGCAGAAGATCGAGGGGTGCCTTGGTTGCCCTGCACAAGCAGCTTCTTGTGCGGAGAGCGCTGCTGGCTGAAAGGCTCTTTAACCTCGCAGAGAAGGGTCAGACAAAACCCAATTTCTGCAAGCCCGTGCCAGACAAATGGAGCCAGTGTCTTTCCACGACTCCAGAACAAGGCTCTCTGGGCAGAGAGCTTCAGCCAAGACACAAGCTGCTATTATTTTGGAAGCGCACTGGTCACAGCATGGTGGGGCCCCGAGCCTGGCCGTGCCACACCGGCTCGGCCCCGCAGTGAGGAGCAGAACTCGTGCAGGGCCTCCAGGCTGGATCCAGCCTCCTCAAGGGGTGTCCCGCAGGTAGAAGCAATCCTTGGTAGGAGGTCTACAGGGGCCGGGGCTATGCAGGGTGTTTGTTTGCTTTACTGCACCCCATGGAGCCCTTGTGGTTTGTCTGGGGCTCTGCAGGCACAGCGAGAGCAGAGGGTTCAGGCTGGGGGCGGTCATGGTGCCTGCAAGACGGCTCCCAGACAGGCAGCAGGGCTGGAGGACGAAGCAGTGGGGCAACACAGCTGGGCACAGCCTGGAAGGCTTTGGTGGGCTTTGAGAACTGCATGTGATGGGCTCGGCTCCCGAATGGCACATGGAGACCTCCTCAGGTAGCTCGATCCCGCTCGGGAAGGGTGGCACTGTCTGTTTGGGCAGCACTTGTCAACACCTCCCAGGGCAATCCTGTTGTGGGGAACCCTGGCCTCCCCCGCTGCAGGTGCAGGCTGCTCCACCTTGCTTACACATGGCAAAAGCAGCAGTCCACCCTGTGCAGATGGACCTATGAGCCCTACAACCACTGCCTTTGGGCCCCCTCAGCTTCCTCCTCCCCAGCACCTGTCCCTCAGCCTTCCCTGGCTTACAGGGTCTCTAATTCTCATTCCTGTCTCTGAGTCCACCTCGCTGGCACACGTGGCCATGAACGCGGTGTCCCAAAGCGGGCACGGCACTTGTGCTGCAGCCCCGCCGGAGCCCAGCGGAGCAGACGGGTCCCTGGGTGACCTCAAGACAAACATCCTGCTTGTGCATCCCGATATAGAAACATTTTTTTTGTGAGGCTTTGACGCTGCTGATGGATCGTCGACCCATGATCTGCTGTAACCCCCAATCCTTCAGCTAGCCTGCTGCTTCTGTGGTGATTATTTTTCCCAAGTGTGCAAATGTGACAGATATATTCCACATCTGTCATCCGAGCAGTTAATGAAAATACAGGCTAGCAATGGACTCGGGACACAACCCGAAGAATTTCATTTGATACATCGTCCCAGCTGAAAGACCTGTCTCCAGTAATTACTTTCTGAATACGACTTTGTAAATGCTTTGCATCCACCCTGCAGCGAAATGCACTATATTACTGAAGCAGAGAAGTACTATGCTGCACCTACACTATTTTCCTGCATTACTTATGAGAATATCATCTAAAATAGTGTCAGAAAACTTCCTAAAGCCAAGACATAAAATTTACTGCTCCTCCTCCATCCACGAGGCCTGATGTCTTTTCAAAGGAAGAAGTTCAATGCCTTGACATGTTTGTTTGTGACAAACCTACAGTGGCTGTTACTCATTTCCTTGTTATCTTGTAGGTACTTACAAAGAGTTCTTTTATCTGTTTCAGTATTTTTCCAGGAACTGAAATTAAGCTAACTGTTTTATAATTCTCCAGCTCTTCTTTTTTCTCATCTTTATAGACAGGCGCTATTTTAGCTCTCTTCCACTCTTCTGGAGCCTCCCTCATTTTCTACAAATTCTTAGGAAAAAAAAAAAAAAGGTTAAAAAAAAAAAAAAAAAAAAAAAAAACCCCAAAAGCTCTGAAGTTACTTAAATCAGGTCTCTAAGCACCTGGGGTGAATTTAATCAGGCCCAACCAACCTAAAAGCAGCTAGCTCATTTAAATGCTCCCTGTGTGTTCCTTCCCTTGGTTAGGTTTGATTCCTTCCCCTTCCTCGTTGGTGCTAGCTGTGTGGGACGCCTGATTGCCACTCGATCTTAGTAAAGGCTGCAGCAGAAAAGGTATTTAGCCTAAATCGTGCTGTCTTTCAGCGTGTTGGCTCCTCTGCCTCACCCACCACGTTCCGGTCCCGTCGAGTAGCTCCTTGCCATGTTGATTTTGTGTGTCATTCGCTCTCGGTGTTTGTGTTCTCATCATCCTGCTTTTGCCCTGTGAACTCGCGCTACCCTTTCTGCTCCTCGGTAATCATGACAAAGAGGGATTTTCTGGAGGGATTTGAGGAGGCTGATGATGCAGCTTAATGGCTGTTTGCAATGAGCTCCTCCCTAGCATGAGGCAAGGCTGGGGAGAGCAAGCGTGAAGTAGGGCTTTGAAATCTTTAACGAGCAGACAAAAGAAGCGATTGTGGCCCTTGATGGAGAGTCTGTTGCAATGAGAGATGGCAGAGGCTGGGTCAGAGGCTGGAAGGTGAGGAGGGTGTCACCGGAGGCCTTGTGCTGAGCGCTGATCCCATTAGAGGCTCTCGGCAGAGGTGGATCTCTGAGAGCATCAAGGGTGCGTGGGAGGTCTGCAGGCAAGGTGAGGACGCCTGATGAGGGTGGGGTGGGGGCCGGCCTGCCCCTGGGGGCCTGTGCCAGCGGGGAGCTTGCCCTGAGCACCCCCGGGGACTTTGTGTCCTCTGTGGGCAGCAATGGGAGGCTGGGGCTGGAGGAGCCGTCGGGCTGAGGTGCGCAGGGGGTGCTCCCTGCACAGGATGCTCCCAGCTGGGATGGAGCCTGCAGCCCTGCAGGGGGGCTGGGGCTGCTCCCCGATGCTGCCAGGAGATCTGCCTCCATTCTGGGGTCAGAGCTGCTGACCCCCCGCCCTGTATCATCACCGGCTGGCTGGCTGACACATCGGCTTATCTCTTCTTCCAGTTACCTCATCGCCGAGTGACGTTCTCTGCGGCCAGCCAGGCCCAGGACCTGCAGGACCCCTCCCAGCACAGCTACTATGACAGCGGGCTGGAGGAGTCGGAGACCCCGAGCAGCAAATCATCGTCGGGACCCCGCATCGGGCCGCTGGCCCTGCCCGAGGACCACTACGAGCGCACCACACCCGACGGCAGCATCGGGGAGATGGAGCACCCTGAGAACGGTAGGTGCCGGCAGCACGCGGCTCTGCAGCCTTCCTGGGGACATCCTTCAGCCTCAACGCCTCGAGGCCTGGGTCAGGACAGGCTTGCCCCATGCAGTCTGGTGGGGCTGGAGCAGAGGCAAGGCTGAGAGCAAGGGAGAAGCAAGGATGTGGTGGGGTGGGGAGAGGGGGTGAGGGTGAGGATGTCTGGGAGGAAGCCAGAAGATAAAGGGGGGGGCAAGGGCTTGGCACAGCGTAGAGAGAGGGGTCCCAGAAGGCTGCTCTGAGATGATGGTGAGGAGGCTATTGCCCACCCAGTGGTGAGGTTGCAGCCAAGGGCCCTGTGGGTGCCCGCCCCCATGGCAAAGCAGAGGGCAGGGGAAGCCCTGCAGCTCCGAGGCCCCCGGGGAGCAGAGGGAGTGGAGGTTCAGCGGTGTAGGGAATGCATGGAGTGGAGGATCCAAGAGCAGGGGTGGAAGAGCTGAGGGTGACATGTTCTGTCTTTGGAAGCCTTCGGGTCCCCTCTGGCTCGAGTCCTTCTGCAGCTGAGAACCCCCTGGCAGTGCCAGCAGCCTCACGGTGGGACAGCCGGCTTTCCCCTGCCCTGGCACAGCTTTGCCCCCAGTTCTGCTCCTTGTGCTGCCTCTGTGCTGCCTGCCTGGCTACCCTCAACCAGCCCACTCCCCGAGCTATCTTCTCTGGCCAGCTTAAGTTGCTTCCTTGGACTTGGCTCTGGCTGTGCACATAACGTCTACTTTCCTGTACCTGCTGCCTTCTGTGCTCTTGTACTGAGGGGGAGCTTGCAGTGGAGCTGGCAATTTCAAAGGAACCTCTGGGAGGGGAAGGAGAGGTAGTGTGAAGGGTCTTCCCAAAGCCTCCTACTTCTGGGAGTATCCTTGACTTCGGGACAGGGCTGGGAGTGTGTTCAGGTGGTCTCAGAGATGGAAATCTGCTGGGTCCCCTTCCTAAGGAATGTGATGGGCCCAGAGCAATTTGTGGTCCTGAAGGTTTAGCAGAGCATCTGCCCCTTCTCCCCAGGTGAGTTCCTGGGGGAATGCTGGAATTCCTGTGATGTGATCAATGCAATGCAAGACGGTGCCAGCTCTGGCAGGACTCCCGAATCCCTGCATTGCTCTGGCAATATGGGGCACCCTCCTGTCTAGGAGCATGTTACAAACCCCTTTCTTCCCTGAAGTACCAGCCAGTCTGCTGGGAAGAGCAGTGTGGAGACTTTCCTGGAACCCTGCTGCGGGATAGCGGTAGCGGCCTCCTCAGGTGTCCTTGGGTACCAGCCATGTGCCTGCAGAAGGCAGGCGTGCAGGGAGCTGCAGGTGGCTGCCCTGATGGGTGTAGGAGTGGTGGTGGCTGTGGGGCTGGGAGAGGAAGGCTGGAGCCTTTGAAGGGGAAGGGTGACCGGAGAAGATGAGGGAGGCGCAAGGTGAGAGAACCTGGAGGGCCTGTGGCAGAAGACAGAGGGTGGGCAGTCTGTAGTTACTGCAGTGTTTGGTGCTTCCCTGAGGGGATGGCGTGGGGATAATGGACCTGTGGGTGTTCAGAGGACAGGAGTCACCACGCCCCACCATGAACAAAGCCAGGCAGGACAGAGGTGTGCACAGGCTCCTAGGGGCACCCCCAACCTGTTCTGCTCCCTGTACGTCGCAGCCGTTGGGTGCTCCGGTGCTGCCAGCAGCTGTCCTGCCCTCCACAAACCCAGCTCCACGCGGAGGCTGTGGCAGGGCACGGCTCTGGGGATTAACCCTGTAGTCCTGGTGCACTGCGGATAATCTGGCAGAGGCAGTTCCCCGATCCTGAGGGGCTGGGGTCAGGGCTGTGAGGGGAGCCTCGTGCTGGGCTGTGCTGTTTGGCCATCATGAGGTACCCGTTGTGTCGCCTTGCTTTGTTGTTTCCCACAGCCTGCCCCAGACCTTGCTGTGACTTGGGATGTGTCTCCTTTGCCCGGGGAAGGGTTGGGCCTTGTCCCCCCACCAGTGGTGGTCCCATGGGGAGCGTCTCACTGTGCTCCTGGAGCCACTCGAGGAGCAGCAGCCCCAGCGGGGACCAGGCCCTGTTCTCATGGCGCTGGGAAGACTAAGCTGCTCTTGACCTTAAATTAAACCGAAGAGACTAATTGGATCCCACACACCCTATCTCGCGGCACGAGCTCAAGACTGACACGACTGTGCATTTTCTAGGCTTTCATCTAGTTATAAATATCCAACATAACAGGGCTTCCATTGCTTTCTCCAGGAGATTATCCCTGCAGCCGAACCAATCTGATAAGCAAGTATGCAAGGCTATTTATAGCTCTTCAACTGGAAGACAGATCCATGCCTCTTCTTTGTAGATGGTTCTTCACTTGATTAACACACAAATCAGTGTCCTCCTTTTTTGGACACCTTTTACTCTGCAGTCTGCAGTAAAATGCTGTATTGCAGGGGCTGAGCCAGGTCCTTTTCAGGAGGAATTATGATGTTACTGATGGAGACTTCTCCAGTATCTTGGCGCTGACGTGCCAGCTTCCCAGTCATCACTGGCATTTGTCATCCCTGCTATTTTATCTAGCTGCCCACTGCTTCTTCCCCTGAATTTTGCCACTCTGTTGCCCACTCCTTTGACGCTGCTGGGCTTGGTCTCCCACTTGGCTACCAGTTGCCTTCCCTAGGGACAGCTGCTTCTGCTGCCTGCCTAAAGGGAGCCTTTGGGAAGGAGCCTGGGAGCGATCCTGTGCTGCAGAGGATCTGCCCCATTTTAGCGCACGCAGAAGCTGCGTGATGAAGGTGCTGTGCTCTCTCCTTCCTCCTGTGGAGAGAACTTGGTAAGACTGCAGGACCAAACTGAAATCTAGGAAGTATTACATGAAAGCTGTTAGATGTTACCTGAAGGCTGTTTATCTTCATTGTGTGGTGTGGAGGTACCTGAGATGATGATATAGTGGTTAAAGCATTTCCAAGTCGTGGTCTTTAGCTCACAGAAGAGGGGCAAATGCTGAATTTGTTTTATCCCCACTATTTAAAGTGGGGACCCCCTGCCATTCTTAATGCATGCCATTACAACCCCACACTGAATCTGTAATTAACAATCATCCTGTGAGCTTTTGCAATGCACTTAGTGCAGTAGTATCTGTACTTCACAGATGTTAACGAGCTGATCCTCACAGCTCCCCTTCCAGGGAGGAAACTCCACCATGGGTGGGGGATGATGCACAAAATGATCATCTGCATTTTCCTAGAGGTTTGCTTGGCTTGTGTGCTCGGCCCCGCTCCAAAGGCACCTCTGTTCAGCCCAAGTGAGTGAATCGAGACACCATTCCCAGGGCTGGGCTGCTGGGCTTGAGAAGACCCTTTAGGTCTGGGTTTCTTTCGAGAACGATTGGGGGGTTGATGGCAAAGGCAGGAGGAGCAGCTCATCCAACCCGCCTGTGATGCAGGTCATACAGTTTGACCCTGCGACTTTGGCAGTGTGCCGTGGCTGAGCGGCAGCACTGCTTTGAACAGATCCGGCTGTGACAGCAGGCTGGTAGCGAGCGTGTGAGAGCCCCGGTGAGCTATTCCAGTCACGGGTCCTCTCTGCCCCCAATTTCACAAGCCTGTACTTAAAATTCCACTTGAGCAGCTCTAGCTTCCATTTCTTTCCATTGAACCTGACAGTATCAGAAGATGCCTCACTTCATGCATGCTTGTAGATCCCGTGCAAGCAAGTCAACATCTAAAGTTCTTTTTGATACACTCGAGCTGAGTGAAGTCTCTTCCTGCGAGCAGAGCCAAGGCAAGACATTTTGGCAGCTGGGTCCATCTTCCTTTCCTCCCACCCTTCCTCTGGTTCTTCCCAGCCACAGCCATCTGCTGACGATGCCACCGTGGCCCTGCAGCCCCATTCCTGGGCAGCAGCAACATCTGGCAGGGCTTGGATGTATGCGCTGCTTGCTGGCAGCCCTTCCAGGCAGCCTGGGGAGGTTTTTTTCCTCCCGCTCCCCTTTGCTACACGTCTGATTGTAGCTCATGTCTTCCTTTCCATCACATAATTTCTGTCTCTGCATGACCTCCCATTTGCCAGCAACCTTTTATCGGTGTGGATGCAGCCAGATGATGGCCCGCAGCTTCCCAGCACCACCGGGCCGTAACGTGGCTGCTGGCGTTTATCCTCTCGCCTTTGAGCACAAACTGAGCTGCTTCTGGCGGTGCTGAGCTGTGTGTGCACCATCCGCCCTGGGTGAGTGCGGGTGGCTCAGGACAGCCCTCCCCAGCCAAAGGCCCCATCTCCACACTCATGGTGCTGAGATGTCTTTGCAGCGCTGGGCAGCTGCTCTCCCCCATCTTCTGCCTAGTTCCAGCCTGGTCATGAGCTTCTCTTTAAGCATCTTGCTATTATTGTTGTTCTGTTCCTTCCAGCCAGCAGATGGGACAAAAAAAAAAAAAATTACTTTGTCTCCTCCAACACAAATCTGCCAGAATGAAGTCTCTAGATCTTAAAACCTATTCTTTTTTGCATTATCTTTAAATGTCCCTTTTGTCTCGCAGAAAGTGTTCCAAGCACATGTTCAGTCTGCGGATTTCTTTCAACCGTACCCTGCAGCATTTCTGCTTTGTTGCAGAGCGCTGAGGAATGCTTTTGACTGGGCTCCCTGCTCGGCTGTGGGATTCTAGCTGGCTCTGTGCTGCTCCCAGCCAAGCACCAGTGAGCCTGGCTAGGACATGTGCGGCACCAGGACCCTTCTGTAGCGGGAGAGGTCTCACCTTGTTGGATGTGGGTGGGACAGGGTCAGTGCTGCTGCCTGTAGAGCCAAGAAATGTGGTCTCTGGCTGGTGCTGCATGCCTGTGTCCCCTCTGCTGGGGACCACAAGGTCACCTCTGGCCACTGGATTGGGTCTGGCTGGTGCTTGGACTCGGTAGCTGAGGCTTCTCGGGATTTACGTCTTACCAATTTGTAGCCTCCTGCTTTTTATCACTCCCTGACGTCAGGGTTGGAGCTGCCTCTTGTAGGCGTTTCGCTGCTACGAGTGGTTTCCAAGCCTTGCTCTTGTTTAGGGTATGTGTTATGACGGGCTCCCCATGACCATCTTCCACGTCTTGTCTGCTCCTACAAATTGTATCTGGGTTTCTCAGTGGTCCTCAGGTCTGCAGACACCTGCACTTCTTTATAAGAAATCATGAGCTTCTCTGCTTTCCTCACCTGATGTTGGTTCATCCCAAAAGATAGCGTCTGATTTTCCTAATAGCTCCTTAAGAGTGGTGTGGGAAAAGATTCTTATCGTGAGAGACAATCTGAGAGATGGCTAATGGTCATGGATTACATCATCCTGGTTTCAACACGCCGTTTCTGTCTGAGCTATTATTTCAAACTCCTTCTCACCCTATTTCTTCTTTTCCATATTTTCCAGCACCCTTGTCTGGGTGAAGCGTCTCTTACGAAAGAGTCATTCAGGTCAGAGCAGTCGTGGCATGCCACGCCACCCGTGTCACCTTCCTTAATTGTACCGAGGATCCCGGGGGAGCAGCACAGCTGTTTTTTCTTCCCCAGACTCAATAACAAATACATCGCTACCAGCTACAGAGAACGCCTTTAATCCTCTCAAGACCTTCTGAGGAGGATGCCACTTGCTTCAGAGGCTGTCCAAAATAGCTTTAATAATTTATTTGACATTCCCTTTTGTCTCACAGGATTATGTGGTAATGCACATGTAAGATTGTCCTGAAGTTCTCCACAGATCGTTGGCAGATCCTGGACATCTCCAGAGGGGTTATTTGAAGGAGCCAAATTTCCCTGCTGGATTCTGATGACTTTTTTCACCCTTTTTGTCCCTGAACTGTGGCTGCAGCTTATGAAAAATCTGGGCAGGACAGTTGCTCTGAGTCAGTGCCCCAGAGACAAAAGCTTCATATTTCAGTAGGAAGGTGCCTTCTCTTGGAGAATATATCGGTCCCTGCGGCTGTGTGTGTGCCTCCTGCATTCAGAATGGGATTCCTGAGCTTGCTGCTACTCTTTCCAGCCCTGTGCTGGGCTGTGGCATCTTCTGTTCCCTCGTGCTCTCTGTGGGAGGATGATGGAAAATGTCATCTCCCTTCTCTTATGTCCGTTGCATTCTTCCTGCTCTCAACTTAACCAGGTGGAGCAAGTCCTGTCATCTTTCTTACATCTATTCTTTCTTCCATTTGGAAGTGTTTCAAAACTCTACGTTATTAAACAAAAACAAATGAACAGGGAAGAACAGTTTTGTAGCCACCAGGCTCAGTCAGCTCCGCAGCGATTGCTGAGATTTTTCGGAGAGGAGCCTGGTGCAAATGGATGGGAGGAGGCCGTTGTTATCTAGGACCTATAAATGAGCTTATGCGGGGGAGCAGGCTCCTGCTGTCCCAGACAAGGGAGGATTTCCCAGCCCACCAGGCAATGCCACGTCCCTGCTCCAGGGCAGGAATGCTTTCCTCCACCATGGCATCCCAGTGGGGCTGGCTCCCGGCTCTCACCTGCCCAGGTACATGCTCTGGCAGCTCTCATGCATTAAAACTGGGAGCTCTTCACCTGCACAGCGTCGGCTGCAAGAGGTGGTGTAGGTTACAGCCACTCAGCCCACGCAGGGGTTAGGTTCTTTGCTATTGCCTGGCAATGGCTGCAAATGCCAAAGTGTACCAGTCATCAGTAGCTATTCTTATCTGCACCATCTCCAAGCACCCTTTCTTCAGTACCAAGGCTATTTGCCAAGCAATAGGTTGTCATCCCCAAACTATTTGTGGGTTTGGGGCCGGGTCATTAAGCTTTGTTATTGGAAAAAGCTTAGAATTGAGTCTACAGCATGGACAAGAGCGTGAGTCCGTCCGTCCCTTCTTCTCTATCATCCGTCCCTTCTTCTTCTCCATCATGTGACTCCTCCAGAGAGGACATTGCTCAGAATGAGGGGTTGGATGAAGCTCCTTCAGGCTCCTCATTTACATTTTCTGTAACACTGAAATATGCGTTTGAACAGAGCTGGAGACCCACTGTCCTGTCTTTGCTCAGACAGGTGCTCTGGAGCAGTTGCAGATGGTCCATGTGACATCTACAGGAGATGGAGAGGCAGCCAGCAGCTGAGTTAGGCGCATTTTGGTTGCCAAACCTGCTCACCGCAGCCAGAACCCTGTATGTTTTGTTGGCAAGGGTGCCAAAACAGGCAGCTCCCCTCCGCTGTCACATTTTGCCCATGCCTGTCCCCACGCTGTGTCGTGCCAGCACGGCTGTCCAGCCGGCTGCGTGGCAAACTGGCTGGGGGAGCGGAGCAGGTTGGTGTTCTGCTGGATTCCTTCCTGCTCTTCTGGAGACTGTGGGGCTCCTCTGGGAGCCGAACTTGCAGGAAGCAGGGCTTCTGCAGAGGGGCGATGAGCAGCTGGGTGAGGTCGCAGCTCAGATTTAGAATCTGTCTAAACCAGAATAAGCAACCGAGAGTAAAAGCAATAGACAACTAGGATCCCTCAGCAGCCCCAGACTATTTGTTGTTTTCAAAGAGCTGCTCCCTTAGAAAGCTCCTTTTGAAGTAATTTGACATGCCATTTCCAGCTCCTCTATGATCTAACTCGGTTATTTCCCCTTTATCTGCCTCCGAATGCACCTGAGCATCTCTCTAAGCCTGCCTGCCTGCCAGCGCCTCCTCCCATGTAAAGGGACCTGCATTAGTGTGGGATTTAAACTTAATGCCCGAGAAGCTTATGAACTCTCCTGTTTGAGCTTCTTGAGGACTTCACACTGCATTTTTTTCTCATAAAAATAGCATGTGCCTGAGTTTGAAGGATTGGTCAGCCGTAGATCCCTCAAATGGAAAATCCCTCTTGTCGGTGTGAGATAGAGGATAAGGGATTCATTCCTGTCCCCAGTGAAATCAACGTGAGCTTTGCTATTGAGACAGGTCAAATGTCAGTCTCAGTTGTTCGCTCTTCCCCAGGATTTTATCCTTTGTGCTCTCGCTATCAATGAATCTCTCTTCCTGTCTCCTTCCCACAAGCTCTCATCCATCCTGGTTTGAAGTCACCTCCATTAAGTGGTTGTAACGCTAGCTCTTTGCTTTACTTGCAGAGAGGACACTCCATAAATCTAACATTAGTCATGGCATCTGGCGAGAGCTACCAAGGATAGGCTGCTTTGACTCAGAGGTTATCTAACCGTATCGGCCCCTGCGCTTGCCTTTCCTCTGAGGAAGCCAAGGCTCCCCGGCAGGATCTAGGGCTCATTTCATGTGAGCTGATGCAGCCCTGCAGCCTGCTCGGGGCCGGGGCCCACGTGGCCGTATCCCTCTCCATCCCCTCTGCCTGCTCTGAGCAGCACAACGAGCTGCTACAAGCACCTGCAGCCCCTCGTGTGCTTCGCTTGTTTCGCTGCCTGTGCGTGTCTGCTGTGCCTGGGGATGGTGGGGCTGCGGGCATGGGGCTTCCCAGGCAGCCTGCAGCGGGTGAGCCAGCAGAAGTGCCGCGAGTCAGGCATAAAGCAGCTCAGCTGGCACCCACGTGTGCCTCCGGTTCAGGCCGGCTGCAGCCGATTACTTACTCAGGTTGTAAAAAGCAAAATGGTCTTTTGTGGATGCCCGTCGTCCCTCTGCAGGGGAGAGGCTGGGGCAAGGGATGGGAGAGAGAAGCAGGATGCTGGAGCTGCATGGGCACGGGTGCACGAGAGCAGCAGTGCTCCATCAGTTATGTGTCTGTGTCTGTTTCAAAACGCCCGTGCTCGGAAGTGAACAAGCGAGGAGGCAGTGAGAACAGGAGAGGGTTAGGGGCTGATCTTTGCTCAGGGACGCGTCAGAACAGCATGTTGTGTTGTTTTATAGCTGCTGAGGAAAGAGAAGATGGAGTAGGGAATGTAAAATGACAGGGAGTGAGTAGACGTGCAATTTGCCTGATGTATTTTGGTAGTAATTAGTATAACACCAATTAAACATAAGTCAACTTTTTTTTTTTCTTCAGCGGTATAAGTTATTGCTTGAAAATATGCCAGCTAAAACCAAGATATTAAACTTTGAGGGATATGGAGATCTCTGTTCCTTGAGGATCTCTAGATGAAATTACCCAGACAACAGGGATCTTGACAAAAGCAAGACTTATTATTATCTAGAAGGAAAATGAATAAAAGCAGAAGAAATTGTGTATTCCACGTCTAGCGTCTTGCTGCTCATTACACACACAGGAAGGGGCACCCACAGAGATGCAGATACATCAGTGAGCAAAAGCAAATATCTCACTTTCCCGGAGACAAAGCTGCTTTGCCAGCATTGTTCCCCCATTGTTTCCCTCGGTCTTGCCTGCCTTTGGGCTCTTCTCCACGGCACTTCTGCAGGCAAACCCTGCTGCCTGCACACATTTTGCTTTTTTGTTCTCCCAGCCCTGTTTTCCCTCTTTGCTAACCCACGTCATGAGACTCAGGACGGTTTGCCTCCCGGTCACTTGGCACATAAACCTCCTTAATGATGATTAATAGCTTCTTCCTGAGGGTCAATTGCTGATCTTAGACATCTCAAATTGCAGATGCTTTTGAGCTCTCTACCTGGCCGGGTTGGGGCTGCTCTCTCCAACAGGTTTGCTGCTGCTTCACTCAATGCTGCACACTGATTTTTTATTTTATTTTATTTTATTTTATTTTTTTACTGAACTGTAAGAGCTGCTGCTATTATCTTCTCCTTTTTGAAAAATAACCTGAACAACTCTTGCCCTTGGACCCATTTGGGAAGTTCTCATCCATCTCTGGTGGACCATGAAATCAAAATCTCCTCCTGATAGTCCTGCTGTTCCCTCGTGCCGTGCACTGGGGGTGATGGAGCTGGCAAATCCCTTTGGCCAGCCTGCCTCAAGTGTGAGATGAGGATGTGTCCCTCACGCCTTGCTAGGTGTAATCCTTGCTCCTTCGTTAAGCATGTGTTACTCGTTCGGTGCCCAGCAGCCCTCCTTACAGGGGTGCAGGCTCTGTGGTGTCTGACCCGCAGCCAGCAAGCTGCAGCACCCAGCGGTGGGGGGGCTGGCGTTCCCCCTCAGGGAGAGATTGCCCTTCCCGTTCCCACCCTCCCATGAGGCTGCCTTTCTGCCATCCTAACAGCAAGCACAGGGCAGAACAGTTTTCATCAGCATCAGATGAAGGCTGATGATTTTTTTCCCAAACAAACCGCAGTCTGCTCTTTTCCCCCCTCCTAAACCTCCCCCTTTTCGGAGATGACCTGATGTCCTCCTGTGCTTGCTCACCTTTAGCAAGCTGCAGTGGCGTTGACACCTCCTTATTTTTCCAGGAGATGAGATCTCCCCAGTCACGGCCATCAGCTGCAAAGCTCCCCGTGCCTCCGTGGGGAATCATGCCAGCACGATGGCAAGCCATTTAATTCGGAATCGTTAACCACCTGGGCTGATTCCTTGGCAGGAATTTTGGCTGCACTGCGGGAGGATTTGGCCAGTGTGCGCGCTGCTTCTGCCGTCTGCCAGCCACAAAAATCTTTACCATTTACCATCCGCTGCGGGCTTCCAACCTGCGAGCGTGTGGCTGTTGGGGAGCGAAGGACGGGTGTTTTCAGCCGGCCTTGGTGCCTGCTTTGAGCTCTTACCCCTGGGCTGCTCCTCACCTCCCAGCAGCCGGCAGCCTGACAGTCTTGTCTGGTGCCGGGGTGTTCCTCCTGGTTTATGGCTGTGTTTTCAGGGAGGGCTATCTGTTTGCAGTTGAGCACACCCTACCCAATCGTCTTCTCGTTCCAAACCCGTTCTCATTTTCTCTGCATTAGCCCCCAGCTGAAGCTGTGTGCGGGGTCTCAGCTTCAGGGCCATGTCCCTGCCTTAATGCTCCCCCAAACCCGTGCGTGCTGCCTTTCACCTGCGTTGGGCTCTCAGGCTGGAGGTGGTGCTGGTGCCTGCACCCTGTGGTGCCCAAGAGCATCAGCCTGGGTCTGGTGCCCAGCCCCTGGCCTCCAAATGCCGACTGCTCACCGCTGGAGCCCTGCGGGCACCTGCCCTCTGCTTCTCTCCCTCCTTGGGGTCTGCGATACTGTGCAGGCAACCAGCAGGCTGCTACAGGCAGACTGCAAAACAGGTGAAACAACAGGAGCCTGTGCTCTCTTTGCTCTTAAGCATCCCAGGAAAAATCCTGGAAAGGAAACAAAGCACCAGCACGCAAATCCACACTGCTGATTCCTCTCCAAGCTTCCTTGGGGCTTAGGCTTGAGCCCCTTCCAGGGGTGGCTTCTCCTCCTCCCCCTGCTCCGCATCTCCCCCGTGTGCTCTGGGGTTCCTTTGTCTGCAGCCCCCCCGGCTGAGGCCAGCCCTTTTCATAAAGTTGTGATTTCTTTTGTCACTTAAACACCTATGTGACTTCAAAGGCCTTGAGCAGCGCTTTGCTGCGCGGCTCCCGGCCCCCCTGCAAGAACAATTTCCCCTGATTCATTGTCCTGCTAGTGAAAGATTATTAAATTGTTGATGGAGCTTAACAATGGTTTTGTTCAAAGGCAGACACACGTATGCCAGTTCTTTTCTCCTTGACACAAGAGCCGCAATACAAGCGTACAATGAAAGGCAGCCACCGAGGAGCAAGCGCTGAGCGCTCGTAAAGCCGGCGCGGTGTCCCACGTCCTGGCACACCTCGCGGTCACCTCCCGGGCTGGCACGCGGCTGTCCAACGCCAGCCTCTAGGTGAGGTCCAAAACCCACTGCAAAAAGACTTTTTTTTTTTTTTTTTTTCCTACCTTAATTCTTGCTGGTACGCTCAGGGGGCTGGGAGGGCCGGGGAGGCGAGCAGATATGGCACGGTCGCCCCCTTCCTCCCTCTCCCCGGATCGTGCCAGGCGTGTGCCCGCGTCTCCCCTCGCAACCTGCGGTGGGGATCATTACATGGACCGCGCAGCCCCGGGCTGCCTGACATTTTGCATTATACAGACTTATTTTCAATTGCTTATCACTTCAGCAGATTTCCACCACTAAAGCTTAAATTTTCCATGCTGGGTTTCCCTCAGGTTGATTTCTTTTTCTTTCTTTCTTAAGTTTTTAGCTAAGGCATTCCAGCTGTTTTCTGAGAACAAGACATGCTGTCTCAGCCGCGCTAACAAACTGGTTATAAAAATTTCCTTTCAAGACACATTAGCTTAACTATGCTTTGGAAGAGAGGTGTGGAATTTGGCACAGGAGCTGTCAGCATCGGCTGGGGGTTGTTTACCCCAAAAGGCTGAGGTTTGCACCGAAGGGATGCCAGCAGGCCTCCCGCCCGTAGCTGCGCCCACGCGCCCTGGTGCAGCCTTCAAGCAGCATCGTCTTGCGGGGCCCCAGCTCTGCGGACATCCCTCCTGGGGCAAGCCCCTTCCCCAGCACTTGGGGGGGTCCCAGTTTTTTTCTGGGGGGCTGGTGCTGCGTGCCATGGGCTGCTTCTTGCCTGGAGTGGGGCTGAGAGCAGCTTGCCCGAAAGGAGCACCCCTCTGTTGGCTTCTCCCTTTTTTTTTTTTTGGTATTCCCGGGGCACGTTCCCTGCCCTTCTCCCGCTTCCCACCGAGGCTGCCACAAGCTCCAGTGCCCTCCCTGATGAGCTGCTGCCAGGAAGGGAAGCACGGCCGCAGCTTTAATTAAATGATAAGGGCAGAGCCCCGGAAGTGGGGAGATAAGTGCAGCGGTGTCTGCCACCGCACTTGCCTGGGCTCTTTCTAATTAGCTCGCAGAAGCTCTGACGAGGAGAGTTAACCCTTAGAGGAGAATTAACCCTTAGAGGGAGGCTGGCTGCTGTGGCAGGAGAGTACCAAGGCTGGTCCCAGGGGTGGGGTGCTGCAGTTCCCATGGGAGCTGGGGGGGACCCCTCAGTGCCCCCCACCCCGTGCCACAGCAGCAGGATTAGACCTCCGCCTTTCACAGGCCCTGCTGCAAGGTAAAGCTCTGGGATTAGCTGGCCAGGTTCCTTCTGTCTGAAGCGTTTGCTGCTTTAACACATCCTGTGCCTGGCGGGTGGCCTGAGGCCGCCGTGCTGCTGCGCTCGTCCCCTCCTGGGGACAGTGGCAGGGGTGCGGGGCACGATCCTGCCGCAGGAGCCGTGGGAGAGGTCTCCAGGTGCTCTGGGAGGGGAGGAAGGAGATGGGGTAAGGGGACTGCTGTATGCAGGGAGGTGTCAGCAACCCATAATAATAAGGACCGGGAGCTGGGCAGGGCCTGGTGCCACAAAGACACGGCCTCTGCTCTGCTGCTGTTCACCCAGACACGGGGCTGCAGAGTGCATTGCTTCGGAGGGCCAGCAAAGGGCTCCTCGGCTGTAGGGCGGCGGGTAGCTGGACCTCTTGGTGGCCCAGCTTCTTCTGGTCACCTTGTCCCATCAGCTGGAGGCCCTGGACTATGCTTCCTTGTGTCCCCAGAGAGCCCTGGTGGGATGGGGGAACAGGTCAGCCCCACGGACACGGGCTGGGGAGTGTCTGGGAAGAATCTTGTGTATGGGAGGCGTTGGCAAAGGCGAGGTGGGAATGTGCACGCAGCAATTGTGTCGGTATTTGGGCAGCAGGAATGCGCATACAAGGCATGCATGAGCTGACAGCCCCTGGGGACGGCAGGTGTTGTTCCTCTGCGGATTTACATAACCATCATTAGCTCCAGCTAGAGAGGACGCAAAAAGCAGAAGGGGAAGAGTGGCCGAGAAACCAGTGGGAAGCTCCTTGTCCAGACCTCTGCGTCCAGGAGGTGTCACAGGGGTTGGGGCTCCCCTGGGTACTGCAGGGGCGAACGATGAGACCGGGAAGGTGATTTGGGTACGGCTCGGGTTGGTTCGGTTACTGCGTGGCTGCCTGACCCTCCGGGTGGTCTTTTGTTGAAGGTCTGTTTGTAGGAGTCGTGAGGAGTTCTTGGCTGTCCGGAGGCCAGAGTTTGGACGTTGTAGGCAGCAGGGTTTCGTCTCAGGGGGAGACTTGGCACTGTGTTTTATAGAGCCCAGGTGAGGAGGGGTGCCCAGTAATGCCCACTTTTGGACTCTTTACGTTGCCTGAAGTTTTGGCAAACTTGAATGACAAGGAAATGGTTTTTCATGGTGGATGTCTGTGGCTTACCAAGTATTTTGAAAAGCGTTGTTGAAACCTGCCCAGATATCTTGCTTCCACAAGGAGATAGGAAAGGAAATGGCTGGATTTACTCCATGGTAAAAGAATCCCGCTGCCCCCCAGCCCCAAGCTTTGAAGATGCAATTTGCTGTGATTTCCTGAGCCTTTCATTGTGCCTTCTCCGGTTTCCGCAGCCTGTGGGGTGGAGTCTCACTGGCAAAGGTTCTTCCCTCTCCCCAAAAAGCCCAGTGCATCTCCCAGGTTTTCCTGTCCTCTCCCCTGCAGCCCCAAAGGACCCCAGGGAAAATATTTTCCACCAGACAGTGGCTCTGGTCTGCATTGCGAAGCAGACTTTCAAGAAGTGAATTAAGACTGCAGGGACAATCCTAATTTTGGCATTTCCTAACCTTTGAACCCCCTAATCCTATTAAGGTAGTTCTTAATGTAATTATTCTGTAATTTAATGTAATAATTCTGCTTTTTATAGCCCAGACGAGGTTGAAGCCCCGTGGTGCCAGGGTAGGAGATCATCCAGGCAGCGCCACAAGAGCAGAATCTGTTAGAGGGGATGGGATTTGCTTCCCTGAGTATTGCAGGGATTGCAATGAAGTCGGGGGGCAGGTGATTTTGGAGGTCTTCCTCTGAGCCTCAGGAGCGTGGTCAGGACCCTGAGCCTTTGGTCTGGATGCTCCCGGTGCCGGCGGTGCGACCCGCATCCCGTTGCCACGGCGATGGCTGCAGGATGCTGGTGTCACAGCCACCCGCGGGCTGCAGGTGCAGCGGCAGCGGGGACATTGCAGCCCAAGCAGCAAGGGGAGGAGGTGGAAGACGTCCCCTGGGAGCCTGGGCTCGGGCCCTTGCTGCCGAGGCCTGTGACAAAGCGTTTTAGCGTTACGCTACCTGTGCCGGTGATGCTGAGGCTGGTGGGTGCATCTGTCCCCATTAATTACACGCTGGTTCTGCTGTGATACCCTTGGCTGGATCTGGGAAGTCGTTTGCTTCGGTGCTGCAGTTAGTATATGCTGCTGTAATATACTCCAGGGGCCAGGGTTTGATCCGTGTGTGCATCTGGGGGCTGACAGGCCATTAACTTTGGAGCGAGCTGTCTGCACTGGTGTTTAGATACCATTGTTCAGCGTGAGGGGAGCGCTGCTCGCTGCTGCAGGGTCTGGGGGAGAAGGCTGCGTGCGCTATATCTGTTGACTTTGGTGCCCAGGAGAGATCCATCCGAGTGCTGGCATCAGAGCTGGATCTTTCTCAGTATTTATTGCGAGCGCTGGTGATGCTCACCATGGCCCAAGAGCTGTAGGTGTGGCGTGGAGCTGCAGTAACCACCTCGATGGGCACTCCGGGTCGCTCCCAGACACCGGCAGCCATCTGTCTGCGTGCTGTCACGACGGTGTTAAGTTTGGAAAGCCATCTGCCTGGGTGTTGTCGTGCTAGAATTGGTCCCCGAAGCCGTCTGTCTGGGTGTTGTAGTGCGAGGAGTGGTCCTGCAAACCGTCTGCCCGGGTGTTGTGGGGATGGCATGAGCTCATTCTAGGAAAAATAGGCGCTGACGTGGATGGCGGGGAGCGCACGCCGCTTGTGCGCTCAGCTTCTGATATTCCTCTGCTCATTGATCTCTGGAGCATCGCTGTGGAAATGGGCATTGGTCCAGCCGCCTTCCCCAAGGCCTGGAAAGAGAAATTGGTGTCACGCTGGTGCTGCTCTGGAGGTAGAGGGCTTGTGCTGGTGGCCACGTGCAGTGTCGAATCGGGGACCAGAGGGGGCTGGCAGGGGGCTGCAGGAGGTGATGCTCCCCCCATGTCCAGGAGGTGGGCATCCACTTGTCGTGCCCACCTCGTCTGGGGGCCTTGAAGGGGAGGACCTGGTGTCTGGGCTTTGCAGCCACCTGCAGCATGGCTCCCCGCTCCCAAAAGCTCTCTGAAGGGGAAGGGGCGCTGGGGCAGAGCCCCTGGGCTCCCGTGCACCAAGGGAAGCCCACAGCGCAGGCCAGGCAGCGAGCAGGGGACGGGCTGCTGAGCATCTCCTGCTGCCAGCAGTGCCGGAGAAAGGCATGGAGGAGGGTGCGTCGAGGGGAGGGGTGGTGCAGGGGACACATCTCCACAGCATCGGGGCGCGAAGGCGTGGAAAGCACCGGGACTGCTGGCATACCAAACCAGGGTTGTGGGGCACTCGACCCAGCTGGCTGCGCTGTGGGGGAGCGAGGAAGAGGGAGCTGCCCATGCAGCAGTGGTGCCTGGAGCAACAAGCGGCACTGCAGGGGAGTGGTATCGGGAGGGAACAGCGCTGTGAAACATGGCACCTGGGGGACGTGGTGGCACCGCGGGGGAGCAGTACCTGCAGGCATCGGCGCTGTGGGGGAACGGTGCCCGCCGGGAGCGGCGCGGTGGGGGGACGGCACCTGTAGGGAGCATCGCCGCAGGATAACCACGCCGCGGGGCACAGCACCTGGGGGGGGAACATGGCAGGGGAGAGCTGCCTGGAGGTGGGCTCTTGTAGGAGAGTGGTGCCTGGGGAGAGCAGGAGAATGGTACCTGGCAGCAGGAGAGCACCGGGGAGTGGGGCCTGCTGGGGAAAGCCAGCAGGTGCTGGTGCCTGTAGGTGCGAAAGCTTTGGGGGTGGGACATGGAGGGAGCGATGGTGCAGGAATGGCCCCAGTGAGCTAGGGTGGAGCTGGGGAAGGGCACCAATATGAGGGAGGTGTCCTGTAGGGAGCTGTGGGAGAGAGCAGCACCGGGGAGGAGTCGTTCCCATGGCAGGAACATGGGCAGGGAGGACAGTGCTGCTTGGACAGGGTGCTGTGGAAGGTCACCACCATAAGGGACGTCCCAGCAATGTTCTGCAGAGCCCTGAGGGCTCGGTGCAGGAGGAGTGGTGTTGCCAGGTGTCCATACCAGGGAGTGGAGCTGGTGAAGCAGCCCATGCTAGGAGCAGTGTCCTGCCTCTGCCAAAAGCCAGTAGTTTGGAGAGCAGTTCCTGGCTTCCCCATCCCAGTTGGGATGGCCTGGGAGAGGAGCAGTGATGTTGGGCCCTGAGCAGGGGGGCTGGTTGAAGTTAGGGTCTGATGTTCTCCATGCCATCAGGTAGGGAACACAAGTCTTTCCGATCTAATGCTTCAGGAATGCATCCTGCTTTGCCTCCCAGCTGCTCTCCCAACCTCCCCATAGCCCTGAGCCTCCCCACTCCCTCCTTGCATGCTCTGCTTCCTTCTACCCCCTCTTGGGCTTCTCTGCATCCTGTGCTGTGCCCTGCTGTCTCACACCCCCAGCCCCATGTTCCTCCTTCCCAGAGCTGCTCCTCTGCATCCCCTTGCCCCCCAAATACCTGTCCTCACATGCTGCAGCATCCCCGCTCCCCCAGCCCTGAGCACCGTGCTTATGGTACTGATGTCTGACACGAGTGGAAGAACCAAAGCAGAGCGTGCACGTTGGAGATGGTGGCAAAAAGCTGTGGTCTGGGCTGGCTCTCAGCCTGAGCTCGAAGATACCTGGCTTGTAGCGGGCGAGGGAGCCCCAGCCCATCTACTGCAGGAGATGGAAGTGCCTGCTGAGGGATGCCGCCTGCCTTTGTCTCCTGTCTAATGGCACTCAAGTGCACTGTTGAAATCTCCCACGAAGAGCAATAACACTGCTAGAGGAGCCCTTGCAAGTGGGATATAGAGAGATAATTAGCAGCGGCAACAATATGTGCCTCTAAGGAGACGGCCCGGAACAAGACTCCTTCCCAAAGAGCAGAGGTGCCCTGGATGCCGGGAGAAGAGGGGGGAGACAAGGGCTGCTGCTCAGGGAGCTTCCCCTCCTCCAGCCAGGGCCGGACCCAGTGCATCTCTGAATGCATGTCCCATAAAGCCCCCTTTTCATCTGAAAAGTTCAAAGGGATGCGACTTTTACTGCCCCGGCTCATTCCTATGCAATGAGGCCGAGCAGCCCCCAGGCAACCGGAGAGAGCCAAGCAATAGAAAGGGGGGAGCCGGCGGGGCTGCAGATGCCCAAACAACCACGCATCCCTTGGGGCAGGGACGTTCAGCCTTCTGGCACGGAGGTGCTGATAACAGGATGGGGCTGACCCCTCTGGCCTGCAGTGAAGAGGCAAAGCTCTGGGAAACACAGCCTGCGTGGACCTTGCACCCAGAATCGGCCCTTTGTGGGCAGGATTCCCACCGGCGCTTACCCCCAAAGATCTGTGCTTGCCTGTGGTGGCACATTGAACTCCAGCCCACCAGCATGTGCTGAGAATTAGGCCGTGGGGTCGTGTTTGCTGTAAATTGGGGCTATTCAGGAATTGCACCCTGCCCCGTTCCCGGGCTCTGGAAATGGAGCTGGTTGTGCTCGCGGCACATAATGCGCTCCTTTAGCGGAGAGCGCGGGTGCCAGCATCTCACTGCAAGAGACAACGCTGGAAAACGGCTTTCGTGCCAGAAACAGACAATGGGAGAAGCAGAATAAAAGACCCTGAACACCGAGTTCCTGCTTGACCCTGCAATTTCTCAGCTGCTATTGGCGCAAGGAAATCTCTATAGCTTTGTTCCATGGAGAGGTGGCTTTATTTCAGCCCTGCCGGCACCCTCGGCAGAGCACCTTCCCTCGGAGCAGGAAGCGGGGGCACCCAGGACTCCCCATCGCATGAGCGAGCAGCGCCCAGACTTTCTGAACATGGAAATGTTGGCAAGCTGTCCAAATTCTCCGTTGGGAAAGGAGATGACAGGAGACGGAGACGTTGCTTCTTGAACAGAAGTGAAAGGCAACACAACATGGCCATGGGTTGATGAACCAGAGGCCACCAGAGCGTCCTGTTAGTCCTGAGAGATGAAAACTGAGGTGTCTCGCCTCTGGCTTTGAGTATTTCTCTCTACCTGTGGCTTAGAAAAAATAAATGAGGCAACTCCGCATGTGCTCAGGGTAGGACAGGTTGTCCATGGCTCTGAGAATGATCCCAAAGCCCTGCTCTGGCAAGCTGAGCTCTCACGGTGGCATGTGGGGTCACCTTGGTCCCCGTGCTGCTTGGTCCCCTGCTGTTGCGCCCTGCAGCATGCGCATGGCTGTCCCCTGCGCGTGGGTTCCTCTGCGTGTGCCCACCCGAGCACCCACGGAAGCACGTCCAGTTGGGTCGTAGCAGTGTGCCTGTGGGGCTTGCGTGCCTACAGGGCTTGGGCCACCACGAGCCGGGTGGCCACAGGCTCTGCGAGCCCTGCAAGGGCCAGCTGGGAGGCTAGGGTGAGGCTGGAGAAACCAGTGAGAGCTTGGCAGCAGTGGCCAAGCAGCCTGAAGGAGGCTGGAGCGGGACCAGGAGAGGCCAAGGGACTCCTTCTTTTGGGGCTTGGTGCAATGCAACGGGGAGGGCTGGTGGAGGCTGGGGCTGTGCACTGATGTGAACCTCTCGTCCTTTTTCTGCTCCTCATTAGAGTCTCCCGAGCGGAGCAGGCTGTGAAGGGGGTCTGCACGGAGGTATGTCCCTGTGGCGTCTGCCAGGATATCACAGCTAACACGTGCGCCAGCGGACGGGAGAATTTGGGATGCAGTGGGGGTTGTTTTAGGGCAAGATACGTTCCCACACTGGTTCGCTGCTAACCATGCCCCCTTGTCCATGCCTGTCCCTTTAGCTCTCACTTTTGACCCTCTCCAACCGTTCCCAGCACTGTATGGAGCCTTCTCCTGCAGCGACCTTGTTGCAACCCCGGTGGTGCCTGTGTGTGAAAGCTGTGCAGGGTGACTTGGGGACACACGTGTCCTCGAGCCCCAAGCTGGTGGCAGGAGGGACGTGCTGCAGGGACAGAGCCTCAGCACGCTGCAAAGGGCTCTGGTTTGCTTCCTCCCAGGTCCGGGGGTGCTGAGCAGCCTGCCCTTCTGTCCTAGCGTCGGCACCAGCCTTGAGCTGCCAGCAGGCGCCTGTGGCAGTGAAGTGTCCCAGGTGGTGGCAGGGGACTGTGTGGTACCCTGAGGGGGCTGATGGCAAGGGATGGCTTGTGTCCAGGATGGCTCCTGAAGGGTCGCTCACCTCCACCTGGAAATGCCACACTGGGGCCTCCGCAGACCTGTGACGGGCACTCCCTGTGGCCAGGACACGTGGCCAGGGCACAGCAAGGCCTCGAAATGTCTGGGATGGAGCGTGGCTGGTGCCTGAGGACACCAGCTCACGACATGGTGCAGCTGGTGGCCACTTTGCAGCAAGCAGGGAGCTGTGATGCCCTCAGATACCCGGCACTCTCACGGGCAGGTGTTTGGCACAGAGAAGTTTGGACACACCTGGGACAGGGATTCACGGGTACCAGAAATGCCCAACTGCTCTGGGGGTGGCCGCGGGCTCACCCGGGTGTGGTTCACCATGTTCTCAGGCTCTGGGAGACCAGCAGAGGTCCGAGGCCCTCTGGCTGGTTTCAGGGAGGAACCTCCAATTGGTACTTGGGATGGCCAGGAGCAAGCAGGGCAAGATGGCCCATGGCTGATGCTCAGGAGACCTGGCTGTACCTCAGGGCAGTGAAAAGCCTGGCTGCGTTTGAGGCAGTTCCCTGAGGACTCCTGTCCATGCATGACAAAGCTCTTGGGGTGCCCAAGGGGGCTGGACCAGGCGGGTTCCTGGGCCCTAGGGGGGGCTCAGGGAGCTCTGCCTTGCCATTGTCCCACCTGCACCCACTGCAGGGGTTTATCGCTCACAGGGAGCTGGGCTGAGCTTGGCAGGAGGCATCGGCTGCCAGGAGCCTTGGGCTCCCCGCCCAGCTCTGCCTCCATTCCCCAGGGAGCCGCGGGTCTGTCCGTCCCCGTCCCCCTGCTGCAGGAGGGCAGAGGCCTCCCAGCCCTGCTCCTCCTCCCAGGGGGTCGCGGGGTCCCTCCCTGGCCTGGGTGCCCGGCCCTATTGGTCACCCCGTGGGTGCTGGGGGGACCTCCAGGCTCACCCCACCGACCTGGCGGGTCCCGGCCGTGCCTAACGATGCTCTCCCTTGCTTCTTGCAGATCTCCGGCCTCTGCCCGATGTAGCCATGACTGGGACCTGTACCCGGGAGTGCACAGAGTTCGGCCACTCCGACACCTGCTGGATGCCCGGCCAATCCTCCCCCAGCCGCAGGCCCAAGAACGCCCTCAAACTCTCCACTTTTGTGCCTTACCAAGACAGAGGGAGTCAAGAGCAAGTCGGGAATGGCAGCCCCAGACTCTCAGAAGAGCGCAGCACCAAAATGGCCAACCTCCGCCTGCTCCCCACGTACAGTGCCTTCTCCAATAGTAGCCATGAGCCCTGCAAGGACTCTCCCATGGAGGAAATTCCTCTCACCCAGACCTTGGACTTCCAGCCAGCCACCACCCCCTCGTCCCAGACCACCAAGAGGGAGATATACCTGTGAGGCTGGCCCGAGGGGCTGGGAGCAGACGTGCTTCTGAGGCCAGCGTCCAGAGGAACATTTGAAACTTCGATGCTTTACGGGCTCCTGCGGCCGGGTCTCCTCCGGGTGGTGGTTGAGGTGCCCAGGGGCTGTGAGGACAGCAGGGCAGGGCAAGGCAGGGATGGAAGGAGCGCCTTTATAACCCATTTTCCAGGGCGGGTGGGAGGGGGTGAAGGCATCCAAAACCCGATTTCTGAGCACTTGCGGGTGCATGCCTCTGAACTGCGTGGTCGGGGAGGGCTGGGCAGGCTCCTGGCGCGGAGGGCACGGCCGGGGAGAAGGGCTGACGTACCAAAGGTCCGCGCAGAGCTGGTGGAGTTCCTGGGGCATAGGACGAGGGGTGTCCCCGCACACAGGGAGCGAGCTGCCCAGCTCTTTGCTGTAGACTCCTGTAAATACGAACCTTAGGAATGACATTCAAGTCCTGCCTGATCGAAACTTTTTATTGTCCTTGAAACAAAAGACATTTAAACAAACACACACACACGCAATCCCAATCCACAGGGAGCAAGTTCCAGCTTTGAATGGTTTGCTGCGTGGAAGAGCCCGCGGGAGCGCAGCGTCCGGCCCACACTCGTGTTCTATATTGTAAATAGAGATGTGACCAGTCCCTGAAACGGCAGCTGGGGAGCTGGAGGAGAGGGGCAGCCCTAGCCGGACTGTAGGGACTTGACTATTTTCCAGCCTGGATCTCTTTCGGAACGTTGTCACTGTGCCCACAAGCTGCAGGGTCCCTAGGGACTGCCCGGTGCCATAGGCGGGGGCCGCGCTGGGGGTGTCCCTGGTGGCCCTGCGCCCAATGGCTGGAGGAGGGACGGGGAAGTCCCCAGGCAAGGGACCGGCTGGGTCCGGAGAAGCCCTCAGTCCCACTCCGCTGGCAGGGAGGTCGGCATCGGCTGTGGCATCTCAGCCCATCGCCTTGCGCCTCCTGCGGGGCCGGGGATGCCGGTGGGGCCGGCTGTGCCATGCCTTCGACCTCCGTCCTGTCCGCCTGTAAGCCACCATTGCCTTCGTCAGGAGGAGCGTTGTCTCAGGGTCACGCCGGGGGCCACCACGCCCCTGCCCGCTGGTGTCCCACCGCCCTTAGGCCACAGGGCCGCTCTCACGGGCTCCAGCTTTCTCTTCCATTGTCCGGTCCCCGCTGCCCCCGGCTCCCCTGCAGGGTACCCAAGCGGGTGACACCGCGCAGGCGGCGGGGACGGCGCTCCCGGAGATGCACACGCCAGAGCGGGGATGCCCGGGTGGTGCGTCCCTGAGCACCTCCGCCTGTTTTTTGGGTGACCCTGGCAGGAGGGCTCTGGGGGACTCACGCCTCATTCCTGGGTCACCCTTCCCCAGTCCCCCCCTCCCCGTTGGGACGTGGGGACGGGCTGTGCTGCACCCTTGTTCTTCCCGTACTCGCGCGTCGGTCGTCTTCATCTCTGGGATCTTCCTTAGGGAGCAAGGCCAGTGGTAGCTGCAGGACGGTTTCCCCCGCTGCTCGCCCTCCGTCCGTGCACGGGGAGAGGCCGGGGCTCTTCTCACTGATGGCTCGACCAGCACGGGGTGGGGACACCGCAGGGACACAGTGCCCTGGAGCTTCCCCACCGGTTGCTGCCGCCGGCGGGCTGCCCTGTTGGCGCTGCAGTGCCTGTCAGGGACCCCCTGCCCACCTCCCACCTCCAGCAGCCCCTCTCTGAGCAGCTCCTCTCCCTTTGCTTGGGCAGCGGTGGCAGGATGCGGCCAGCTCCCAGTGACCTGCGGGGCCGTGAGGCCCCAGCCCTGCTCCTTGCCTGCCCCGGGGACCTCGGGGTGCCACCCGGAGGGGGCAGGACCCTCCTCCCGGCCCCCCGCTGCTGCTCCCCACCCGCCGGCCGGTGGCCCCGTGGGGCAGGCGCCTCGCTCCGGGTGGCTGTCCGTCCAGGCGTCCCCACTCTACCCGCGGCCACGCAGCGGGGCCACGCTCTCCTGGCCTGGCTGCCTGAGCAGGTCACACTCCTGAACTTGTTTTTAATTGTAGCTCTGTAGTTTCAGGGCCTAACTGGGCAGAATGTGCAATTTGGCCGCGCTGGCCAGGATCTCTGACTCCACTGCCAACTCGACTGCTCACGCCTCCCCGCGGCTCCGGCGGCGGCAGTGTCCGGTGCCCCTCTTGGGGACCCCCCGGCAGAGCCAGATCGGAGGGGTGCTTGTCCAAGACCAGCTTCCCCAGGCCACTGCCTGCGGGTGGGCTCTCTACCTTCTGCTCGGGGTCACCAGCAGGACCCCAAAGCTCCAAGCCCTGTGGCTAGGGTTGCTGTCTTGTTTCCTGGAGCGCCTGGCGATGTTCTCAGTGCGAGCGTGTTGCAAAGGGGGGGCTGAGTGCAGAGGGCACGGGTCCCCGGGGAGCCATGGGGAGGGGAGGGGTGGGTGACACGGGGATGGGAGCCTTGGGGATGGATGTCATGGGATGGGAGGGATGGAAGCCATGGGGATGGGTGACATGGGAACGGGAGCCATGGGATTGGAGGTATAAGGGGTGATGAGTCTGGGGGGGTGCTCAGAGGGGTGTTGGGGCTGGGTCTTTGGAGGGAGCACAGTGGGGAGAGGACGTGGGTGGTAGAGAGGGGATGGGCATCTTGGGGGGGTGAGGGCGGGTGTGTGGGGAGGAACAGAGGGGGCAGAGGGAGCGGGTCCTCCATGGGGTGCCAAAGGGGGCAGTGGGTCTGTGGGGAGGAGAAAACACTGGGCATTGGTGCCGGGACAGGGGGCAGTGGGGGGGTGAAGCTGATGTGTCACTGGGGACCAGTCTTGGGGGGGGCGGGGGGTTGTATGAAGAAGAGGTGCTGTTGGAAAGAAGCTCATTTGCACAATTATAAGCCAGAAGGATAAAGCCTCCGTGCACGTGGGGGGACGCTCCCCACGGGCTCCAGCCTAGACAAGCACAGGGAAGAGGAGGGGGTTGGACGCCTCTGCGGGGGGGTTCACCGTATCTCACACTGCACTAGGACAAGCCAGGGGTAAAACCAAAGGTGGGAGCCAGGGAGCAGGCGGGCTGCGTGGGAAGGATCTAAGCGACCCCTTTGTAGCTCTTCAGTGTTGGTTCTATTTATACGAGATTTCATTTCCTTGCTTGTGATGCCTTGTTTTTTGTACAGTTTTATGTACATGCAGGTGTAGCTTTTCTAAAGGAGAAATCCTATGGCAGAGTAAAGTACCCAACTATTTTTCAGATGGTGACCTATGTCTAAGGCAACGCCTCTTGCTAAGGTTGTATTGCTCTCAATGTGTGATGCATTTCCCTGTGCGGGGAAGGCTTTCGGCCTTGGGCTTGGTTTTCCCCGGGCGCTGTGAGCACAATTGATTCCCTTGTAACTCTTTCTGTTCAGAGCAGTGAGCATGACACCGTCGTGATCCCCTTTCCGTTCTCTCCTGTTCTGTTTGTTTGCTGAGCTGTCAGATGACCAACTCCATTGTAATTAGCCCTTCCTAAAGCTTTACAATAAAAGTGTGAAAACCCGGGTGCCTGTGCCTGGCAGCTTCTTCCCACACCTCGCCTCCCCACGGGAGAGGGCACGTGCGGGCAGCGGGGAGCCTCAGCAGCTCCCACCTCCATCGCTGCTCTTTGGGGACCACTTCTCACCCTTCCACCACCTCCTTCACCAAGCAGGTGGTTTAGGTCCTTTAGACCCAAAAAAACCCATCTGAGCTACCCCAAACCAGGACAGTGCCAGCTTCCACGGCTGGCACAGGGGCAGGCAGCACAGACGTGCCCCCCGGTCACCTGGGAAGGAGAACACCACCCCAGGTTCTCCCAGGTCCTCGTGCTCCTTCCTCCTCCCCACTCACCCCAGGCTCTGCAGCCCCCTTGACCCCCGTTTATGCCTCCTTTTCTCCTCCTCCCACCATGCCACCTCCTCCAGTCCCTCCCACCTTCACCCTCCTGCACCCTGCTCCCCACCCGCGCCCCTGCCCTGCTCCCTGCACCCTCCCCATGCAGCAGCCCCCCCGGACCCCCCCCCCCCAGCATCCAACCCCCTACACGCTGCTCTGGGGACTGTTGGGTTTCCATGACAGCAAATATTGATCGGGAAGGGATGCTGCTGAGAGGACGCTGCTGCTGCCCTGCACCGCTGGGTGCATGGGGCTCCCTGGCCAGTGCTGCCTTTAGGGTGGGTTTTGGTGCCTGAGAGCCCCACATCTGGACATGGAAGAGGTATGGTGGGACCAGGGTGGTCCCACAGGGCTGGGCATCATGAGGAGAAGAAATGGAGTCATAACCTGGCCCTGGTGTCCCTGCTGGGTCTGTGGGCGCTCGGAGGTGTGCAGAGGGGGCGGCTCCTTCTCCTTCTCCTCCTATTCTCCTCCTCCTCCTCCTCTTTCTTCTCCTCTTCCTCTTCACTCTTCTCCTCCTCCTGCTTGGTGGCCTCCCAAGGGCTGGGGACATCTACAAAGGGGACAGAAGGGGACCAGCTGCTGCACAAGCATTGGTCTGACCTGGGTTCTGCGAGCACGTCTGCTTTGCAAGGGTCCTTACAGCAGGACCTGTGTGTGTTCTGGGAGGATGCCATGCCAGGGCCACGCGCCTGGGTGGAAACCTCAGTTCTCACGTCTCCTGAGAGCTCCCTCATGCCGCTTCAGCTGTGCAGCTGCCTGGGCAGATTTGGGAGATTCATCTCCAGTGCTCGTGGGGCAACGTGGAGCAGGGCTGGGATCTCTTTGGGCTTTGGCCAGGTGCCGCGGCGCTGTCTTACTGATGGAGGCTGCCTCTCCTGAGGCTTTGTCCCAGCAGGGTCTTGCTCAGTAAGAATCCCTGCGAAGTTTAAAGCAGTGCTGTCAGTAAGCAGAGAAGATTTGCCTTCACTTGGTTCCCTGACTCAGGTCCTCACTTCTGGAGCAACGGGCAATTCTGCATGCCCGAAACAAGGAACTGGGTGGAAATCACAGAAACACCTGATCCATTTCCACTGAATCCTTAAAGAAATTAAGTGTTGCTGAGGTGGCTCCTGGACCAGGCAGACCTGGCTGAGGTGGCTGGACGATGATTTCCCACCACGGTGGCTTCCTCGCACGGGTGAGTGAGGGGATGGCACGGCGGTGGCTGCGGTGGGGCTGTGGATGCCCGGCTGGCCTGCAGCAGGCAGCGGGCTGCTGCTGTGCCGGCCTGGTGCTCGGGGCACAGGCTCAACATGCACAGAATCACAGAATCATGGAACATCTCAGGTTGGAAGGGGCCTTAAAGATCATCCAACTCCTACCCCCTGGCATAGGCAGGGACAGCACCCACTGGATCACGTTGCCCAGGGCCCCATCCAGCCTGGCCTCAAACACCTCCCGGGATGGGGCATCCACAGCCTCTCTGGGTAACCTGTGGCAGTGCCTCACCGCCCTCTGAGTGAGGAATTTTCTCCTGACCTCTCATCTAAAGCTCCTCTTTTTCAGTTTAAAACCATTCCCCTTTGTCCTGTCATTATCTGCCTGAGCAAAAGGTCACTTTCCATCTTTTTTATAAGCCCCCTTGAAATACTGAAAAGCCGCAATGAGGTCACCTGGGAACCTTCTCTTCTTCAGGCTGAACAGCCCCAGCTCTCTCAGCCTTTCTTCATCGAAGAGGTGCTCCAGCTCCTTGATTAACTCTGTGGCTTCTCCTGGACCCACTCTGACAGCCCCCCACCCTTCTTGTGCTGGGGGCTCCAGACCTGGATGCAGGGCTCCAGGTGGGGCCTCACGAGGGCAGAGCAGAGGGGGACAATCACCTGCCTCCCCAGGTCCCTTTGGATGGCATCCCTTCCTTCTGTCATATCAACCACACCACCCAGCTTGGTGTCATCTGCAAACCTGCTGAGGGGGCACTCGATCCGTGTGTCTATGTCATTGATGAAGATATTAAACAGCACCAGTCCCAGGACAGACCCCTGAGGGACATCATTGTCACCGGCCTCCACCCGGACATGGAGCCATTGACCAATACTCTCTGGGTGTGACCTGCAAGCCAATTCCTTACCCACTGAATGGTGCACCCATCAAATCCAATTTGGAGACCAGGATGTCATGTGGGACCATGTCAAAGGCCTTGCAGAAGTCCAGGTAGATGACATCGGTTGGTCTTCCCTTGTCAACTGATGCAGTCCCTCCATCACAGAAGGCCACCAAGTTGGTCAAGCACAATTTTCCCTTGTTAAAGCCATGCTGGCTGTCTCAGATCACCTCTTTGTCCTGCATGTGCCTTGACATAGCCTCCAGGAGGATCTGTTCCGTGGTCTTCCCAGGCACAGAGGTGAGGCTCACTGGCCTGTAGTTGCCCAGGTGTTCCTTTCTACCCTTTTTTAAAATGGGAGTGATGTTTCCCTTTTTCCAGTCACCAGGGGCTTCACCTGACTGCCAGGGCTTTTCAAACAGGATGGAGAGAGGCCAGCAGCTGTTTCCCTCAGCACCCTGGGCTGCATGGCGTTGGGCCCCATGGGCTTGTACCTGCTCAGCTCCACCAGGTGGTCTCCAACCTGCTCCTCGCTTACAGTGACAGGGGCTTCACTCCCCCAGCCCTCACCTGCAGGTTCAGGGGAATGAGAGCTGTGGAAAACCCAACCAGCAGCAAAGACTGAAGCAAAGAAGTTGATCAACTCTGTGGCTTCTTCTGGACCCACACTGACAGCCCCCCATCCTTCTTGTGCTGGCGGCCCCAGGCAGCCCTCAGCCTTTTCCGTGTGTGTCGTTACCAGCTCTCCCTTATCAGATGGGGAACACTCCCCTTGCCCTTTCTTTCCTGGCCAACGCACCTATGGGATCCCTTCCTGTTATTCCTTCCCTCCCTTGCCAAGCTCAGTTCCTTGCATCCGTGCCTTGGCTTTCCTGATCCCACCCCTGCACATCCAGGCACCATCCCTGTGCTCTTCCCAGGCCAGGTGTCCCTGCTCCCACCTCCCTGGCATTACCTGCAGGCAGCTCAGGAGCTGCCCCAACCCTTCCGGCAGGGGAGTTATTTCATGCCAGGGTGCCCACAGGTTGCTGCGGGGCCACAGAGCAGGACGTGGAGAGGGCAGGGGTGGGCTTCACCCCCCAAAACCCACGGTGAGATGCTGCAGGAGGAGCAGGGCCACGGTGCTGGGGAAGCTCCAAGCCCTCTGTCCCCGGCTGCGTTCAGCCTCCTGCACTGCCGTTAGCAGGGTGAGCAGGGCTGCCGTGCTCGTGGTGTCTGCAGATCACATCCCTGTGTTTGCTGGGGAGATCTGGGGGCGATCTGGGGGGACGTTGGGCATTGTGCCATGGGAGAAGCCCCTGTAATTGCCTGCAGGATGGTTGGGATTTGTGGGGGCTGGGGGCAGGCGGGGGGACAGCCCCAGGCAGCTCGCGGCCGTGTCCCTGCCTGGTGATGCGATGGGGGGATTTAGGGGATTTACGGCCAGCCCGGCCCCCTTGGCGGGGGGCCCTCGAGCTGAAGCGCAGCAGAGCACACAGCCCCGCTGATTCCCCAAGGTGACTGACAGGGAGCAGGCTGCGGTGCTGCTGGCCGCGGCTGGTTGCAGAGCAGGGGATCTTACCTCATGGTGAACAGGGAACTGGCACTGCCCAAGCCAAGATCAGCTCCACAGCCAGATCTCAGCCCCCAGCAGCTCCAGCCCAGCCCAGCTTCCACCCCACGTTGCCGGTCTCATCCTCACATTGAACCAACCCTATCCCCATCCCCTCCACCGTGCTGCAGAGAGCAGCCCGGTGGGATCGGTGCTCGCAGGACCCCCGCTCTGCTCCCCACCAGGCTCACCTCTGCATCCCCACCAGCCTGCCACCCCCAGCTGGTGCCCGATGCCAGGCAGCTCAGCACCAGCGCTGCTCACAGCAGGCAGCTTTCTCCCGCTCGCTGCCCCAGGCTCCTCCAAAGACCAGGGTAAGAGAGATCTTAACTGCCTGAGCCTGTCCCTCTGCCCCGATCTCATTACGGGCAGCCGGCAGCTGTTGCAGAGCCCACTTTTACTCTGTGAAAGCCCCAGGTTCATAAATCACCAGGTTTGCCCCCGGAGGAAAGGTTTTTCAGGAGGCTTTAAACCAACGGTTTGCAGTGTCAGGGTGGACTCTCAAGCCTTCCTCCAGCCTGTCGTGTTGTCACCACTCCAGCGCTGCAGGGATGCTCCGGAGCCCTGCGATGCTCTGCCTGCCTCTCTAGCTGATTTTCACTTCTGCTGCCCTATTAAATAATCCCAGATCAGAGGAAAGGGCTGCACAGGCTGCATTCCCGGCTGAGTGTTTTTTTCCAAGGCCACACAGAGCTGGGACAGTCCTTCATTCATTAGGAAACGGCTAATAAAGGTCATCTTGCCGTGCCCACACACTGAACACATCACCCTGACGTGCATCCCAGCCGACCACTTCCACTCGCCTCGCTGCAGCAAAGATCGAAGCAAGCCGGAGAGCCTTGAAGGAAGCAAACGGCTGCGTGCCAGCAGGGCTGGGCTGTGAGCTGGGGAGTGCAAAGAGCTGCGGCCAGGCTTGGGGGGCTGCGGGGGGCAGGACCGGAGGAAACCTTTCCCTGCGGATACCTGACCTTGGGCTAAGGCTCTCCGCCCATAACACGAGGGTGGGCACCGCTTGCAGCACGTTCCCGGTGTTACCGATATAACCGCCTCCATTCACAGCTGCGATGCACAGTGATACTTCTCGAAGCCCACCAGAAAGGATGGCACCTTTCCCCTTTGGCTGCTGGGGGAGATCTGCCATGGGAATAAGGCAGGCGGGGAGGGCTGGCCATTTCCAAAGAGGAACATGGAAAGGAGAAGCTGCCTTCCCCTGCCTGGCATGGCCTGAAACGATTCTGTTCATGACTCCAGCCTGCAGGAGACAAAGATAAAACCCAGCCTGGTGTTCCCGAGCTCTGTCTCCATCCCAGCGCGATGCTGGAAACTGCTCCACCAGCACGGCCTCCAGCAAAGGCTGAGCTCAGCAGTGCACCGGAGGCAGTGCTTGGACTCTTTGCAGATGTCACCCGCCAGCCCCTCTTTGGGACACGGTGACACCCAAAACTGGGATCAGCATCCCACCTCGCCAAGCCAAACTGGGAGCTGCCACCAGGGCTTGGTGAATCCACCCCTGCCCGTCCAGAGCTGGATGCTGGGGGGTTTCCAGAGCCCGAGGTGGGTGGTGGCAGGGGGATGGATGCAGGCGAGGCGCTGCTCTGGGAGCTTCCTCCGCTCGCCCTGACAGCTCTCGTGTAACCAAGCAGCCTGCAAGGCTCGGCGGAGACAGCGAGGGGCGTGGAGCCAGCACAGCATGCAGCCCTGTGGGGGCAGCTCGCCGCAGTCTGCACATCTCTTCCCCCAGGAAGGGGGTCCCAGAGAGGACAGGGCTGCTGTGCATGTGGACATGTGTCAGGGGGGCACAGGGCACGTCCCCGCGTGTCCTGTCCGGCACACGCCGCCCGCGCTCACACGCGGCCACAGGCAGGTGCGTGTGCTGCGTTTGGCCAGGGGCGCCTATTATTCTTTATTAGTTTTCCTGTCTGTCTGACATATTCTTTATCACTCCGTCTCAATCTTTCACTCGCCCTCCTTCCCTCCCTCAATCATCCTCGATTAGTTTTTCTGTCTGCTTTCCCTTCCCGTATCCTTTGCCAGGAGCTCCCTCTCCCCCCGTCCTCCTCTCCCCCTGTCTCCCCCGACCCCATCTCCCCTCCTGGCTCTCCGCAGCCAGCCGGTGGCTGCTCCTCTGCACGCTCCTGCTCCATCCCATCGCTGCCCCGACTGCAGGGCACTGGGGATTTTCTTTGCTGCCAGCAACAGCCTGGAGATGCTGAAAGCCTCCGGCCCCCCTGCCGGCACGGATGCTGCTATGCTGCTGAATCGGTTGCAAATTAAGCCCCTGGCTGAAAGCAGCTCAGGAGCTGACATCTCCTTCGAGAAGGAGCAGATCCCCTCGGACGCTTGTGCCTTGCCTCCCACTTCCCCCATCTTTCTGCTCCTCCTCCATCCACCTCTCCACATCCTCACACAGGGAAAGCACTCATCCTGTGCCCCATCCCTGTCCTGTGCCCCATCCCTGTCCTGTGCCCC